>CAUVYK010000637.1:1675000-1817349 GCA_963556175.1 Tipula confusa | reverse complement strand
ACTATGAAAATATTAAAATTTAGAATAAAAATAAAAATTATTGATCGATGTGAATATGTGATACCCCAATCACCACCACGAAAACAGTGAGTGAATTGTGTTTAAAAAGATTTTATTAGTTTAGTTTACAATTTTTTTTTTTCTAATGGATACATTTATTTTAAACTACTATGAAAATATTAAACATTTAAATAAAAATAAAAATTAATGATCGCTTCGTATGTTTGATATCGCAATCACTATTTCTAGATCAGTGAGTTAATTGTGTATCAAAAGATTTGAATAGTTTAGTTTACAAATTTGTTTTTTTCTAATGGATACATTTATTTTAAACTACTATGGAAAAATTTAAAAATAGAATAAAAATAAAAATTATTTATCGTTTCAAATGTTTGATATCCCAATCACCAGATCAAGATCAGTAATTAAGTTGTGTATCAAAAGATTTTAATATTTTAGTTTACAAATTTGTTTTTTCCTAACCGGTACATATATTTTAAAATACTATAAAAATATTAAAAATAAGAATAAATATAAAATTTACAGATCGATTCAAATGTTTGATATCTCAATCACCAGCTCTAGATCAGTGAGTGAATTGTGTATCAAAAGATTTTAATAGCTTAGTTTACAAATTTGTTTTTTCTAATTGATAAATTTATTTTAAACTACTATGAAAATATTTAAAACTAGATTATTATTTTTTTAATTTTAATAAAACGAAATAAGGAATTCAATACTTCTAGTTTTATATACAAAAATTAAAGATTATTTACAGCAAAGATGTAAAAATTTCTTTAATGTGATATAAAAAATTTTTATTTACAAAATTTTATATTACAGTGAGAGAATGGTCTTCTCACGCAACAATATAAAAATTAGAATAAAAATAAAAATAATGGATCGATTTGAATATTTGATATCCCAATCACGACCTCTAAAACAGTGAATGAATTGTATTTAAAAAGATTTTAATATTTTAGTTCACAAATTTGTTTTTTTCTAATGAACACATTTATTTTAAACTTCTATAAAAATATTAAAAATTAGAATAAAAATAAAAATTATTGATCGATTCGAATGTTTGATATCTAAATCACCAGCTCTAGATCAGTGAGTGAATTGTGTATCAAAAGATTTTAATAGTTTAGATTACAAATTTGGTTTTTTCTAATGGATACATTTATTTTAAACTACTATGAAAATATTAAAAAATTGAATAAAAATCCAAATTTTAGATCGATTCGAATGTTTGATATCTCATTCAAAAGCACAAAAGCTATGTGTATATTTCGTCCAAAAAAATTGGACGAAATGAAAATGTAAATTGCAGCGTGTAAATTTCGTCTAGAAAAATTTTAATATTATAGTTAACAAATTAGTTTTTTTCTTATCGATACATTTATTTTTAACTATTATGAAAATAATAAAAAGTTGAATAAAAATAAAAATTTTAGATCGATTCAAATGTTTGGTACCTCAATCACCAGCTCTAGATCAGTGAATGAATTGTGTATCAAAAGATTTTAATAGTATAATTTACAAGTTTGTTTTTTCTTATGGATACATTTATTTTAAACAAGTATGAAAATATTAAAAATTAGGATAAAAATAAAAATTATTGATCGATTTGAAAGTTTGATAACCCAATCACCAGCTCCAAATCAGTGAGTGAATTGTGTATCAAAAGATTTTAATATTTTAGTTTACAAATTTGTTTTTTCCTAATCGAAACATTTATTTAAAACTACTATGAAAATATTAATAATTGGAATAAAAATTACAAATTTTGATCTATTCGAATGTTTAATATACCAATCACCAGCTCTAGATCAATGAGTGAAATGTGTATCAAAAGATTTGAATAGTTAAGTTTACAAATTTGTTTTTTTCCAATGGATACATTTTAACTACTATGAAAATATTAAAAATTAGAATAAAAATAAAAATTATTGATCGATTCGAATGATTGATATCACAATCATCAGCTCTAGATTAGTGAGTGAATTGTGTATCAAAAGATTTTAATAGTTTAGTTTACAAATTTGTTTTTTTCCAAATCGAAACAGCTATTTAAAAAAACTATGAAAATATTAAAAATTAGAATAAAAATAAAAATTATTGATCGATTCGAATGTTTGATATCTAAATCACCAGCTCTAGATCAGTGAGTGAATTGTGTATCAAAAGATTTTAATAGAATAGTTTACAAGTTTGTTTTTTCTTATGGATACATTTATTTTAAACAAGTATGAAAATATTAAAAACAAGAATAAAAATAAAAATTATTGATCTATTCGAATGTTTTATATCTAAATCACCAGCTCTAGATCAGTGAGTGAATTGTGTATCAAAAGATTTTAATATTTTAGTTTACAAACTTGTTTTTTCCTAATCGAAACATTTATTTAAAACTACTATGAAAATATTAATAATTGGAATAAAAATTACAAATTTTGATCTATTCGAATGTTTAATATACCAATCACCAGCTCTAGATCAATGAGTGAAATGTGTATCAAAAGATTTGAATAGTTAAGTTTACAAATTTGTTTTTTTCCAATGGATACATTTTAACTACTATGAAAATATTAAAAATTAGAATAAAAATAAAAAATATTGATCAATTCGAATGTTTGATATCACAATCATCAGCTCTAGATTAGTGAGTGAATTGTGTATCAAAAGATTTTAATAGTTTAGTTTACAAATTTGTTTTTTTCCAAATCGAAACAGCTATTTAAAAAAACTATGAAAATATTAATAATTAGAATAAAAATAAAAATTATTGATCTATTCGAATGTTTGATATCCCAATCACCATTTTAATAGTTTAGTTTACAAATTTGTTTTTTTCTAATGGAAACATTTATTTTAAACTTCTATAAAAATATTGAAAATTAGAATAAAAATAAAAATTATTGATCGATTCAAATGTTTGATACCTCAATCACCAGCTCTAGATCAGTGAGTGAATTGTGTTTAAAAAGATTTTAATATTTTAGTTTACAAATTTGTTTTTTTCTAATGAACACATTTATTTTAAACTTCTATAAAAATATTAAAAATTAGAATAAAAATAAAAATTATTGATCGATTCGAATGTTTGATATCTAAATCACCAGCTCTAGATAAGTGAGTGAATTGTGTATCAAAAGATTTTAATAGAATAGTTTACAAGTTAGTTTTTTCTTATGGATACATTTATTTTAAACAAGTATGAAAATATTAAAAACAAGAATAAAAATGAAAATTATTGATCTATTCGAATGTTTTATATCTAAATCACCAGCTCTAGATCAGTGAGTGAATTGTGTATCAAAAGATTTTAATAGTTTAGATTACAAATTTGTTTTTTTCTAATGGATACATTTATTTTAAACTACTATGAAAATATTAAAAAATTGAATAAAAATCCAAATTTTAGATCGATTCGAATGTTTGATATCTCATTCAAAAGCACAAAAGCTATGTGTATATTTCGTCCAAAAAAATTGGACGAAATGAAAATGTAAATTGCAGCGTGTAAATTTCGTCTAGAAAAATTTTAATATTATAGTTAACAAATTAGTTTTTTTCTTATCGATACATTTATTTTTAACTATTATGAAAATAATAAAAAGTTGAATAAAAATAAAAATTTTAGATCGATTCAAATGTTTGGTACCTCAATCACCAGCTCTAGATCAGTGAATGAATTGTGTATCAAAAGATTTTAATAGTATAATTTACAAGTTTGTTTTTTCTTATGGATACATTTATTTTAAACAAGTATGAAATTATTAAAAATTAGGATAAAAATAAAAATTATTGATCGATTTGAAAGTTTGATAACCCAATCACCAGCTCCATATCAATGAGTGAATTGTGTATCAAAAGATTTTAATATTTTAGTTTACAAATTTGTTTTTTCCTAATCGATACATATATTTTAAACTACTATGAAAATATTGAAAATTAGAACAAAAATAAAAATTATTGATCGATTTGAATGTTTGATACCTCAATCACCAGCTCTAGATTAGTGAGTGAATCATGTATTAAAATATTTTTATATTTTAGTTTACAAATTTGTTTTTACTAATAGATAAATTTATTTTAAACTACTATGAAAATATTAAAAATTAGAATAAAAATAACATTTATTGATCGATTCGAATGTTTGATACCTCAATTACCAGCTCTTAATCAGTGAGTGAATTGTGAATTGTGTATCAAAAGATTTAAATAGTATAGTTTACAAATTTGTTTTTTCCAATGGATAAATTTATTTAAACTACTACGAAAATATTAAAAATTAGAATAAAAATTATAATTATTGATCGATTTGAATGTTTGATATCTCAATCACCAGCTCTGGATCAGTGAGTGAATTGTGTAGTTTAGTTTACAAATTTGTTTTTTTCTAATGGTACATTTATATTAAACTACTTGGGTATGAATAAATTCTAAAAAAAAATATAATATATTAGCTCACAAATTTGGTTTTTCCTAATAAAAACTTTTATTTTAAACTACTAAAAATAAAAATTTTTGATCGATTCGAATGTTTAATATCCCAATCACCAGCTCTAGATCAGTGAGTGAATTTTTTATCAAAAGATTTTAATAGCTTAGTTTACAAATTTTTTTTTTCTAATTGATACATTTATTTTAAACTACTATGAAAATATTTAAAATTAGAATAAAAATAAAAATTATTGATCGATTCGAATGGTTGATATCCCAATTACCAGGTCTAGATCATTGACTGAATGGTGTATTAAAAGATTTTAATATTTTATTTTAAAAATTTGTTTTTTTCTAATGGAAATATTTATTTTAAACTACTATGAAAATATTAAAAATTAGAATAAAAATAACATTTATTGATCGATTCGAATGTTTGATACCTCAATCACCAGCTCTTAATCAGTGAGTGAATTGTGAATTGTGTATCAAAAGATATAAATAGTATAGTTTACAAATTTGTTTTTTCCGATGGATAAATTTATTTTAAACTTCTATGAAAATATTAAAAATAAGAATAAAAATAAAAATTATTGATCGATTTGAATGTTTGATATCTCAATCACCAGCTCTGGATCAGGAATGAATTGTGTAGTTTACAAATTTGTTTTTTTCTAATGGTACATTCATATTAAACTACTATGAAAATATTTGAAAGTTTAATATAAATAAAAATTATTGATCGATTCGAATGTTTGATATCCCAATCACCAGTTCTAGATCAGTGAGTGAATTGTATATCAAAAGATTTTAATATTTTAGTTCACAAATTTGTTTTTTTCTAATGGATACATTTTATTTAAACTACTATGAAAATATTAAAAATTATAATAAAATTAGAAATTGTTGGTCCATTCGAATGTTTGATATCCCAATCACCAGCTCTAGATCGCGAGTGAATTGTGTATCAAAATATTTTAATAGTTTAGTTTATAAATTTGTTTTTTTCTAATGAATACATTTATTTTAAACTACTATGAAAATATTTAAAATTATAATATAAATAAAAATTACTGATCGATTCGAATGTTTAATATCTTAATCTCCAGGTCTAGATCAGTGAGTGAATTGTGTATCAAAAGATTTTAATACTTTAGTTCACAAATTTGTTTTTTTTTTTCTAATTGAAAAATTTATTTTCAACTGCTGTGGAAATATTTAAAATTAGAATAAAAATAAAAATTATAGTTCGATTCGAATGTTTGATATCACAATCAACAGCTCTAGATCAGTGAATGAATTGTGTGTCAAATGGTTTTAATATTTTGGTTTACACACTTGTTTTTTTCCCGATGGATACATTTATTTTAAACAATTATGAACATATTAAAAAGTTGAATAAAAATCAAAATTGTTGATCGATTCAAATGTTTGATATTTCCATCACCAGCTGTAAATAAGTTAGTGAATTGTGTATCAAAAGATTTTAATAGTTTAGTTTACAAATTTGTTTTTTCTAATGGATACATTTATTTTAAACTACTATGAAAATATTAAAAAGTTGAATAAAAATCAAAATTTTAGATCGTTTCGAATGTTTGATATATCAATCAAAAGCACTAAAGCTGTATGTAAATTTCGTTTAAAAAAATTTTAATATTTTAATTTACAAATTTGTTTTTTTCTAATCGATTCATTTATTTTAAACTATTATGAAAATAATGAAAATTATAATAAAATTAGAAATTATTGATTGATTCGAATGTTTGATATCTCAATCACCAGCTCTAGATAAGTGAGTGAATATTGTATTAAAATATTTTAATAGTTTTGCTAACAAATTTGTTTTTTTCTAATGGATACATTTATTTTGAACTACTATGAAAATATTGAAAATTAGAATAAAAATAAAAATTATTGATCGATTCGATTGTTTGATATCCCAATCACCAGCTCTTAATCAGTGATTGAATTGTGTATCAAAAGATTTTAATAGCTTAGTTTACAAATTTGTTTTTTTCTAATTGATACATTTATTTTAAACTTCTATGAAAATATTTAAAATTAGAATAAAAATAAAAATAATTGATCGTTTCTAATGTTTGATATCACAATCACCAGCTCTAGATCAGTGAGTGAATTGTTTATCAAAAGGTTTTAATATTTTAGTTCACAAATTTGTTTTTTTCTAATGGATACATATATTTTAAACTACTATGAAAATATTAAAAATTATAATAAAAATAAAAATTATTGATCGATTCAAATGTTTGATACCTCAATCACCACCTCGAGATTAGAGAGTGAATTGTGTATCAAAAGATTTGAATAGTTTAGTTTACAAATTTGTTTTTTCCTAATTGATACATTTATTTTAAACTACTATGAAAATATTTAAAATTAGAATAAAAATAAAAATTACTAATCGATTCGAAATGTTTGATATTCCAATCACCAGCTCTAGATCATTGACTGAATTGTGTATTAAAAGATTTTAATATATTAGTTTACAAATTTGTTTTTTTCTAATGGAAACATTTATTTTAAACTACTATGAAAATATTAAAAATTATAATAAAAATAACAATTATTGATCCATTCAAATGTTTGATACCTCAATCACCAGCCCTAGATCAGTGAGTGAATTGTGTATCAAAAGATTTTTTTTTTTTTTTTACTTCATTTATTTCAGAAAAAAAACATATACATTTTCTTTTAATTGCTCTAGCCGTTTAGCTTTTAGCAACGTATTTTTTAAATAAATATTTCCATCATAAACCCAGCACCGTTAAATTTTAAAACTTAAAATTAGATTTACATTGTGTAAAGAATATATAAAGAAAATTATGACATTTTACATTTTTATAGAAATAAAGAACATACATGTGAACAAACATTAGATCAACTATTCATTTTACAGAGTTTAAAATGTCCAATGTTGTTCCCGAAAAAATATTGAGACGTGTTTTTTAAATAAAAGGAAATTCGTTTGATATTTTATTTCTTTTGGTAGATTGTTAAATTTTAAAATGCCTCTATATAAAATATTATTTGATCGCATTTCGCTAGCAAAAAAATTAACCTGTAGATGCGATCTTCTAGTAGTAGGATAACGATGTCCATCGGAAAATAGCTTAGTTCAAAATTGTGTTTTATTGTATTATTTATAATTTTATGGATAATTAACATAAGTTCAATATTTATGAGAACTGGTAAACAGACAATAGATTTAAAGTTTTGAAATAAGAGTAATGTGGGGTATAATCGTTGTAGATTGTTTATATATTTGATTGCTCGCTTTTGTAGAATGAAGAGTTCATTAATTTTATCCCTATTGGAACAGCCCCCCCAAACCACGTTAAGATATGTAAAATGTGAATGAATATAAGAAAAATAAATCAAGGTCATGGTTTTTCTGTTAAAAAATATTTTTAATTTTTCTAAGTGTGAAAATGTACGAGACTATTTTTGATGCAATTAACTCGATATGGCTATTCCATTTTAGTTTTGAATCTATCATTAACCCTAGATATTTATACGTTTCTACTCTTGCAATATTTTTATTTTCATACATGATTTTAAAAATCTCTAACTCTGATCTTTCTATAGTTTTGTTTTGGAATAATATATACTTAGTTTTATCTACGTTGACAGCTAAACGATTTTCAAGAAGCCATTGATGTATAAGATCCATATCATGTTGCATGTCTAAGAATAATTGCTTATGATCATTTCTTTTATATTTAAGCACAGTATCGTCAGCATATAGTTAGATTAAACCTCGTAGTTTCAGTTTTGCTATGTCATAATTAAAAATGATGAACAACAAGGGCCCCAAAATAGATCCCTGAGGTACTCCACTTTTAATATTTTCTAATGTGCTACTTGAGCTACCTATGATAACTTTTTGTTTTCTACCAGATAAATAAGATTTAAATAATTTCATTTGGGCATGACTTAAGACGAGTTTTTCTAGTTTAAGTAATAAAAGTTGATGATCAACCATATCAAAAGCCTTACGAAAATCTAAAAATATACAGGCTACAAAATATTTTTTATCTATTGGCTTACTTACAAAATCTATAAGATCAATACATGCCGCAGTGGTATTAGAATTCTTTATGAATCCATATTGACATTTGTCAATAATATTATTTATTTCTAGAAATTGGAGAAGCCGTTTGAAAATAACTTTTTTCTACTATCTTTGATAAAGAGCTCAGCACTGAAATCGGTCTATAGTTTTTTGTTAGAAGTTTACTTCCACCCTTAAATATAGGTGTGACTCTAGCTTGTTTCAATGAGGCCGGGAATTCTCCGTAAGCTAGAATGTCGTTTGTTAGTTTCGTAAGAATTGAAATTAATTGCACTTTGAATTTTTTTATAAACTTAGCTGAGATTAAGTCATGTCCCACAGCAGAACTACTATTTAATTCAGTAATATATGTTTCAATTTCCGCTAGTGTTACTTCAAAAAAATCAAGTGGCGATGATACAGTATAGTCAACATTTATATAATATGTTGGTAAAATTATGTTATTGAGATAATTACCTGCAATTTGTATAAAATAGTTATTAAACTCGTTTGCTATTAGTTAGTTATCTGTTATTTTAGTTCCATGTTTTTCTAGTGCACAGTCAGTTTGTTTATTTATTATAAAATAAATTTTTAATAGTATAGTTTACAAATTAGTTTTTTCTAATAGATAAATTTATTTTAAACTATTATGAAAAAATTAAAAATTAGGATAAAAATAAAAATTATTGATCGATTTGAATGTTTGATATCTCAATCACCAGCTCTGGATCAGTGAGTGAATTGTGTATCAAAAGATTTTAATAGTTTTGTTTACAAATTTGTTTTTTCTAATGGTACATTTATTTTAAACTACTATGAAAATATTAGAAAGTTTAATATAAATCAAAATTATTGATTGATTCGAATGTTTGATATTTCAATCACCAGCTCTAGATCAAAAAGTTGACAAAAAATCAAAATTATTTACCAGCTCTAGATCAGTGAATGAATTGTGTATCAAAAGATTTTAATAGTTTAGTTTACAAATTTGGTTTTTTCTAATGGATATATTTATTGTAAACTACTATGAAAATATTAAAAAGTTGGATAAAAATCAAAGTTCTTGATCGATTTGAATGGTTGATATCTCAATCAAAAGCTCTAAAGCTGGATATGAATAAATTCTAAAAAAAATTATAATATATAAGCTCACAAATTAGGTTTTTCCTAAAAAATACTTTTATTTTAAACTACTAATAATCAAAATTTTTGATCGATTCGAATGTTTGATATCCCAATCACCAGCTCTAGATCAGTGAGTGAATTTTTTATCAAAAGATTTTAATAGCTTAGTTTACAAATTTGTTTTTTCTAATGGATAAATTTATTTTAAACTACTATGAAAATATTAAAAATTAGAATAAAAATAAAAATTATTGATCGATTCAAATGTTTGATACCTCAATCACCAAATCGAGATTAGAGAGTGAATTGTGTATCAAAAGATTTGAATAGTTTAGTTTACAAATTTGTTTTTTCTAATAGATAAATTTATTTTAAACTACTATGAAAATATTAAAAATTAGGATAAAAATAAAAATTATTGATCGATTTGAAAGTTTGATATCCCAATCACCAGCTCTAAATCAGCGAGTGAATTGTGTGTAAAAAGATTTTAATAGTTTAGTTTACAAATTTGTTTTTTTCTAATGGTACGTTTATTTTAAACTACTATGAAAATATTAGAAAGTTTAATATAAATCAAAATTATTGATCGATTCGAATGTATGATATTTCAATCACCAGCTCTAGATCAAAGAGTTGAAACAAAAGCTAAATTATTTACCAGCTCTAGATCAGTGAATGAATTGTGTATCAAAAGATTTTAATAGTTTAGTTTACAAATTTGTTTTTTTCTAATGGATATATTTATTGTAAACTACTATGAAAATATTTAAAAGTTGAATAAAAATCAAAGTTTTTGATCGATTTGAATGTTTGATATCTCAATCAAAAGCTTTAAAGCTGGATATGAATAAATTCTAATAAAAATTATAATATATAAGCTCACAAATTGGGTTTTTCCTAATAAATATTTTTATTTTAAACTACTAATAATAAAAAATTTTGATCGATTCGAATGTTTGATATCCCAATCACCAGCTCTAGATCAGTGAGTGAATTTTTTATCAAAAGATTTTAATAGCTTAGTTTACAAATTTGATTTTTCTAATGGATAAAATTATTTTAAACTACTATGAAAATATTAAAAATTATAATAAAAATAAAAATTATTGATCGATTCAAATGTTTGATACCTCAATCACCACCTCGAGATTAGAGAGTGAATTGTGTATCAAAAGATTTGAATAGTTTAGTTTACAAATTTGTTTTTTATAATAGATAAATTTATTTTAAACTACTATGAAAATATTAAAAGTTAGGATAAAAATAAAAATTATTGATCGATTTGAAAGTTTGATATCCCAATCACCAGCTCTAAATCAGTGAGTGAATTGTGTATCAAAAGATTTTAATAGTTTAGTTTACAAATTTGTTTTTTTTATAATGAATACATTTATTTTAAACAACTATGAAAATATTAAAAATTATAATAAAATTAAAAATTATTGGTCCATTCGAATGTTTGATACCCCAATCACCAGCTCTAGATCAGTGAGTGAATTTTGTATCAAAATATTTTAATAGTTTAGTTTACTAATTTGTTTTTTTCTAATGGAAACATTTATTTTAAACTACTATGAAAATATTTAAAATTAGAATAAAAATAAAAATTACTGATTGATTCGAATGTTTAATATCCCAATCACCAGCTCTAGATCTGTGAGTGAATTGTGTATCAAAAGACTTTAATAGTTTAGTTCACAAATTTGTTTTTTTCTAATTGAAACATTTATTTTAAACTACTATGGAAATATTTAAAATTAGAATAAAAATAAATATTATTGATCGATTCGAATGTTTGATATCCCAATCACCAGTTTTAGATCAGTGAAAGAATTGTGTATCAAAAGATTTTAATATTTTAGTTTATAAACTTGTTTTTATCCTAATCGATACATTTATTTTAAACTTTTATGAAAATATTAAAAATTAAAATAAAAATAAAAATTATTGATCAATTCAAATGTTTGATATCCCAATCACCAGCTCTAGATCAGTGAGTAAATTGTGTATCAAAAGATTTGAATAGTTTAGTTTACAAATTTGTTTTTTTCTAATGGATACATTTATTTTAAACTACTATGAAAATATTGAAAATTTGAATTTTAAAAAGAATTTAATATTTTTGTTTACATACTTGTTTTTTCCTAATGGATACATTTATTTTAAACTACTATGAACATATTAAAAAGTTGAATAAAAAACAAAATTGTTGATCGATTCAAATGTTTGATATTTCCATCACCAACAGTAGATCAGTGAGTGAATAATGAATTAAAAGATTTTAATAGTTTAGTTTACAAATTTGTATTTTTCTAATGGATACATTTATTTTAAACTACTATGAAAATATTAAAAAGTTGAATAAAAATCAAAATTTTAGATCGATTCGAATGTTTGATTTCTCAATCAAAAACACTAAAGCTGTTTGTAAATTTTGTCTAAAAAAATTTTAATATTTTAATTTACAAATCTGTTTTTTTCTAATCGATACATTTATTTTAAACTATTATGAAAATAATAAAAATTATTATAAAATTAAAAATTATTGATTGATTCGAATGTTTGATATCTCAATCACCAGCTCTAGATAAGTGAGTTAATTTTGTATTAAAATATTTTAATAGATTTGTTAACAAATTTGTTTTTTTCTAATGGAATCATTTATTTTAAACTACTATGAAAATATTTAAAATAAGAATAAAAATAAAAATTATTGATCGATTCGAATGTTTGATATTCCAATCACCAGCTCTAGATCAGTGAGTGAATTTTTTATCAAAAGATTTTAATAGCTTAGCCTACAAATTTGTTTTTTCTAATAGATAAATTTATTTTAAACTACTATGAAAGATTAAAAATTAGAATAAAAATAACAATTATTAATCCATTCAAATGTTTGATACCTCAATCACCAGCCATAGATCAGTGAGTGAATTGTGTATCAAAAGATTTTAAAAGTATAGTTTACAAAATTGTTTTTTCTAATGGATAAATTTATTTTAAACTACTATGAAAAAATTAAAAATTAGAATAAAAATAAAAATTATTTATCGATTTGAATGTTTGATATCCCAATCACCAGCTCTGGATCAGTGAGTGAATTGTGTATTAAAAGATTTTAATAGTTTTGTTTACAAATTTGTTTTTTTTCTAATGGTACATTTATTTTTAACTACTATGAAAATACTAGAAAGTTTAATATAAATCAAAATTATTGATCGATTCGAATGTTTGATATTTCAATCACCAGCTCTAGATCAAAGAGTTGAAACAAAAGCTAAATTATTTACCAGCTCTAGATCAGTGAATGAATTGTGTATCAAAGGATTTTAATAGTTTAGTTTACAAATTTGTTTTTTTCTAATGGATATATTTATTGTAAACTACTATGAAAATAATAAAAAGTTGAATAAAAATCAAAGTTTTTGATCGATTTGAATGTTTGATATCTCAATCAAAAGCTCTAAAGCTGGGTATGAATAAATTCTAAAAAATTATAATATATAAGCTCACAAATTGGGTTTTTCCTAATAAATACTTTTATTTTAAACTACTAATAATAAAAATTTTTGATCGATTCGAATGTTTGATATCCCAATCACCAGCTCTAGATCAGTGAGTATATTTTTTATCAAAAGATTTTAATAGCTTAGTTTACAAATTTGTTTTTTCTAATGGATAATTTTATTTTAAACAACTATGAAAATATTAAAAATTAGAATAAAAATAAAATTTTTTGATCAATTCGAATATTTGATATTCCAATCACCAGCTCTAGATCAGTGAGTGAATTGTGTATCAAAAGATTTTAATAGTATAGTTTACAAATTGGTTTTTTCTAATGGATAAATTTATTTTAAACTACTATGAAAAAATTTAAAATTAGAATAAAAATAAAAATTATTGATCGATTCAAATGTTTGATACCTCAATCACCACCTCGAGATTAGAGAGTGAATTGTGTATCAAAAGATTTGAATAGTTTAGTTTACGAATTTGTTTTTTCTAATTGATAAATTTATTTTAAACTACTTTGAAAATATTAAAAATTAGGATAAAAATAAAAATTATTGATCGATTTGATAGTTTGATACCCCAATCACCAGCTCTAAATCAGTGAGTGAATTGTGTATCAAAAGATTTTAATAGTTTAGTTTACAAATTTGTTTTTTTTCTAATGGATACATTTATTTTAAACAACTATGAAAATATTAAAAATTATAATAAAATTAAAAATTATTGGTCCATTCGAATGTTTGATACCCCAATCACCAGCTCTAGATCAGTGAGTGAATTTTGTATCAAAATATTTTAATAGTTTAGTTTATTAATTTGTTTTTTTCTAATGGAAACATTTATTTTAAACTACTATGAAAATATTAAAAATTAGAATAAAAATAAAAATTACTGATCGATTCGAATGTTTAATATCCCAATCACCAGCTCTGGATCAGTGAGTGAATTGTGTATGAAATGATTTTAATAGTTTAGTTTACAAATTTTTTTTTTTTTCTAATTGAAACATTTATTTTAAATTACTATGAAAATATTTAAAATAAGAATAAAAATAAAAATTATTGATCGATTCGAATGTTTGATATTCCAATCACCAACTCTAGATCAGTGAGTGAATTGTGTATTAAAAGATTTTAATATTTTAGTTCACAAATTTGTTTTATTCTAATGGAAACATTTATTTTAATCTACTATGAAAATATTAAAAACTAGAATAAAAATAACAATTATTAATCCATTCAAATGTTTGATACCTCAATCACCAGCCATAGATCAGTGAGTGAATTGTGTATCAAAAGATTTTAAAAGTATAGTTTACAAAATTGTTTTTTCTAATGAATAAATTTATTTTAAACTACTATGAAAAAATTAAAAATTAGAATAAAAATAAAAATTATTGATCGATTTGAATGTTTGATATCTCAATCACCAGCTCTGGATCAGTGAGTGAATTGTGTATCAAAAGATTTTAATAGTTTTGTTGACAAATTTGTTTTTTTCTAATGGTACATTTATTTTAAACTACGATGAAAATATTAGAAAGTTTAATATAAATCAAAATTATTGATCGATTCGAATGTTTGATATTTCAATCACAAGCTCTAGATCAAAGAGTTGAAAAAAAATCAAAATTATTTACCAGCTCTAGATCAGTGAATGAATTGTGTATCAAAAGATTTTAATATTTTAGTTTACAAATTTGTTTTTTTCTAATGGATATATTTATTGTAAACTACTATGAAAATAATAAAAAGTTGAATAAAAATCAAAGTTTTTGATCGATTTGAATGTTTGATATCTCAATCAAAAGCTCTAAAGCTGGATATGAATAAATTCTAAAAAAAATTATAATATATAAGCTCACAAGTTGGGTTTTTCCTAATAAATACTTTTATTTTAAACCACTAATAATAAAAATTTTTGATCGATTCGAATGTTTGATATCCCAATCACCAGCTCTAGATCAGTGAGTGAATTTTTTATCAAAAGATTTTAATAGCTTAGTTTACAAATTTATTTTTTTCTAATTGATAAATTTAATTAAAACTACTATGAAAATATTTAAAATTAGAATAAAAATAAAAATTATTGATCGATTCGAATGTTTGATATCCCAATCACCAGCTCTAGATCAGCGAGTGAATTGTATATAAAAAGATTTTAATATTGTAGTTCACAAATTTGTTTTTTTCTAAAGGATACATGTATTTTAAACTACTATGATAATATTAAAATTTAGAATAAAAATAAAAATTATTGATCGATTCGAATGTTTGATATCCCAATCAACCAGCTCTAGATCAGTGAGTGAATTGTGTATCAAAAGATTTTAATAGTATAGTTTACAAATTTGTTTTTTCTAATGGATAAATTTATTTTAAACTACTATGAAAAAATTTAAAATTAGAATAAAAATAAAAATTTTTGATCGATTCAAATGTTTGATACCTCAATCACCACCTCGAGATTAGAGAGTGAATTGTGTATCAAAAGATTTGAATAGTTTAGTTTACAAATTTGTTTTTTTCTAATGGATACATTTATTTTAAACTACTATGAAAATATTTAAAATTTGAATTTTAAAAAGAATTTAATATTTTTGTTTACATACTTGTTTTTTCCTAATGGATACATTTATTTTAAACTACTATGAACATATTAAAAAGTTGAATAAAAATCAAAATTGTTGATCGATTCAAATGTTTGATATTTCAATCACCAGCTGTAGATCAGTGAGTGAATAATGTATCAAAAGATTTTAATAGTTTAGTTTACAAATTTGTATTTTTCTAATGGATACATTTATTTTAAACTACTATGAAAATATTAAAAAGTTGAATAAAAATCAAAATTTTAGATCGATTCGAATGTTTGATATCTCAATCAAAAGCACTAAAGCTGTATGTAAATTTTGTCTAAAAAAATTTTAATATTTTAATTTACAAATCTGTTTTTTTCTAATCGATACATTTATTTTAAACTATTATGAAAATAATAAAAATTATTATAAAATTAAAAATTATTGATTGATTCGAATGTTTGATATCTCAATCACCAGCTCTAGATAAGTGAAATAATTTTGTATTAAAATATTTTAATAGATTTGTTAACAAATTTGTTTTTTTCTAATGGAATCATTTATTTTAAATTACTATGAAAATATTTAAAATAAGAATAAAAATAAACATTATTGATCGATTCGAATGTTTGATATTCCAATCACTAGCTCTAGATCAGTGAGTGAATTTTTTATCAAAAGATTTTAATAGCTTAGTCTACAAATTTGTTTTTTCTAATAGATAAATTTATTTTAAACTACTATGAAAGATTAAAAATTAGAATAAAAATAACAATTATTAATCCATTCAAATGTTTGATACCTCAATCACCAGCTCTAAATCAGTGAGTGAATTGTGTATCAAAAGATTTTAATAGTCTAGTTTACAAATTGGTTTTTTTTCTAATGGATACATTTATTTTAAGCAACTATGAAAATATTAAAAATTATAATAAAATTAAAAATTTTTGGTCCATTCGAATGTTTGATACCCCAATCACCAGCTCCAGATCAGTGAGTGAATTTTGTATCAAAATATTTTAATAGTTTAGTTTATTAATTTGTTTTTTTCTAATGGAAACATTTATTTTAAACTACTATGAAAATATTTAAAATTAGAATAAAAATAAAAATTACTGATCGATTCGAATGTTTAATATTCCAATCACCAGCTCTGGATCAGTGAGTGAATTGTGTATCAAATGATTTTAGTAGTTTAGTTTACAAATTTTTTTTTTTCTAATTGAAACATTTATTTTAAACTACTATGGAAATATTTAAAATTAGAATAAAAATAAATATTATTGATCGATTCGAATGTTTGATATCCCAATCACCAGTTTTAGATCAGTGAGTGAATTGTGTATCAAAAGATTTTAATATTCTAATTTATAAACTTGTTTTTATCCTAATCGATACATTTTTTTTAAACTTCAATGAAAATTTTAAAAATTGAAATAAAAATAAAAATTATTGATCAATTCAAATGTTTGATATCCCAATCAACAGCTCTAGATCAGTGAGTACATTGTGTATCAAAAGATTTGAGTAGTTTAGTTTACAAATTTTTTTTTTCTAATGGATACATTTATTTTAAACTACTATGAAAATATTTAAAATCAGATTTTTAAAAAGAATTTAATATTTTTGTTTACATACTGGTTTTTTCCAAATGGATACATTTATTTTAAACTACTATGAACATATTAAAAAGTTGAATAAAAATAAAAATTGTTGATCGATTCAAATGTTTGATATTTCAATCACCAGCTGTAGATCAGTGACTGAATAATGTATCAAAAGATTTTAATAGTTTAGTTTACAAATTTGTATTTTTCTAATGGATACATTTATTTTAATCTACTATGAAAATATTAAAAAGTTGAATAAAAATCAAAATTTTAGATCGATTCGAATGTTTGATATCTCAATCAAAAGCACTAAAGCTGTATGTAAATTTCGTCTAAAAAAATTTTAATATTTTAATTTACAAATTTGTTTTTTTCTAATCGATACATTTATTTTAAACTATTATGAAAATAATAAAAATTATTATAAAATTAAAAATTATTGATTGATTCGAATGTTTGATATCTCAATCACCAGCTCTAGATAAGTGAGTTAATTTTGTTTTAAAAAATTTTAATAGATTTGTTAACAAATTTGTTTTTTTCTAATGGAATCATTTATTTTAAATTACTATGAAAATATTTAAAATAAGAATAAAAATAAAAATTATTGATCGATTCGAATGTTTGATATTCCAATCACCAACTCTAGATCATTAACTGAATTGTGTATTAAAAGATTTTAATATTTTAGTTCACAAATTTGTTTTATACTAATGGAAACATTTATTTTAATCTACTATGAAAATATTAAAAACTAGAATAAAAATAACAATTATTAATCCATTCAAATGTTTGATACCTCAATCACCAGCCATAGATCAGTGAGTGAATTGTGTATCAAATGATTTTAATAGTTTTGTTTACAAATTTGTTTTTTTCTAATGGTACTTTTATTTTAAACTACTATGAAAATATTAGAAAGTTTAATATAAATCAAAATTATTGATTGATTCGAATGTTTGATATTTCAATCACCAGCTCTAGATCAAAAAGTTGAAAAAAAATCAAAATTATTTACCAGCTCTAGATCAGTGAATGGATTGTGTATCAAAAGATTTTAATAGTTTAAATATTATTGATCGATTCGAATGTTTGATATTTCAATCACCAGCTCTAGATCAAAAAGTTGAAAAAAAATCAAAATTATTTACCAGCTCTAGATCAGTGAATGAATTGTGTATCAAAAGATTTTAATAGTTTAGTTTACAAATTTGTTTTTTTCTAATGGATATATTTATTGTAAACTACTATGAAAATAATAAAAAGTTGAATAAAAATCAAAGTTTTTGATCGATTTGAATGTTTGATATCTCAATCAAAAGCTCTAAAGCTGGATATGAATAAATTTTAAAAAAAATTATAATATATAAGCTCACAAATTGGGGTTTTCCTAATAAATACTTTTATTTTAAACTACAAATAATAAAAATTTTTGATCGATTCGAATGTTTGATATCCCAATCACCAGCTCTAGATCAGTGAGTGAATTTTTTATCAAAAGATTTTATAAGCTTAGTTTACAAATTTGTTTTTTCTAATGGATAAATTTATTTTAAACTACTATGAAAATATTAAAAATTAGAATAAAAATAAAAATTTTTGATCAATTCGAATATTGGATATTTCAATCACCAGCTCTAGATCAGTGAGTGAATTGTATATCAAAAGCTTTTAATAGTATAGTTTACAAATTTGTTTTTTCTAATGGATAAATTTATTTTAAACTACTATGAAAAAATTAAAAATTAGAATAAAAATAAAAATTATTGATCGATTTGAATGTTTGATATCTCAATCACCAACTCTGGATCAGTGAGTGAATTGTGTATCAAAAGATTTTAATAATTTTGTTTACAAATTTGTTTTTTTCTAATGGTACATTTATTTAAAACAACGATGAAAATATTAGAAAGTTTAATATAAATCAAAATTATTGATCGATTCGAATGTTTGATATTTCAATCACAAGCTCTAGATCAAAAAGTTGAGAAAAAATCAAAATCATTTACCAGCTCTAGATCAGTGAATGGATTGTGTATCAAAAGTTTTTAATAGTTTAGTTTACAAATTTGTTTTTTTCTAATGGATATATTTATTGTAAACTACTATGAAAATATTAAAAAGTTGAATAAAAATCAAATTTTTTGATCGATTCGAATGTTTGATATCTCAATAAAAAGCTCAAAAGCTGGGTATGAATAAATTCTAAAAAAAATTATAATATAATAGCTCACAAATTGGGTTTTTCCTAATAAATACTTTTATTTTAAACCACTAAAAATAAAAATGTTTGATCGATTCGAATATTTGATATCCCAATCACCAGCTCTAGATCAGTGAGTGAATTTTTTATCAAAAGATTTTAATAGCTTAGTTTACAAATTTGATTTTTTCTAATTGATACATTTATTTTAAACTACTATGAAAACATTTAAAATTAGAATAAAAATAAAAATTATTGATTGATTCGAATGTTTGATATCCCAATCACCAGCTCTAGATCAGCGAGTGAATTGTATATCAAAAGATTTTAATATTGTAGTTCACAAATTTTTTTTTGTCTAAAGGATACATGTATTTTAAACTACTATGAAAATATTAGAAATTAGAATAAAAATAAAAATTATTGATCGATTCAAATGTTTTATACCTCAATCACCACCTCGAGATTAGAGAGTGAATTGTGTATCAAAAGATTTGAATAGTTTAGTTTACAAATTTTTTTTTTTCTAATTGATAAATTTATTTTAAACTACTATGAAAATATTAAAAATTAGGATAAAAATAAAAATTATTGATCGATTTGAAAGTTTGATATTCCAATCACCAGCTCTAAATCAGTGAGTGAATTGTGTATCAAAAGATTTGAATAGTTTAGTTTACAAATTTGTTTTTTTCTAATGGTACGTTTATTTTAAACTACTATGAAAATATTAGAAAGTTTAATATAAATCAAAATTATTGATCGATTTGAATGTATGATATTTCAATCACCAGCTCTAGATCAAAGAGTTGAAAAAAAATCTAAATTATTTACCAGCTCTAGATCAGTGAATGAATTGTGTATCAAAAGATTTTAATAGTTTAGTTTACAAATTCGTTTTTTTCTAATGGATATATTTATTGTAAACTTTTATGAAAATATTAAAAAGTTGAATTAAAATCAAAGTTTTTTATCGATTCGAATGTTTGATATCTCAATCAAAAGCTCTAAAGCTGGGTATGAATAAATTCTAAAAAATTATAATATATAAGCTCACAAATTGGGTTTTTCCTAATAAATACTTTTATTTTAAACTACTAATAATAAAAATTATTGATTGATTCGAATGTTTGATATCCCAATCACCAGCTCTAGATCAGCGAGTGAATTGTATATCAAAAGATTTTAATATTGTAGTTCACAAATTTGTTTTTTTCTAAAGGATACATGTATTTTAAACTACTATGAAAATATTAGAAATTAGAATAAAAATAAAAATTATTGATCGATTCAAATGTTTTATACCTCAATCACCACCTCGAGATTAGAGAGTGAATTGTGTATCAAAAGATTTGAATAGTTTAGTTTACAAATTTGTTTTTTCTAATTGATAAATTTATTTTAAACTACTATGAAAATATTAAAAATTAGGATAAAAATAAAAATTATTGATCGATTTGAAAGTTTGATATTCCAATCACCAGCTCTAAATCAGTGAGTGAATTGTGTATCAAAAGATTTGAATAGTTTAGTTTACAAATTTGTTTTTTTCTAATGGTACGTTTATTTTAAACTACTATGAAAATATTAGAAAGTTTAATATAAATCAAAATTATTGATCGATTTGAATGTATGATATTTCAATCACCAGCTCTAGATCAAAGAGTTGAAAAAAAAATCTAAATTATTTACCAGCTCTAGATCAGTGAATGAATTGTGTATCAAAAGATTTTAATAGTTTAGTTTACAAATTCGTTTTTTTCTAATGGATATATTTATTGTAAACTTTTATGAAAATATTAAAAAGTTGAATTAAAATCAAAGTTTTTGATCGATTCGAATGTTTGATATCTCAATCAAAAGCTCTAAAGCTGGGTATGAATAAATTCTAAAAAATTATAATATATAAGCTCACAAATTGGGTTTTTCCTAATAAATACTTTTATTTTAAACTACTAATAATAAAAATTTTTGATCGATTCGAATGTTTGATATCCCCAGCTTTAGATCAGTGAGTGAATTTTTTATCAAAAGATTTTAATAGCTTAGTTTACAAATTTGTTTTTTCTAAGGGAAACATTTATCTTAAACTACTATAAAAATATTAAAAATTAGAATAAAAATAAAAATTTTTGATCAATTCGAATATTTAATATTCCAATCACCAGCTCAAGATCAGTGAGTGAATTGTGTATCAAAAGATTTTAATAGTATAGTTTACAAATTTGTTTTTTCTAATGGATAAATTTATTTTAAACTACTATGAAAAAATTAAAAATTAGAATAAAAATAAAAATTATTGATCGATTTGAATGTTTGATATCTCAATCATCAGCTCTGGATCAGTGAGTGAATTGTGTATCAAAAGATTTGAATAGTTTAGTTTACAAATTTGTTTTTTTTCTAATGGTACATTTATTTTAAACTACTATGAAAATATTAGAAAGTTTAATATAAATCAAAATTATTGATCGATTCGAATGTTTGATATTTCAATCACCAGCTCTAGATCAAAAAGTTGAAAAAAAATCAAAATTATTTACCAGCTCTAGATCAGTGAATGAATTGTGTATCAAAAGATTTTAATATTTTAGTTTACAAATTTGTTTTTTTCTAATTGATATATTTATTGTAAGCTACTATGAAAATAATAAAAAGTTGAATAAAAATCAAAGTTTTTGATCTATTTGAATGTTTGATATCCCAATCACCAGCTCTGGATCAGTGAGTGAATTGTGTTTCAAAAGATTTTAATAGTTTTGTTTACAAATTTGTTTTTTTTCTAATGGTACATTTATTTTAAACTACTATGAAAATACTAGAAAGTTTAATATAAATCAAAATTATTGATCGATTCGAATGTTTGATATTTCAATCACCAGCTCTAGATCAAAAAGTTGAAAAAAAATCAAAATTATTTACCAGCTCTAGATCAGTGAGTGAATTTTTTATCAAAAGATTTTAATAGCTTAGTTTACAAATTTGTTTTTTTCTAATTGATAAATTTAATTTAAACTACTATGAAAATATTTAAAATTAGAATAAAAATACAAATTATTGATCGATTCGAATGTTTGATATCCCAATCACCAGCTCTAGATCAGCGAGTGAATTGTATATCAAAAGATTTTAATATTGTAGTTCACAAATTTGTTTTTTTCTAAAGGATACATATATTTTAAACTACTATGAAAATATTAAAAATTAGGATAAAAATAAAAATTATTGATCGATTTGAAAGTTTGATATCCCAATCACCAGCTCTAAATCAGTAGGTGAATTGTGTATCAAAAGATTTTAATAGTTTAGTTTACAAATTTGTTTATTTCTAATGGTACGTTTATTTAAAACTACTATGAAAATATTAGAAAGTTTAATATAAATCAAAATTATTGATCGATTCGAATGTATGATATTTCAATCACCAGCTCTAGATCAAAAAGTTGAAAAAAAATCTAAATTATTTACCAGCTCTAGATCAGTGAATGAATTGTGTATCAAAAGATTTTAATATTTTAGTTTACAAATTTGTTTTTTTCTAATGGATATATTTATTGTAAACTACTATGAAAATATTAAAAAGTTGAATAAAAATCAAAATTTTATATCGATTCGAATGTTTGATATCCCAATCACCAGCTCTAGATCAGTGAGTATATTTTTTTTCAAAAGATTTTAATAGCTTAGTTTACAAATTTGTTTTTTCTAATGGATAATTTTATTTTAAACAACTATGAAAATATTAAAAATTAGAATAAAAATAAAATTTTTTGATCAATTCGAATATTTGATATTCCAATCACCAGCTCTAGATCAGTGAGTGAATTGTGTATCAAAAGATTTTAATAGTATAGTTTACAAATTTGTTTTTTCTAATGGATAAATTTATTTTAAACTACTATGAAAAAATTTAAAATTAGAATAAAAATAAAAATTATTGATCGATTCAAATGTTTGATACCTCAATCACCACCTCGAGATTAGAGAGTGAATTGTGTATCAAAAGATTTGAATAGTTTAGTTTACAAATTTGTTTTTTCTAATTGATAAATTTATTTTAAACTACTATGAAAATATTAAAAATTAGGATAAAAATAAAAATTATTGATCGATTTGATAGTTTGATACCCCAATCACCAGCTCTAAATCAGTGAGTGAATTGTGTATCAAAAGATTTTAATAGTCTAGTTTACAAATTGGTTTTTTTTCTAATGGATACATTTATTTTAAGCAACTATGAAAATATTAAAAATTATAATAAAATTAAAAATTTTTGGTCCATTCGAATGTTTGATACCCCAATCACCAGCTCCAGATCAGTGAGTGAATTTTGTATCAAAATATTTTAATAGTTTAGTTTATTAATTTGTTTTTTTCTAATGGAAACATTTATTTTAAACTACTATGAAAATATTTAAAATTAGAATAAAAATAAAAATTACTGATCGATTCGAATGTTTAATATCCCAATCACCAGCTCTGGATCAGTGAGTGAATTGTGTATCAAATGATTTTAGTAGTTTAGTTTACAAATTTTTTTTTTTCTAATTGAAACATTTATTTTAAACTACTATGGAAATATTTAAAATTAGAATAAAAATAAATATTATTGATCGATTCGAATGTTTGATATCCCAATCACCAGTTTTAGATCAGTGAGTGAATTGTGTATCAAAAGATTTTAATATTCTAATTTATAAACTTGTTTTTATCCTAATCGATACATTTTTTTTAAACTTCAATGAAAATTTTAAAAATTGAAATAAAAATAAAAATTATTGATCAATTCAAATGTTTGATATCCCAATTTACAGCTCTAGATCAGTGAGTACATTGTGTATCAAAAGATTTGAGTAGTTTAGTTTACAAATTTTTTTTTTTCTAATGGATACATTTATTTTAAACTACTATGAAAATATTTAAAATCAGATTTTTAAAAAGAATTTAATATTTTTGTTTACATACTTGTTTTTTCCAAATGGATACATTTATTTTAAACTACTATGAACATATTAAAAAGTTGAATAAAAATAAAAATTGTTGATCGATTCAAATGTTTGATATTTCAATCACCAGCTGTAGATCAGTAACTGAATAATGTATCAAAAGATTTTAATAGTTTAGTTTACAAATTTGTATTTTTCTAATGGATATATTTATTTTAATCTACTATGAAAATATTAAAAAGTTGAATAAAAATCAAAATTTTAGATCGATTCGAATGTTTGATATCTCAATCAAAAGCACTAAAGCTGTATGTAAATTTCGTCTAAAAAAATTTTAATATTTTAATTTACAAATTTGTTTTTTTCTAATCGATACATTTATTTTAAACTATTATGAAAATAATAAAAATTATTATAAAATTAAAAATTATTGATTGATTCGAATGTTTGATATCTCAATCACCAGCTCTAGATAAGTGAGTTAATTTTGTTTTAAAAAATTTTAATAGATTTGTTAACAAATTTGTTTTTTTCTAATGGAATCATTTATTTTAAATTACTATGAAAATATTTAAAATAAGAATAAAAATAAAAATTATTGATCGATTCGAATGTTTGATATTCCAATCACCAACTCTAGATCATTAACTGAATTGTGTATTAAAAGATTTTAATATTTTAGTTCACAAATTTGTTTTATACTAATGGAAACATTTATTTTAATCTACTATGAAAATATTAAAAACTAGAATAAAAATAACAATTATTAATCCATTCAAATGTTTGATACCTCAATCACCAGCCATAGATCAGTGAGTGAATTGTGCATCAAAAGATTTTAAAAGTATAGTTTACAAAATTATTTTTTCTAATGGATAAATTTATTTTAAACTACTATGAAAAAATTAAAAATTAGAATAAAAATAAAAATTATTGATCGATTTGAATGTTTGATATCCCAATCACCAGCTCTGGATCAGTGAGTGAATTGTGTATCAAATGATTTTAATAGTTTTGTTTACAAATTTGTTTTTTTCTAATGGTACTTTTATTTTAAACTACTATGAAAATATTAGAAAGTTTAATATAAATCAAAATTATTGATTGATTCGAATGTTTGATATTTCAATCACCAGCTCTAGATCAAAAAGTTGAAAAAAAATCAAAATTATTTACCAGCTCTAGATCAGTGAATGGATTGTGTATCAAACGATTTTAATAGTTTAAATATTATTGATCGATTCGAATGTTTGATATTTCAATCACCAGCTCTAGATCAAAAAGTTGAAAAAAAATCAAAATTATTTACCAGCTCTAGATCAGTGAATGAATTGTGTATCAAAAGATTTTAATAGTTTAGTTTACAAATTTGTTTTTTTCTAATGGATATATTTATTGTAAACTACTATGAAAATAATAAAAAGTTGAATAAAAATCAAAGTTTTTGATCGATTTGAATGTTTGATATCTCAATCAAAAGCTCTAAAGCTGGATATGAATAAATTTTAAAAAAACTTATAATATATAAGCTCACAAATTGGGGTTTTCCTAATAAATACTTTTATTTTAAACTACAAATAATAAAAATTTTTGATCGATTCGAATGTTTGATATCCCAATCACCAGCTCTACATCAGTGAGTGAATTTTTTATCAAAAGATTTTATAAGCTTAGTTTACAAATTTGTTTTTTCTAATGGATAAATTTATTTTAAACTACTATGAAAATATTAAAAATTAGAATAAAAATAAAAATTTTTGATCAATTCGAATATTGGATATTTCAATCACCAGCTCTAGATCAGTGAGTGAATTGTATATCAAAAGCTTTTAATAGTATAGTTTACAAATTTGTTTTTTCTAATGGATAAATTTATTTTAAACTACTATGAAAAAATTAAAAATTAGAATAAAAATAAAAATTATTGATCGATTTGAATGTTTGATATCTCAATCACCAACTCTGGATCAGTGAGTGAATTGTGTATCAAAAGATTTTAATAATTTTGTTTACAAATTTGTTTTTTTCTAATGGTACATTTATTTAAAACAACGATGAAAATATTAGAAAGTTTAATATAAATCAAAATTATTGATCGATTCGAATGTTTGATATTTCAATCACAAGCTCTAGATCAAAAAGTTGAAAAAAAATCAAAATCATTTACCAGCTCTAGATCAGTGAATGGATTGTGTATCAAAAGTTTTTAATAGTTTAGTTTACAAATTTGTTTTTTTCTAATGGATATATTTATTGTAAACTACTATGAAAATATTAAAAAGTTGAATAAAAATCAAATTTTTTGATCGATTCGAATGTTTGATATCTCAATAAAAAGCTCAAAAGCTGGGTATGAATAAATTCTAAAAAAAATTATAATATATTAGCTCACAAATTGGGATTTTCCTAATAAATACTTTTATTTTAAACCACTAAAAATAAAAATGTTTGATCGATTCGAATGTTTGATATCCCAATCACCAGCTCTAGATCAGTGAGTGAATTTTTTATCAAAAGATTTTAATAGCTTAGTTTACAAATTTGATTTTTTCTAATTGATACATTTATTTTAAACTACTATGAAAACATTTAAAATTAGAATAAAAATAAAAATTATTGATTGATTCGAATGTTTGATATCCCAATCACCAGCTCTAGATCAGCGAGTGAATTGTATATCAAAAGATTTTAATATTGTAGTTCACAAATTTGTTTTTTTCTAAAGGATACATGTATTTTAAACTACTATGAAAATATTAGAAATTAGAATAAAAATAAAAATTATTGATCGATTCAAATGTTTTATACCTCAATCACCACCTCGAGATTAGAGAGTGAATTGTGTATCAAAAGATTTAAATAGTTTAGTTTACAAATTTGTTTTTTCTAATTGATAAATTTATTTTAAACTACTATGAAAATATTAAAAATTAGGATAAAAATAAAAATTATTGATCGATTTGAAAGTTTGATATTCCAATCACCAGCTCTAAATCAGTGAGTGAATTGTGTATCAAAAGATTTGAATAGTTTAGTTTACAAATTTGTTTTTTTCTAATGGTACGTTTATTTTAAACTACTATGAAAATATTAGAAAGTTTAATATAAATCAAAATTATTGATCGATTTGAATGTATGATATTTCAATCACCAGCTCTAGATCAAAGAGTTGAAAAAAAATCTAAATTATTTACCAGCTCTAGATCAGTGAATGAATTGTGTATCAAAAGATTTTAATAGTTTAGTTTACAAATTTGTTTTTTTCTAATGGATATATTTATTGTAAACTTTTATGAAAATATTAAAAAGTTGAATTAAAATCAAAGTTTTTGATCGATTCGAATGTTTGATATCTCAATCAAAAGCTCTAAAGCTGGGTATGAATAAATTCTAAAAAATTATAATATATAAGCTCACAAATTGGGTTTTTCCTAATAAATACTTTTATTTTAAACTACTAATAATAAAAATTTTTGATCGATTCGAATGTTTGATATCCCAATCACCAGCTTTAGATCAGTGAGTGAATTTTTTATCAAAAGATTTTAATAGCTTAGTTTACAAATTTGTTTTTTCTAAGGGAAACATTTAACTTAAACTACTACGAAAATATTAAAAATTAGAATAAAAATAAAAATTTTTGATCAATTCGAATATTTAATATTCCAATCACCAGCTCTAGATCAGTGAGTGAATTGTGTATCAAAAGATTTTAATAGTATAGTTTACAAATTTGTTTTTTCTAATGGATAAATTTATTTTAAACTACTATGAAAAAATTAAAAATTAGAATAAAAATAAAAATTATTGATCGATTTGAATGTTTGATATCTCAATCATCAGCTCTGGATCAGTGAGTGAATTGTGTATCAAAAGATTTTAATAATTTTGTTTACAAATTTGTTTTTCTAATGGTACATTTGTTTTAAACTACTATGAAAATATTAGAAAGTTTAATGTAAATCAAAATTATTGATCGATTCGAATGTTTGATATTTCAATCACCAGCTCTAGATCAAAAAGTTGAAGAAAAAAAATCAAAATTATTTACCAGCTCTAGATCAGTGAATGAATTGTGTATCAAAATGTTTTAATAGTTTAGTTTACAAATTTGTTTTTTTCTAATGGATATATTTATTGTAAACTACTTTGAAAATATTAAAAAGTTGAATAAAAATTAAAATTTTAGATCGATTCGAATGTTTGATATCTCAATCAAAAGCACTAAAGCTGTATGTAAATTTCGTCTAAAAAAATATTAATATTTTAATTTACAAATTTGTTTTTTTCTAATCGATACATTTATTTTAAACTATTATGAAAATAATAAAAATTATTATAAAATTAAAAATTATTGATTGATTCGAATGTTTGATATCTCAATCACCAGCTCTAGATAAGTAAGTTAATTTTGTATTAAAATATTTTAATAGATTTGTTAACAAATTTGTTTTTTTTTCTAATGGAATCATTTATTTTAAATTACTATGAAAATATTTAAAATAAGAATAAAAATAAAATTTATTGATCGATTCGAATGTTTGATATTTCAATCACCAGTTTTAGATCATTAACTGAATTGTGTATTAAAAGATTTTAATATTTTAGTTCACAAATTTGTTTTATTCTAATGGAAACATTTATTTTAAACTACTATGAAAATATGAAAAATTAGAATAAAAATAAAAATTACTGATCGATTCGAATGTTTAATATCCCAATCACCAGCCCTAGATCAGTGAGTGAATTGTGTATCAAAAGATTTTAATAGTTTAGTTCACAAATTTGATTTTTTCTAATTGAAACATTTATTTTAAACTACTATGGAAATATTTAAAATTAGAATAAAAATAAAAATTATTGATCAATTCAAATGTTTGGTATCCCAATCACCAGCTCTAGATCAGTGACTAAATTTTGTATCAAAAGATTTGAATAGTTTAGTTTACAAATTTGTTTTTTTCTAATGGATACATTTATTTTAAACTACTATGAAAATATTTAAAATTAGAATTATAAAAAGAATTTAATATTTTTGTTTACATACTTGTTTTTTCCTAATGGATACATTTATTTTAAACTACTTTGAACATATTAAAAAGTTGAATAAAAATAAAAATTGATGATCGATTCAAATGTTTGATATTTCAATCACCAGCTGTAGATCAGTGAGTGAATAATGTATCAAAAGATTTTAATAGTTTAGTTTACAAATTTGTATTTTTCTAATGGATACATTTATTTTAAACTACTATGAAAATATTAAAAAGTTGAATAAAAATCAAAATTTTATATCGATTCGAATGTTTGATATCCCAATCACCAGCTCTAGATCAGTGAGTATATTTTTTTTCAAAAGATTTTAATAGCTTAGTTTACAAATTTGTTTTTTCTAATGGATAATTTTATTTTAAACAACTATGAAAATATTAAAAATTAGAATAAAAATAAAATTTTTTGATCAATTCGAATATTTGATATTCCAATCACCAGCTCTAGATCAGTGAGTGAATTGTGTATCAAAAGATTTTAATAGTATAGTTTACAAATTTGTTTTTTCTAATGGATAAATTTATTTTAAACTACTATGAAAAAATTTAAAATTAGAATAAAAATAAAAATTATTGATCGATTCAAATGTTTGATACCTCAATCACCACCTCGAGATTAGAGAGTGAATTGTGTATCAAAAGATTTGAATAGTTTAGTTTACAAATTTGTTTTTTCTAATTGATAAATTTATTTTAAACTACTATGAAAATATTAAAAATTAGGATAAAAATAAAAATTATTGATCGATTTGATAGTTTGATACCCCAATCACCAGCTCTAAATCAGTGAGTGAATTGTGTATCAAAAGATTTTAATAGTCTAGTTTACAAATTGGTTTTTTTTCTAATGGATACATTTATTTTAAGCAACTATGAAAATATTAAAAATTATAATAAAATTAAAAATTTTTGGTCCATTCGAATGTTTGATACCCCAATCACCAGCTCCAGATCAGTGAGTGAATTTTGTATCAAAATATTTTAATAGTTTAGTTTATTAATTTGTTTTTTTCTAATGGAAACATTTATTTTAAACTACTATGAAAATATTTAAAATTAGAATAAAAATAAAAATTACTGATCGATTCGAATGTTTAATATCCCAATCACCAGCTCTGGATCAGTGAGTGAATTGTGTATCAAATGATTTTAGTAGTTTAGTTTACAAATTTTTTTTTTTTCTAATTGAAACATTTATTTTAAACTACTATGGAAATATTTAAAATTAGAATAAAAATAAATATTATTGATCGATTCGAATGTTTGATATCCCAATCACCAGTTTTAGATCAGTGAGTGAATTGTGTATCAAAAGATTTTAATATTCTAATTTATAAACTTGTTTTTATCCTAATCGATACATTTTTTTTAAACTTCAATGAAAATTTTAAAAATTGAAATAAAAATAAAAATTATTGATCAATTCAAATGTTTGATATCCCAATCAACAGCTCTAGATCAGTGAGTACATTGTGTATCAAAAGATTTGAGTAGTTTAGTTTACAAATTTTTTTTTTTTCTAATGGATACATTTATTTTAAACTACTATGAAAATATTTAAAATCAGATTTTTAAAAAGAATTTAATATTTTTGTTTACATACTTGTTTTTTCCAAATGGATACATTTATTTTAAACTACTATGAACATATTAAAAAGTTGAATAAAAATAAAAATTGTTGATCGATTCAAATGTTTGATATTTCAATCACCAGCTGTAGATCAGTGACTGAATAATTGTTTTTATCAAAAATATTGTTATTATTAATATTTTCGATGTATTAATTAAAACAAGTAGTTTAGTTTTTATTATAGTGAAATTATTTTTATTTTTATTTTTATTATTTATTGTTCATAAATATATTTCGGAAATAAAATTTCCATCATCAGTATTGCTTACTTGATTCAAGTAAGCAATACTGATGATGGAAATTTTATTTCCGAAATATATTTATGAACAATAAATAATAAAAATAAAAATAAAAATAATTTCACTATAATAAAAACTAAACTACTTGTTTTAATTAATACATCGAAAATATTAATAATAACAATATTTTTGATAAAAACAATTAATAAGTGAAATAAGCCACACGAAAATAATAAGAATTTATAATGAATTCCTATAATAATTTGACTGAATAATGTATCAAAAGATTTTAATAGTTTAGTTTACAAATTTGTATTTTTCTAATGGATATATTTATTTTAATCTACTATGAAAATATTAAAAAGTTGAATAAAAATCAAAATTTTAGATCGATTCGAATGTTTGATATCTCAATCAAAAGCACTAAAGCTGTATGTAAATTTCGTCTAAAAAAATTTTAATATTTTAATTTACAAATTTGTTTTTTTCTAATCGATACATTTATTTTAAACTATTATGAAAATAATAAAAATTATTATAAAATTAAAAATTATTGATTGATTCGAATGTTTGATATCTCAATCACCAGCTCTAGATAAGTGAGTTAATTTTGTTTTAAAAAATTTTAATAGATTTGTTAACAAATTTGTTTTTTTCTAATGGAATCATTTATTTTAAATTACTATGAAAATATTTAAAATAAGAATAAAAATAAAAATTATTGATCGATTCGAATGTTTGATATTCCAATCACCAACTCTAGATCATTAACTGAATTGTGTATTAAAAGATTTTAATATTTTAGTTCACAAATTTGTTTTATACTAATGGAAACATTTATTTTAATCTACTATGAAAATATTAAAAACTAGAATAAAAATAACAATTATTAATCCATTCAAATGTTTGATACCTCAATCACCAGCCATAGATCAGTGAGTGAATTGTGCATCAAAAGATTTTAAAAGTATAGTTTACAAAATTATTTTTTCTAATGGATAAATTTATTTTAAACTACTATGAAAAAATTAAAAATTAGAATAAAAATAAAAATTATTGATCGATTTGAATGTTTGATATCCCAATCACCAGCTCTGGATCAGTGAGTGAATTGTGTATCAAATGATTTTAATAGTTTTGTTTACAAATTTGTTTTTTTCTAATGGTACTTTTATTTTAAACTACTATGAAAATATTAGAAAGTTTAATATAAATCAAAATTATTGATTGATTCGAATGTTTGATATTTCAATCACCAGCTCTAGATCAAAAAGTTGAAAAAAAATCAAAATTATTTACCAGCTCTAGATCAGTGAATGGATTGTGTATCAAAAGATTTTAATAGTTTAAATATTATTGATCGATTCGAATGTTTGATATTTCAATCACCAGCTCTAGATCAAAAAGTTGAAAAAAAATCAAAATTATTTACCAGCTCTAGATCAGTGAATGAATTGTGTATCAAAAGATTTTAATAGTTTAGTTTACAAATTTGTTTTTTTCTAATGGATATATTTATTGTAAACTACTATGAAAATAATAAAAAGTTGAATAAAAATCAAAGTTTTTGATCGATTTGAATGTTTGATATCTCAATCAAAAGCTCTAAAGCTGGATATGAATAAATTTTAAAAAAACTTATAATATATAAGCTCACAAATTGGGGTTTTCCTAATAAATACTTTTATTTTAAACTACAAATAATAAAAATTTTTGATCGATTCGAATGTTTGATTTCCCAATCACCAGCTCTAGATCAGTGAGTGAATTTTTTATCAAAAGATTTTATAAGCTTAGTTTACAAATTTGTTTTTTCTAATGGATAAATTTATTTTAAACTACTATGAAAATATTAAAAATTAGAATAAAAATAAAAATTTTTGATCAATTCGAATATTGGATATTTCAATCACCAGCTCTAGATCAGTGAGTGAATTGTATATCAAAAGCTTTTAATAGTATAGTTTACAAATTTGTTTTTTCTAATGGATAAATTTATTTTAAACTACTATGAAAAAATTAAAAATTAGAATAAAAATAAAAATTATTGATCGATTTGAATGTTTGATATCTCAATCACCAACTCTGGATCAGTGAGTGAATTGTGTATCAAAAGATTTTAATAATTTTGTTTACAAATTTGTTTTTTTCTAATGGTACATTTATTTAAAACAACGATGAAAATATTAGAAAATTTAATATAAATCAAAATTATTGATCGATTCGAATGTTTGATATTTCAATCACAAGCTCTAGATCAAAAAGTTGAGAAAAAATCAAAATCATTTACCAGCTCTAGATCAGTGAATGGATTGTGTATCAAAAGTTTTTAATAGTTTAGTTTACAAATTTGTTTTTTTCTAATGGATATATTTATTGTAAACTACTATGAAAATATTAAAAAGTTGAATAAAAATCAAATTTTTTGATCGATTCGAATGTTTGATATCTCAATAAAAAGCTCAAAAGCTGGGTATAAATAAATTCTAAAAAAAATTATAATATATTAGCTCACAAATTGGGTTTTTCCTAATAAATACTTTTATTTTAAACCACTAAAAATAAAAATGTTTGATCGATTCGAATGTTTGATATCCCAATCACCAGCTCTAGATCAGTGAGTGAATTTTTTATCAAAAGATTTTAATAGCTTAGTTTACAAATTTGATTTTTTCTAATTGATACATTTATTTTAAACTACTATGAAAACATTTAAAATTAGAATAAAAATACAAATTATTGATTGATTCGAATGTTTGATATCCCAATCACCAGCTCTAGATCAGCGAGTGAATTGTATATCAAAAGATTTTAATATTGTAGTTCACAAATTTGTTTTTTTCTAAAGGATACATGTATTTTAAACTACTATGAAAATATTAGAAATTAGAATAAAAATAAAAATTATTGATCGATTCAAATGTTTTATACCTCAATCACCACCTCGAGATTAGAGAGTGAATTGTGTATCAAAAGATTTAAATAGTTTAGTTTACAAATTTGTTTTTTCTAATTGATAAATTTATTTTAAACTACTATGAAAATATTAAAAATTAGGATAAAAATAAAAATTATTGATCGATTTGAAAGTTTGATATTCCAATCACCAGCTCTAAATCAGTGAGTGAATTGTGTATCAAAAGATTTGAATAGTTTAGTTTACAAATTTGTTTTTTTCTAATGGATATATTTATTTTAAACTATTATAAAAATATTAAAATATAGAATAAAAATAAAAATTATTGATCAATTCAAATGTTTGGTATCCCAATCACCAGCTCTAGATCAGTGACTAAATTTTGTATCAAAAGATTTGAATAGTTTAGTTTACAAATTTGTTTTTTTCTAATGGATACATTTATTTTAAACTACTATGAAAATATTTAAAATTAGAATTATAAAAAGAATTTAATATTTTTGTTTACATACTTTATTTTTCCTAATGGATACATTTATTTTAAACTACTTTGAACATATTAAAAAGTTGAATAAAAATAAAAATTGATGATCGATTCAAATGTTTGATATTTCAATCACCAGCTGTAGATCAGTGAGTGAATAATGTATCAAAAGATTTTAATAGTTTAGTTTACAAATTTGTATTTTTCTAATGGATACATTTATTTTAAACTACTATGAAAATATTAAAAAGTTGAATAAAAATCAAAATTTTATATCGATTCGAATGTTTGATATCCCAATCACCAGCTCTAGATCAGTGAGTATATTTTTTTTCAAAAGATTTTAATAGCTTAGTTTACAAATTTGTTTTTTCTAATGGATAATTTTATTTTAAACAACTATGAAAATATTAAAAATTAGAATAAAAATAAAATTTTTTGATCAATTCGAATATTTGATATTCCAATCACCAGCTCTAGATCAGTGAGTGAATTGTGTATCAAAAGATTTTAATAGTATAGTTTACAAATTTGTTTTTTCTAATGGATAAATTTATTTTAAACTACTATGAAAAAATTTAAAATTAGAATAAAAATAAAAATTATTGATCGATTCAAATGTTTGATACCTCAATCACCACCTCGAGATTAGAGAGTGAATTGTGTATCAAAAGATTTGAATAGTTTAGTTTACAAATTTGTTTTTTCTAATTGAGAAATTTATTTTAAACTACTATGAAAATATTAAAAATTAGGATAAAAATAAAAATTATTGATCGATTTGATAGTTTGATACCCCAATCACCAGCTCTAAATCAGTGAGTGAATTGTGTATCAAAAGATTTTAATAGTCTAGTTTACAAATTGGTTTTTTTTCTAATGGATACATTTATTTTAAGCAACTATGAAAATATTAAAAATTATAATAAAATTAAAAATTTTTGGTCCATTCGAATGATTGATACCCCAATCACCAGCTCCAGATCAGTGAGTGAATTTTGTATCAAAATATTTTAATAGTTTAGTTTATTAATTTTTTTTTTTCTAATGGATACATTTATTTTAAACTACTATGAAAATATTTAAAATCAGATTTTTAAAAAGAATTTAATATTTTTGTTTACATACTTGTTTTTTCCAAATGGATACATTTATTTTAAACTACTATGAACATATTAAAAAGTTGAATAAAAATAAAAATTGTTGATCGATTCAAATGTTTGATATTTCAATCACCAGCTGTAGATCAGTGACTGAATAATGTATCAAAAGATTTTAATAGTTTAGTTTACAAATTTGTATTTTTCTAATGGATATATTTATTTTAATCTACTATGAAAATATTAAAAAGTTGAATAAAAATCAAAATTTTAGATCGATTCGAATGTTTGATATCTCAATCAAAAGCACTAAAGCTGTATGTAAATTTCGTCTAAAAAAATTTTAATATTTTAATTTACAAATTTGTTTTTTTCTAATCGATACATTTATTTTAAACTATTATGAAAATAATAAAAATTATTATAAAATTAAAAATTATTGATTGATTCGAATGTTTGATATCTCAATCACCAGCTCTAGATAAGTGAGTTAATTTTGTTTTAAAAAATTTTAATAGATTTGTTAACAAATTTGTTTTTTTCTAATGGAATCATTTATTTTAAATTACTATGAAAATATTTAAAATAAGAATAAAAATAAAAATTATTGATCGATTCGAATGTTTGATATTCCAATCACCAACTCTAGATCATTAACTGAGTTGTGTATTAAAAGATTTTAATATTTTAGTTCACAAATTTGTTTTATACTAATGGAAACATTTATTTTAATCTACTATGAAAATATTAAAAACTAGAATAAAAATAACAATTATTAATCCATTCAAATGTTTGATACCTCAATCACCAGCCATAGATCAGTGAGTGAATTGTGCATCAAAAGATTTTAAAAGTATAGTTTACAAAATTATTTTTTCTAATGGATAAATTTATTTTAAACTACTATGAAAAAATTAAAAATTAGAATAAAAATAAAAATTATTGATCGATTTGAATGTTTGATATCCCAATCACCAGCTCTGGATCAGTGAGTGAATTGTGTATCAAATGATTTTAATAGTTTTGTTTACAAATTTGTTTTTTTCTAATGGTACTTTTATTTTAAACTACTATGAAAATATTAGAAAGTTTAATATAAATCAAAATTATTGATTGATTCGAATGTTTGATATTTCAATCACCAGCTCTAGATCAAAAAGTTGAAAAAAAATCAAAATTATTTACCAGCTCTAGATCAGTGAATGGATTGTGTATCAAAAGATTTTAATAGTTTAAATATTATTGATCGATTCGAATGTTTGATATTTCAATCACCAGCTGATCAAAAAGTTGAAAAAAAATCAAAATTATTTACCAGCTCTAGATCAGTGAATGAATTGTGTATCAAAAGATTTTAATAGTTTAGTTTACAAATTTGTTTTTTTCTAATGGATATATTTATTGTAAACTACTATGAAAATAATAAAAAGTTGAATAAAAATCAAAGTTTTTGATCGATTTGAATGTTTGATATCTCAATCAAAAGCTCTAAAGCTGGATATGAATAAATTTTAAAAAAACTTATAATATATAAGCTCACAAATTGGGGTTTTCCTAATAAATACTTTTATTTTAAACTACAAATAATAAAAATTTTTGATCGATTCGAATGTTTGATATCCCAATCACCAGCTCTAGATCAGTGAGTGAATTTTTTATCAAAAGATTTTATAAGCTTAGTTTACAAATTTGTTTTTTCTAATGGATAAATTTATTTTAAACTACTATGAAAATATTAAAAATTAGAATAAAAATAAAAATTTTTGATCAATTCGAATATTGGATATTTCAATCACCAGCTCTAGATCAGTGAGTGAATTGTATATCAAAAGCTTTTAATAGTATAGTTTACAAATTTGTTTTTTCTAATGGATAAATTTATTTTAAACTACTATGAAAAAATTAAAAATTAGAATAAAAATAAAAATTATTGATCGATTTGAATGTTTGATATCTCAATCACCAACTCTGGATCAGTGAGTGAATTGTGTATCAAAAGATTTTAATAATTTTGTTTACAAATTTGTTTTTTTCTAATGGTACATTTATTTAAAACAACGATGAAAATATTAGAAAGTTTAATATAAATCAAAATTATTGATCGATTCGAATGTTTGATATTTCAATCACAAGCTCTAGATCAAAAAGTTGAGAAAAAATCAAAATCATTTACCAGCTCTAGATCAGTGAATGGATTGTGTATCAAAAGTTTTTAATAGTTTAGTTTACAAATTTGTTTTTTTCTAATGGATATATTTATTGTAAACTACTATGAAAATATTAAAAAGTTGAATAAAAATCAAATTTTTTGATCGATTCGAATGTTTGATATCTCAATAAAAAGCTCAAAAGCTGGGTATGAATAAATTCTAAAAAAAATTATAATATATTAGCTCACAAATTGGGTTTTTCCTAATAAATACTTTTATTTTAAACCACTAAAAATAAAAATGTTTGATCGATTCGAATGTTTGATATCCCAATCACCAGCTCTAGATCAGCGAGTGAATTGTATATCAAAAGATTTTAATATTGTAGTTCACAAATTTGTTTTTTTCTAAAGGATACATGTATTTTAAACTACTATGAAAATATTAGAAATTAGAATAAAAATAAAAATTATTGATCGATTCAAATGTTTTATACCTCAATCACCACCTCGAGATTAGAGAGTGAATTGTGTATCAAAAGATTTAAATAGTTTAGTTTACAAATTTGTTTTTTCTAATTGATAAATTTATTTTAAACTACTATGAAAATATTAAAAATTAGGATAAAAATAAAAATTATTGATCGATTTGAAAGTTTGATATTCCAATCACCAGCTCTAAATCAGTGAGTGAATTGTGTATCAAAAGATTTGAATAGTTTAGTTTACAAATTTGTTTTTTTCTAATGGTACGTTTATTTTAAACTACTATGAAAATATTAGAAAGTTTAATATAAATCAAAATTATTGATCGATTTGAATGTATGATATTTCAATCACCAGCTCTAGATCAAAGAGTTGAAAAAAAATCTAAATTATTTACCAGCTCTAGATCAGTGAATGAATTGTGTATCAAAAGATTTTAATAGTTTAGTTTACAAATTTGTTTTTTTCTAATGGATATATTTATTGTAAACTTTTATGAAAATATTAAAAAGTTGAATTAAAATCAAAGTTTTTGATCGATTCGAATGTTTGATATCTCAATCAAAAGCTCTAAAGCTGGGTATGAATAAATTCTAAAAAATTATAATATATAAGCTCACAAATTGGGTTTTTCCTAATAAATACTTTTATTTTAAACTACTAATAATAAAAATTTTTGATCGATTCGAATGTTTGATATCCCAATCACCAGCTTTAGATCAGTGAGTGAATTTTTTATCAAAAGATTTTAATAGCTTAGGTTACAAATTTGTTTTTTCTAAGGGAAACATTTATCTTAAACTACTTTGAAAATATTAAAAATTAGAATAAAAATAAAAATTTTTGATCAATTCGAATATTTAATATTCCAATCACCAGCTCTAGATCAGTGAGTGAATTGTGTATCAAAAGATTTTAATAGTATAGTTTACAAATTTGTTTTTTCTAATGGATAAATTTATTTTAAACTACTATGAAAAAATTAAAAATTAGAATAAAAATAAAAATTATTGATCGATTTGAATGTTTGATATCTCAATCATCAGCTCTGGATCAGTGAGTGAATTGTGTATCAAAAGATTTTAATAATTTTGTTTACAAATTTGTTTTTTCTAATGGTACATTTGTTTTAAACTACTATGAAAATATTAGAAAGTTTAATGTAAATCAAAATTATTGATCGATTCGAATGTTTGATATTTCAATCACCAGCTCTAGATCAAAAAGTTGAAGAAAAAAAATCAAAATTATTTACCAGCTCTAGATCAGTGAATGAATTGTGTATCAAAATGTTTTAATAGTTTAGTTTACAAATTTGTTTTTTTCTAATGGATATATTTATTGTAAACTACTTTGAAAATATTAAAAAGTTGAATAAAAATTAAAATTTTAGATCGATTCGAATGTTTGATATCTCAATCAAAAGCACTAAAGCTGTATGTAAATTTCGTCTAAAAAAATTTTAATATTTAATTTACAAATTTGTTTTTTTCTAATCGATACATTTATTTTAAACTATTATGAAAATAATAAAAATTATTATAAAATTAAAAATTATTGATTGATTCGAATGTTTGATATCTCAATCACCAGCTCTAGATAAGTAAGTTAATTTTGTATTAAAATATTTTAATAGATTTGTTAACAAATTTGTTTTTTTTTCTAATGGAATCATTTATTTTAAATTACTATGAAAATATTTAAAATAAGAATAAAAATAAAATTTATTGATCGATTCGAATGTTTGATATTTCAATCACCAGTTTTAGATCATTAACTGAATTGTGTATTAAAAGATTTTAATATTTTAGTTCACAAATTTGTTTTATTCTAATGGAAACATTTATTTTAAACTACTATGAAAATATGAAAAATTAGAATAAAAATAAAAATTACTGATCGATTCGAATGTTTAATATCCCAATCACCAGCCCTAGATCAGTGAGTGAATTGTGTATCAAAAGATTTTAATAGTTTAGTTCACAAATTTGATTTTTTCTAATTGAAACATTTATTTTAAACTACTATGGAAATATTTAAAATTAGAATAAAAATAAAAATTATTGATCAATTCAAATGTTTGGTATCCCAATCACCAGCTCTAGATCAGTGACTAAATTTTGTATCAAAAGATTTGAATAGTTTAGTTTACAAATTTGTTTTTTTCTAATGGATACATTTATTTTAAACTACTATGAAAATATTTAAAATTAGAATTATAAAAAGAATTTAATATTTTTGTTTACATACTTGTTTTTTCCTAATGGATACATTTATTTTAAACTACTTTGAACATATTAAAAAGTTGAATAAAAATAAAAATTGATGATCGATTCAAATGTTTGATATTTCAATCACCAGCTGTAGATCAGTGAGTGAATAATGTATCAAAAGATTTTAATAGTTTAGTTTACAAATTTGTATTTTTCTAATGGATACATTTATTTTAAACTACAATGAAAATATTAAAAAGTTGAATAAAAATCAAAATTTTAGATCGATTCGAATGTTTGATATCTCAATCAAAAGCACTAAAGCTGTATGTAAATTTCATCTAAAAAAATTTTAATATTTTAATTTACAAATTTGTTTTTTTCTAATCGAAACATTTATTTTAAACTATTATGAAAATAATAAAAATTATTATAAAATTAAAAATTATTGATTGATTCGAATGTTTGATATCTCAATCACCAGCTCTAGATAAGTGAGTTAATTTTGTATTAAAATATTTTAATAGATTTGTTAACAAATTTGTTTTTTTCTAATGGAATCATTTATTTTAAATTACTATGAAAATATTTAAAATAAGAATCAAAATAAAAATTATTGATCGATTCCAATGTTTGATATTTCAATCACCAGTTTTAGATCATTAACTGAATTGTGTATTAAAAGATTTTAATATTTTAGTTCACAAATTTGTTTTATTCTAATGGAAACATTTATTTTAAACTACTATGAAAATATTAAAAATTTGAATAAAAATATCAATTATTAATCCATTCAAATGTTTGATACCTCAATCACCAGCCATAGATCAGTGAGTGAATTGTGTATCAAAAGATTTTAAAAGTATAGTTTACAAAATTGTTTTTTCTAATGGATAAATTTATTTTAAACTACTATGAAAATATTTAAAATACGAATAAAAATAAAAATTATTGATCTATTCGAATGTTTGATATTCCAATCACTAGCTCTGGATCAGTGAGTGAATTGTGTATCAAAAGATTTTAATAGTTTTGTTTACAAATTTGTTTTTTTCTAATGGTACATTTATTTTAAACTACTATGAAAATATTAGAAAGTTTAATATAAATCAAAATTATTGATCGATTCGAATGTTTGATATTTCAATCACCAGCTCTAGATCGAAAAGTTGAAAAAAATCAAAATTATTTACCAGCTCTAGATCAGTGAATGAATTGTGTATCAAAAGACTTTAATAGTTTAGTTTACAAATTTGTTTTTTTCTAATGGATATATTTATTGTAAACTACTATGAAAATATTTAAAAGTTGAATAAAAATCAAAGTTTTTGATCGATTTGAATGTTTGATATCTCAATCAAAAGCTCTAAAGCTGGATATGAATAAATTAAAGCTGGATATGATCCCAATCACCAGCCCTAGATCAGTGAGTGAATTGTGTATCAAAAGATTTTAATAGTTTAGTTCACAAATTTGATTTTTTCTAATTGAAACATTTATTTTAAACTACTATGGAAATATTTAAAATTAGAATAAAAATAAAAATTATTGATCAATTCAAATGTTTGGTATCCCAATCACCAGCTCTAGATCAGTGACTAAATTTTTTTATCAAAAGATTTGAATAGTTTAGTTTACAAATTTGTTTTTTTCTAATGGATACATTTATTTTAAACTACTATGAAAATATTTAAAATTAGAATTATAAAAAGAATTTAATATTTTTGTTTACATACTTGTTTTTTCCTAATGGATACATTTATTTTAAACTACTTTGAACATATTAAAAAGTTGAATAAAAATAAAAATTGATGATCGATTCAAATGTTTGATATTTCAATCACCAGCTGTAGATCAGTGAGTGAATAATGTATCAAAAGATTTTAATAGTTTAGTTTACAAATTTGTATTTTTCTAATGGATACATTTATTTTAAACTACTATGAAAATATTAAAAAGTTGAATAAAAATCAAAATTTTAGATCGATTCGAATGTTTGATATCTCAATCAAAAGCACTAAAGCTGTATGTAAATTTCATCTAAAAAAATTTTAATATTTTAATTTACAAATTTGTTTTTTTCTAATCGAAACATTTATTTTAAACTATTATGAAAATAATAAAAATTATTATAAAATTAAAAATTATTGATTGATTCGAATGTTTGATATCTCAATCACCAGCTCTAGATAAGTGAGTTAATTTTGTATTAAAATATTTTAATAGATTTGTTAACAAATTTGTTTTTTTCTAATGGAATCATTTATTTTAAATTACTATGAAAATATTTAAAATAAGAATCAAAATAAAAATTATTGATCGATTCCAATGTTTGATATTTCAATCACCAGTTTTAGATCATTAACTGAATTGTGTATTAAAAGATTTTAATATTTTAGTTCACAAATTTGTTTTATTCTAATGGAAACATTTATTTTAAACTACTATGAAAATATTAAAAATTAGAATAAAAATATCAATTATTAATCCATTCAAATGTTTGATACCTCAATCACCAGCCATAGATCAGTGAGTGAATTGTGTATCAAAAGATTTTAAAAGTATAGTTTACAAAATTGTTTTTTCTAATGGATAAATTTATTTTAAACTACTATGAAAATATTTAAAATACGAATAAAAATAAAAATTATTGATCTATTCGAATGTTTGATATTCCAATCACTAGCTCTGGATCAGTGAGTGAATTGTGTATCAAAAGATTTTAATAGTTTTGTTTACAAATTTGTTTTTTTCTAATGGTACATTTATTTTAAACTACTATGAAAATATTAGAAAGTTTAATATAAATCAAAATTATTGATCGATTCGAATGTTTGATATTTCAATCACCAGCTCTAGATCGAAAAGTTGAAAAAAATCAAAATTATTTACCAGCTCTAGATCAGTGAATGAATTGTGTATCAAAAGACTTTAATAGTTTAGTTTACAAATTTGTTTTTTTCTAATGGATATATTTATTGTAAACTACTATGAAAATATTTAAAAGTTGAATAAAAATCAAAGTTTTTGATCGATTTGAATGTTTGATATCTCAATCAAAAGCTCTAAAGCTGGATATGAATAAATTTTAAAAAAAAATTTAATATATAATGTCACAAATTCGGTTTTTTCTAATAAATACTTTTATTTTAAACTACTAATAATAAAAATTTTTGATCGATTCGAAAGTTTGATATCCCAATCACCAGCTCTAGATCAGTGAGTGAATTTTTTATCAAAAGATTTTAATAGCTTAGTCTACAAATTTGTTTTTTCTAATGGATAAATTTATTTTAAACTACTATGAAAATATTAAAAATTAGAATAAAAATAAAAATTTTTGATCAATTCGAATATTTGATATTCTAATCACCAGCTCTAGATCAGTGAGTGAATTGTATATCAAAAGCTTTTAATAGTATAGTTTACAAATTTGTTTTTTCTAATTGATAAATTTATTTTAAACTACTATGAAAAAATTAAAAATTAGAATAAAAATAAAAATTATTGATCGGTTTGAATGTTTGATATCTCAATCACCAGCTATGGATCAGTGAGTGAATTGTGTATCAAAAGATTTTAATAATTTTGTTTACAAATTTGTTTTTTTCTAATGGTACATTTATTTTAAACTACTATGAAAATATTAGAAAGTTTAATATAAATCAAAATTATTGATCGATTCGAATGTTTGATATTTCAATCACAAGCTCTAGATCAAAAAGTTGAGAAAAAATCAAAATCATTTACCAGCTCTAGATCAGTGAATGAATTGTGTATCAAAAGATTTTAATAGTTTAGTTTACAAATTTGTTTTTTTCTAATGGATATATTTATTGTAAACTACTATGAAAATAGTTTTTGATCGATTCGAATGTTTGATATCTCAATCAAAAGCTATAAAGCTGGGTATGAATAAATTCTAAAAAAAATTATAATATATTAGCTCACAAATTGGGTTTTTCCTAATAAATACTTTTATTTTAAACTACTAAAAATAAAAATGTTTGATCGATTCGAATGTTTGATATCCCAATCACCAGCTCTAGATCAGTGAGTGAATTTTTTATCAAAAGATTTTAATAGCTTAGTTTACAAATTTGTTTTTTTCTAATTGATAAATTTATTTTAAAGTACTATGAAAATATTAAAAATAAGGATAAAAATAAAAATTATTGATCGATTTGAAAGTTTGATATCCCAATCACCAGCTCTAAATCAGTGAGTGAATTGTTTATCAAAAGATTTTAATAGTTTAGTTTACAAATTTGTTTTTTTCTAATGGTACGTTTATTTTAAACTACTATGAAAATATTAGAAAGTTTAATATAAATCAAAATTATTGATCGATTCGAATGTATGATATTTCAATCACCAGCTCTAGATCAAAGAGTTGAAAAAAAATTTAAATTATTTACGAGCTCTAGATCAGTGAATGAATTGTGTATCAAAACATTTTAATAGTTTAGTTTACAAATTTGTTTTTTTTTCTAATGGATACATTTATTTTAACAACTATGAAAATATTAAAAATTATAATAAAATTAAAAATTATTGGTCCATTCGAATGTTTGATACCCCAATCACCAGCTCTAGATCAGTGAGTGAATTTTGTATCAAAATATTTTAATAGTTTAGTTTATTAATAAGTTTCAGCAGTGGTGTACTTGGCAGCTGAAACTGATAATACAACAAGCACTGCTACTGCCGTGGCAAACTTGGCTGCAGTAACAGTAAATTTTACAATGGAAAATGAGAACCCATTTCTGAGAGGTAACAAAATCTTGAGATCTCCAACAATAAAAAAAGCTAATTCAATAGGAGATATTAGAAAGAATAATCCATATCAATCAAGAAAAGAGAATGAAGATAAAACTGCCTCAAATATAGAGAGTGAAAACCGGAATCTCTATGCAAATCTGAAGAGTCTAGAAGAAATGGTGTCAAAGTTAAATAACGATGTTATTTCATTAAAAAAGGAAAATGAAAACCTAAAACGCATTATTCAAGCGGGTGGACATTCAAACAATAAGAATACCATTGAATACCACACAGATGAAGAAGAACTCGAGCGAGAAATTCATCCGAATAAGAAATCTGAAAGTGATTCTCAGTGGACACTCGTGACAAAAAAACCTAAAAAAAGAGTAACAATAAATATGGAAGTTACTGTCGAAGACGAGCCACCAAGAGAAACTGCTTGGGCATTGAAAAAAAGCAAGCCCACAAAGAAAAGAAAAGCAGAATCATCGCCAGAATATATTGGACAAGCAGCACCCAAAACGAGTAATGATAAAACTCAACAGAAAGAAAACCAAAAGCAACCAGAAAATATTGAGCAAGTAACCCGGACATCTGTATTGGGTAATGCAACTACTCAGAGCAATAAAAATCCTAAACCACAGAAAATAATTCAGCCACCACCTATTAATATAGTTGGTGTCAAAGACTACCCTACGATCAATGCCTTGATGAAAAATATCACGGATAAAGATTACAAGTTAGTAGCATTAAACAACGATGTCTGGAAGGTAAATGTACCAGACTCAGAAACATACCGTACACTTACCATGAAGCTTAACGCTGACAAGTTTCAGTGGTATACTTATGAAGATAAGCAAGCTAGACCAATTAAGGTTATGGCTAGAGGGCTACACCATACCTGTGAAAGCAAAGATATAATAGCTGAGTTACAGAATAAAGGGTTAGATATACAGGATGCTGTCAATATGATAAAAAAAGACAGAACTGAAAGCGATAAAGGAAACCGCGAACTGGTAAGAAGGGGACTACCGCTCTTTATGCTTACGTTTGGCAATAAAGAAAACATCCAAAAGATATATAATATTCGAGCAATTCAAAACATGAAAGTTAGAATAGAGCCAATGAGAAAGAATACTTCAAAGATAGTCCAATGCAGAAAATGTCAAAGTTATAATCATACCCAGAAATATTGTGGGCGTTACGCAAGATGTGTCAAATGTGCTGGTAAGCATCTCACGAGCATGTGTACATTAGACAGAAACACTACAGCAACATGCATAAATTGTAAAGGACAACACCCTGCAAATTATCGTGGTTGTGAAGTAGCTAAAGAATTGCAAAAAATTAGAAACCGTGCAAGAAATTCTGTGCAAAATCAAAGAAACCCTGGTACAACAAACCAACCGAACAATAAGGGATTATACAATCTGCGAGGTAACGCATCATATGCAGAAGTTGCTAAAAATCAAGAATCAACCACAAAAGTAAATAATACTGGCCAAGTTCAAATAGATTTCATCAAAACCATAGAAGCTTTAAGTAAAAAACTTGACGAGCAAGCTGATATAAATAAACTTATATTTGACCAATTGAAAACTCTATCATCGCAGTATTCCAACGTGAATAAAAATAAAAATTAATTTACAAACGCTGAGAATAGTAATATGGAATGCAAACGGGCTAATCCATCATAAACCTGAGCTAGAAATATTTCTAAACATGCAAAAAATTGACATATGTTTAATCTCTGAAAGCCATTTTAATAGATCTTCATATTGCAAAATACGTGGGTACAGTTTCTACCATGCTATTCATCCAGCAGAAAGGGCAAGAGGGGGATCTGCCATTTTCATTAAAAATAATATAAAACACCATGAAGAAATGAAGGTTGAAACTGAGTCCATGCAAGTGACAACAATCACAATTCAAACTAAGAACAAAGATGTAAGTATCTCAGCTATATACTGTCCACCACGCTATAACTTAAAAAAAGAAGAATATGAAGAACTTTTTCACTCTTTGGGACGATGTTTCATTATTGTAGGTGACTTCAACGCAAAAAACACATTTTGGGGCTCCAGGATTACAACACCAAAAGGAAGAGAACTGTTTAAAGCAGCCAAAAAAATAAAATGCGACTTCCAATCTGGTGGCGCACCTACTTACTGGCCAACAGATCTAAACAAAACTCCTGATCTTATAGATTTCTATGTAACAAAAGGAATATCTGACAACTACATACGAATTGAAAATAATGAAGACCTTACATCAGATCACTCTCCTGTTATCATGACATTCAGCAAAACTATTATTCAAAAAGAAATATCACCAAGATTTTACAACAGGAACACTAATTGGAACCTTTTTCGTGAATTGTTAAATGAAAATATCAAACTGCAAGTGCCAATAAGAAGATCTATGCACATTGAGGAAGAAATTGACAGACTAATTGAAAATATACAGCAAGCAGCGTGGCAGAGCACTCCACGCGAACCTACAAATAACATTAGAGGCACAAATTATCCACTCGAAGTAAGAGAACTGGTGGCTAAAAAATGTAAAGCACGTAAGTTCTGGCAAATAAATCGAACTGCAGCTAATAAAACCGAGCTTAATAACTTATGTAAAAAACTGAAATCTATTATCAGGAAAGTAAAAAATGAAACAATAGAATCATATTTATCTTCACTTACTGGTCAAAAAGACACTGAATACTCCTTATGGAAAGCAACAAAATCGATCAAGAGACCAAAAAATTCAACAGCACCTATTAGAAATGATAATGGTACGTGGGCTCGTAGTAGTAAGCAAAAAGCGGATCTGTTTGCGAGACACCTCGAAGAAACTTTTCAACCACTACCCAGACAATCTGCGAATGAAAATGTTAGTTTTGTACACAGATCAAATGAGCTTGAAATACAAACTGTAACTTTCCGTGAGTTAAAAGAAGAAATAAAAAGTGTAAATCCGAAAAAAGCTCCTGGATATGATTTAATAACTGGGCAAATTATAAAAGAACTACCAGACAAAGCAATACACAAACTTCTGCACATAATCAATGCTGTGTTTAGATTAAGATACGTTCCAAGGCAGTGGAAGGTAGCAGAAGTGATCATGATTTTAAAGCCAAACAAAAACAGAAACAATAAAAAGTCATTTAGACCAATATCTCTACTTCCTACTATATCGAAGATATTTGAAAAACTACTTCTGAAGAGACTAAAGCCTATAATAAAGGATAATAATCTTATACCTGCTTATCAGTTTGGATTCAGAGAAAAACATTCGACCCTAGAGCAAGTTCATAGAATCACAGATATTATAGAACGTACTCTAGAAACGAAAAAGATATGTTCAAGCCTCTTCTTGGATGTAGTGTAAGCATTTGATCGTGTATGGCATAAAGGATTAGAGTACAAGTTACATCGCGATCTTTCCAAACAGTATTATGAAATCCTAAAATCTTACATAACCGACAGGCATTTCCGTGTAAAATATGAAGATGAATATTCGGATATAAAGAAAATTTCAGCAGGAGTGCCGCAAGGAAGCGTTTTAGGCCCCATCTTGTACCTCCTATACACACGAGATATACCACTAATGAAAGAAACAACCATAGCTACATTTACTGACAACACAGCAATTTTGGCAGTTGGGAGTAATGTAACGCAAGCTACAGAAAAATTACAAACATCAATTAATGCAGTTAGTAACTGGATGAAGAAATGGAGAATTAAGCTCAATGAAACAAAATCGGTTCATGTGAATTTTACTAATAAAACAAACTGTCAGTATACCAATCGTAATAAACTCTAAACAAGTCCCTTATGCAAATACAGCAAAATATCTAGGGATGACGCTTGATGCCAAACTTAAATGGAAAGAACATGTCAAAAAGAAAAAGAACGAATTAAACATCAAATACAGGAAAATGTATTGGCTCATAGGTAGAGACTCGGAACTATCTATACATAATAAATTGTTCCTATATCGGCAAACTCTGAAACCTGTGTGGACTTACGGAATACAGCTTTGGGGCTGTACTAAGAAAACAAACGTTAAGATAATTCAGATGTTCCAAAATAAAGTACTTCGGAATATTGTAAATGCCCCGTGGTACATTCGAAATGAAGACCTGCACCGTGACTTAAAGATGGAAGACATCAATGAAGTAATTGCAGTTTATGCTGCCAAACATGATTCACGCCTTCAACAACATGAGAATATCGAAATCCGTCGTATGCTGGACTGTCCGATAGCAATACGACGTTTACAAAGAACCAAACCAATGGATCTAGTGATCATAAACTAAAATAATACTATATTATAGCAAATATTTATTTAAATAAATAATTATATTTATCTTTGGGACTAGCCATTGGGCTTTATCCCAACAAATGTGAATTAAATTAAGATAGAAAAATTGCTAGATGACTTATAAAATAAGTCAGTTGTAATAATAATAAATAAAAAAAAAAAAAAAAGTTTACTAATTTGTTTTTCTCTAATGGAAACATTTATTTTAAACTACTATGAAAATATTTAAAATTAGAATAAAAATAAAAATTACTGATCGATTCGAATGTTTAATATCCCAATCACCAGGCTTAGATCAGTGAGTGAATTGTGTATCAAAAGATTTTAATAGTTTAGTTCACAAATTTGTTTTTTTCTAATTGAAACATTTATTTTAAACTACTATGGAAATATTAAAATTAGAATAAAAATAAATATTATTGATCGATTCGAATGTTTGATATCTTAATCACCAGTTTTAGATCAGTGAGTAAATTGTGTATCAAAAGATTTTAATATTTTAGTTTATAAACTTGTTTTTATCCTAATCGATACATTTATTTTAAACTTCTATGAAAATATTAAAAATTAAAATAAAAATAAAAATTATTGATCAATTCAAATGTTTGATATCCCAATCACCAGCTCTAGATCAGTGACTAAATTGTGTATCAAAAGATTTGAATAGTTTAGTTTACAAATTTGTTTTTTTCTAATGGATACATTTATTTTAAACTACTATGAAAATATTTAAAATTTGAATTTTAAAAAGAATTTAATATTTTTGGTTACATACTTGTTTTTTCCTAATGGATACATTTATTTTAAACAACTATGAACATATTAAAAAGTTGAATAAAAATCAAAATTGTTGATCGATTCAAATGTTTGATATTTCAATCACCAGCTGTAGATCAGTGAGTGAATAATATATCAAAAGATTTTAATAGTTTAGTTTACAAATTTGTATTTTTCTAATGGATACATTTATTTTAAACTACTATGAAAATATTAAAAAGTTTAATAAAAATCAAAATTTTAGATCGATTCGAATGTTTGATATCTCAATCAAAAGCACTAAAGCTGTATGTAAATTTCGTCTAAAAAAATTTTAATATTTTAATTTACAAATTTGTTTTTTTCAAATCGATACATTTATTTTAAACTATTATGAAAATAATAAAAATTATTATAAAATTAAAAATTATTGATTGATTCGAATGTTTGATATCTCAATCACCAGCTCTAGATAAGTGTGTTAATTATGTATTAAAATATTTTAATAGATTTGTTAACAAATTTGTTTTTTTCTAATGGAATCATTTATTTTAAATTACTATGAAAATATTTAAAATAAGAATAAAAATAAAAATTATTAATCGATTCGAATGTTTGATATTCCAATCACCAGCTCTAGATCATTAACTGAATTGTGTTTTAAAAGATTTGAATATTTTAGTTCACAAATTTGTTTTATTCTAATGGAAACATTTATTTTAAACTACTATGAAAATATTAAAAATTAGAATAAAAATAACAATTATTAATCCATTTAAATGTTTGATACCTCAATCACCAGCCATAGATCAGTGAGTGAATTGTGTATCAAAAGATTTTAAAAGTATAGTTTACAAAATTGTTTTTTCTAATGGATAAATTTATTTTAAACTACTATGAAAATATTTAAAATAAGAATAAAAATAAAACTATTGATCGATTCAAATGTTTGATATTCCAATCACCAGCTCTGGATCAGTGAGTGAATTGTGTATCAAAAGATTTTAATAGTTTTGTTTACAAATTTGTTTTTTTCTAATGGTACATTTATTTTAAACTACTATGAAAATATTAGAAAGTTTAATATAAATCAAAATTATTGATCGATTCGAATGTTTGATATTTCAATCACCAGCTCTAGATAAAAAAGTTGAAAAAAAATCAAAATTATTTACCAGCTCTAGATCAGTGAATGAATTGTGTATCAAAAGATTTTAATAGTTTAGTTTACTAATTTGTTTTTTTCTAATGGATATATTTATTGTAAACTACTATGAAAATATTAAAAAGTTGAATAAAAATCAAAGTTTTTGATCGATTTGAATGTTTGATATCTCAATCAAAAGCTCTAAAGCTGGATATGAATAAATTCTAAAAAAAATTATAATATATAGGCTCACAAATTGGGTTTTTCCTAATAAATACTTTTATTTTAAACTACTAATAATAAAAATTTTTGATCGATTCGAATGTTTGATATCCCAATCACCAGCTCTAGATCAATGAGTGAATTTTTTATCAAAATATTTTATTAGCTTAGTCTACAAATTTGTTTTTTCTAATAGATAAATTTATTTTAAACTACTATGAAAATATTAAACATTAGAATAAAAATAAAAATTTTTGATCAATTCGAATATTTGATATTCCAATCACCAGCTCTAGATTAGTGAGTAAATTGTATATCAAAAGCTTTTAATAGTATAGTTTACAAATTTGTTTTTTCTAATGGATAAATTTATTTTAAACTACTATGAAAAAATTAAAAATTAGAATAAAAATAAAAATTATTGATCGATTTGAATGTTTGATATCTCAATCACCAGCTCTGGATCAGTGAGTGAATTGTGTATCAAAAGATTTTAGTAATTTTGTTTACAAATTTGTTTTTTTCTAATGGTACGTTTATTTTAAACTACTATGAAAATATTAGAAAGTTTAATATAAATCAAAATTATTGATCGATTCGAATGTTTGATATTTCAATCACAAGCTCTAGATCAAAAAGTTGAGAAAAAATCAAAATCATTTACCAGCTCTAGATCAGTGAATGAATTGTGTATCAAAAGATTTTAATAGTTTAGTTTACAAATTTGTTTTTTTCTAATGGATATATTTATTGTAAACTACTATGAAAATATTAAAAAGTTGAATAAAAAACAAAGTTTTTGATCGATTCGAATGTTTGATATCTCAATCAAAAGCTATAAAGCTGGGTATGAATAAATTTAAAAAAAATTATAATATATTAGCTCATAAATTGGGTTTTTCCTAATAAATACTTTTATTTTAAACTACTAAAAATAAAAATGTTTGATCGATTCGAATGTTTGATATCCCAATCACCAGCTCTAGATCAGTGAGTGAATTTTTTATCAAAAGATTTTAATAGCTTAGTTTACAAATTTGTTTTTTTCTAATTGATACATTTATTTTAAACTACTATGAAAATATTTAAAATTAGAATAAAAATAAAAATTATTGATCGATTCGAATGTTTGATATCCCAATCACCAGCTCTTGATCAGCGAGTGAATTGTATATCAAAAGATTTTAATATTGTAGTTCACAAATTTGTTTTTTTCTAAAGGATACATGTATTTTAAACTACTATGAATATGTTAAAAATTAGAATAAAAATAAAAATTATTGATCGATTCAAATGTTTGATACCTCAATCACCACCTCGAGATTAGAGAGTGAATTTTGTATCAAAAGATTTTAATAGTTTAGTTTACAAATTTGTTTTTTCCTAATCAACACATTTATTGTAAACTACTATGAAAATATTAAAAAGTTTAATATAAATCAAAATTATTGATCGATTCGAATGTATGATATTTCAGTCACCAGCTCTAGATCAAAGACTTGAAAAAAAATCCAAATTATTTACCAGCTCTAGATCAGTGAATGGATTGTGTATCAAAAGATTTTAATAGTTTAGTTTACAAATTTGTTTTTTTCTAATGGATATATTTATTGTAAACTTTTATGAAAATATTAAAAAATTGAATTAAAATCAAAGTTTTTGATATATTCGAATGTTTGATATCTCAATCAAAAGCTCTAAAGCTGGGTATGAATAAATTCTAAAAAATTTTAATATATAAGCTCACAAATTGGGTTTTTCCTAATAAATACTTTTATTTTAAACTAATAATAATAAAAATATTTGATCGATTCGAATGTTTAATATCCCAATCACCAGCTCTAGATCAGTGAGTGAATTTTTTATCAAAAGATTTTAATAGCTTAGTTTACAAATTGGTTTTTTCTAAGGGATAAATTTATTTTAAACTACTATGAAAATATTAAAAATTAGAATAAAAATAAAAATTTTTGATCAATTCGAATATTTGATATTCCAATCACCAGCTCTAGATCAGTGAGTGAATTGTGTATCAAAAGATTTTAATAGTATAGTTTACAAATTTGTTTTTTCTAATGGATAAATTTATTTTAAACTACTATAAAAAAATTAAAAATTAGAATAAAAAAAAAAATTATTGATCGATTTGAATGTTTGATATCTCAATCACCAGCTCTGGATCAGTGAGTGAATTTTGTATCAAAAGATTTTAATAATTTTGTTTACAAATTTGTTTTTTCTAATGGTACATTTACTTTAAACTACTATGAAAATATTAGAAAGTTTAATGTACATCAAAATTATTGATCGATTAGAATATTTGATATTTCAATCACACAGCTCTAGATCAAAAAGTTGAAAAAAAAAATCAAAATTATTTACCAGCTCTAGATCAGTGAATGAATTGTGTATCAAAAGATTTTAATAGTTTAGTTTACAAATTTGTTTTTTTCTAATGGATATATTTATTGTAAACTACTTTGAAAATATTAAAAAGTTGAATAAAAATCAAAGTTTTTGATCGACTCGAATGTTTGATATCTCAATCAAAAGCTCTAAAGCTGGGTATGAATAAATTCTAAAACAAAATATAATATATTAGCTCACAAATTGGGTTTTTCCTAAAAAATGCTTTTATTTTAATCTACTAATAATAAAATTTTTTGATCGATTCGAATGTTTGATATCCCAATCACCAGCTCTAGATCAGTGAGTGAATTGTTTATCAAAAGATTTTAATATTTTAGTTCACAAATTTGTTTTTTTCTAATGGATACATGTATTTTAAACTACTATGAAAATATTAAAAATTAGAATAAAAATAAAAATTATTGATCGATTCAAATGTTTGATACCTCAATTACCACCTCGAGATTAGAGAGTGAATTGTGTATCAAAAGATTTGAATAGTTTAGTTTACAAATTTGTTTTTTCTAATAGATAAATTTATTTTAAACTACTATGAAAATATTAAAAATTAGGATAAAAATAAAAATTATTGATCGATTTGAAAGTTTGATATCCAAATCACCAGCTCTAAATCAGTGAGTGAATTGTGTATCAAAAGATTTTAATAGTTTAGTTTACAAATTTGTTTTTTTTCTAATGGATTCATTTATTTTAAACAACTATGAAAATATTAAAAATTATAATAAAATTAAAAATTATGGGTCCTTTCGAATGTTTGATACCCCAATCACCAGCTCAAGGTCAGTGAGTGAATTTTGTATCAAAATATTTTAATAGTTTAGTTTATTAATTTGTTTTTTTCTAATGGAAACATTTATTTTAAACTACTATGAAAATATTTAAAATTAGAATAAAAATAAAAATTACTGATTGATATGAATGTTTATAATCCCAATTACCAGCTCTAGATCAGTGAGTGAATTGTGTATCAAAAGATTTTAATAGTTTAGTTCACAAATTTGTTTTTTTCTAATTGATACATTTATTTTAAACTACTATGGAAATATTTAAAATTAGAATAAAAATAAATATTATTGATCAATTCAAATGTTTGATATCCCAATCACCAGCTCTAGATCAGTGACTAAATTGTGTATCAAAAGATTTGAATAGTTTAGTTTACAAATTTGTTTTTTTCTAATGGATACATTTATTTTAAACTACTATGAAAATATTTAAAATTTGAATTTTAAAAAAAATTTAATATTTTTGTTTACATAGTTGTTTTTTCCTAATGGATACATTTATTTTAAACTACTTTAAACATATTAAAAAGTTAAATAAAAATAAAAATTGTTGATCGATTCAAATGTTTGATATTTCAATCACCAGCTGTAGATCAGTGAGTGAATAATGTATCCAAAGATTTTAATAGTTTAGTTTACAAATTTGTATTTTTCTAATGGATACATTTATTTTAAACTACTATGAAAATATTAAAAAGTTGAATAAAAATCAAAATTTTAGATCGATTCGAATGTTTGATATCTCAATCAAAAGCACTAAAGCTGTATGTAAATTTCGTCGTTAAAAAAATTTTGATATTTTAATTTACAAATTTGTTTTTTGCAAATCGATACATTTATTTTAAACTATTATGAAAATAATAAAAATTATTATAAAATTAAAAATTATTGATTGATTCGAATGTTTGATATCTCAATCAGCTCTAGAGCTGGTGATTGAATAAAAATCAAGTGAGTTAATTTTGTATTAAAATATTTTAATAGATTTGTTAACAAATTTGTTTTTTTCTAATGGAATCATTTGTTTTAAATTACTATGAAAATATTTAAAATAAGAATAAAAATAAAAATTATTGATCGATTCGAATGTTTGATATTCCAATCACCAGCTCTAGATCATTAACTGAATTGTGTATTAAAAGATTTTAATATTTTAGTTCACAAATTTGTTTTATTCTAATGGAAACATTTATTTTAAACTACTATGAAAATATTAAAAATTAGAATAAAAATAACAATTATTAATCCATTCAAATGTTTGATACCTCAATCACCACCTCGAGATTAGAGAGTGAATTGTTTATCAAAAGATTTTAAAAGTATAGTTTACAAAATTGTTTTTTCTAATGGATAAATTTATTTTAAACTACTATGAAAATATTAAAAATAAGAATAAAAATAAAAATTATTGATCGATTCGAATGTTTGATATTCCAATCACCAGCTCTGGATCAGTGAGTGAATTGTGTATCAAAAGATTTTAATAGTTTTGTTTACAAATTTGTTTTTTTCTAATGGTACATTTATTTTAAACTACTATGAAAATATTATAAAGTTTAATATAAATCAAAATTATTGATCGATTCGAATGTTTGATATTTCAATCACCAGCTCTAGATCAAAAAGTTGAAAAAAAAATCAAAATTATTTACTAGCTCTAGATCAGTGAGTGAATTGCGTATCAAAAGATTTTAATAGTTTAGTTTACAAATTTGTCTTTTTTTAATGGATACATTTATTTTAAACTACTATGAAAATATTAAAAAGTTGAATAAAAATCAAAGTTTTTGATCGATTTGAATGTTTGATATCTCAATCAAAAGCTCTAAAGCTGGATATGAATAAATTCTAAAAAACATTTATAATATATTAGCTCACAAATTGGGTTTTTCCTAATAAATACTTTTATTTGAAACTACTAAAAATAAAAATGTTTGATCGATTCGAATGTTTGATATCCCAATCACCAGCTTTAGATCAGTGAGTGAATTTTTTATCAAAAGATTTTAAAAGCTTAGTTTACAAATTTTTTTTTTTCTAATTAATACATTTATTTTAAACTACTATGAAAATATTTAAAATTAATTTAAAATTAAAAATTATAGATCGATTCGAATGTTTGATATTCCAATCACCAGCTCTAGATCAGCGAGTGAATTGTATATCAAAAGATTTTAATATTGTAGTTCACAAATGTGTTTTTTTCTAAAGGATACAAGTATTTTAAACTACTATTAAAATATTAAAAATTAGAATAAAAATAAAAATTATTGATCGATTCAAATGATTGATACCTCAATCACCACCTCGAGATTAGATAGTGAATTGTGTTTCAAAAGATTCGAATACTTTAGTTTACAAATTTGTTTTTTCTAATTGATAAATTTTTTTTAAACTACTATGAAAATATTGAAAATTAGGATAAAAATAAAAATTATTGATCGATTTGAAAGTTTGATATCCCAATCACCAGCTCTAAATAAGTGAGTGAATTGTGTATCAAAAGATTTTAATAGTTTTGTTTGCAAATTTGTTTTTTTCTAATGGTACATTTATTTTAAACTACTATGAAAATATTTAAAATTAGAATAAAAATAAAAATTAGTGTTCGCTTCGAATGTTTTATATCCCAATCACCAGCTCTAGATCAGTGAGTGAATTGTGTATCAAAAGAATTCAATATTTTGGTTAACACACTTGTTTTTTCCTAATGGATACATTTATTTTAAACTACAATGAACATATTAAGAAGTTGAATAAAAATCAAAATTGTTGATCGATTCAAATGTTTGATATTTCAATCACCAGCTGTAGATAAGTAAATGAATAGTGTATCAAAAAATTTGAATAGTCTAGTTTACAAATTTGTTTTTTTCTAATGGATACATTTATTTTAAACTTCTATGAAAATTTTACAAATTAGAATATAAATCAAAATTTTAGATCGATTCGAATATTTGATATCTCAGTCAAAAGCACTGAAACTGTGTGTAAATTTCGTCTAAAAAAATTTTATTATTTTAGTTTACAAATTTGTTTTTTTCTAATCGATACATTTATTTTAAACTTTTATGAAAATAATAAAAATTATAATAAAAATAAAAATTATTGATCGATTCGAATGTTTGATATTTCAATCACCAGCTGCAGAACAGTGAGTGAATTGTGTATCAAAAGATTTTAATAGTATAGTTTACAAATTTGTATTTATCTTATGGATACATATATTTTAAACTACTATGAAAATATTAAAAATTAGAATTAATATAAAAATTATTGATCAATGAGAATGTTTGATATCCCAATCACCAGCTCTAGATAAGTGAGTGAATTGTGTATTAAAATGTTTTAATAGTTTTGTTTACAAATTTGTTTTTTTCCAATGGATACAATTATTTTAAACTACTATGAGAATATTAAAAATTAGAATAAAAATAAAAATTATTGATCGATTCTAATGTTTGATATCCCAATCATCAGCCAAGATCAGTGGGTGAATTGAGTATTAAAAGATTTAAATAGTTTAGTTTACAAATTTGTTTTTTTCTAATGGATTCATTTATTTTAAACAACTATGAAAATATTTAAAATAAGAATTTTAAAAATAATTTAATATTTTGGTTTACACACTTGTTTTTTCCTAATGGATACAATTATTTTAAACTACTATGAAAATATTAAAAAGTTGTATAAAAATCAAAATTGTTGATCGATTCAAATGTTTGATATTTCAATTACCAACTGTAGATCAGTGAATGAATTTTGTATCAAAAGATTTGAATAGTTTAGTTTACAAATTTGTTTTTTTTCTAATATATACATTTATTTTAAACTACTATGAAAATATTAAAAATTAGAATAAAAATTAAATATATTTATCGATTCGAATGTATGATATCCCAATCACCAGCTCTAGATCAGTGAGTGAATTGTGTATCAAAAGATTTTAAAATTTTAGTTTACAAATTTGTTTTTCCTAATCGATACATTTATTTTAAACTACTATGAAAATGTTGAAAATTAAAATAAAAATAAAAATTATTTATCGGTTTGAATGTTAGATATCCCAATCACCAGCTCTAAATCAGTGATTGAATTGTGTATCAAAAGGTTTTAATAGTTTAGTTTACAAATTTGTTTTTTTCTAATGGATTCATTTATTTTAAACTACTATGAAAATATTTAAAATAAGAATTTTAAAAATAATTCAATATTTTGGTTTACACACTTGTTTTTTCCTAATGGATACATTTATTTTAAACAACTATGAACATATTAAAAAGTTGAATAAAAATCAAAATTGTTGATCGATTCAAATGTTTGATATTTCAATCACCAGCTGTAGATAAGTAAGTGAATTGTGTATCAAAAGATTTTAATAGTTTAGTTTACAAATTTGTTTTTTTCTTATGGATACATTTATTTTAAACTTCTATGAAAATATTAAAAATTAGAATAATAATAAAAATTATTGATCGATTCGAATGTTTGACATCTCAATCAAAAGCTCTAAAGCTGTGTGTGAATTTCATTAAAGAAATTTTTAATATTTTAGTTTACAAATTTGTTTTTTTCTAAAGGATACATTTATTTTGAACTACTATGAAAATATTTAAAATTAGAATAAAAATAAAAACTATTGGTCGATTCGAATGTTTGATATCCCAATCACCAGCCCTAGATCAGTGAGTGAATTGTGTATCAAAAGGTTTTATTATTTTAGCTTAAAAATTTGTTTTTTCCTAATCGTTACATTTATTTTAAACTAATAAGAAAATAATAAAAATTGGAATAAAAATAAAAATTATTGATCGATTCGAATGATTGATATTTCAATCACCAGCCCTAGATCAGTGAGTGAATTGTGAATCAAAAGATTTTAATAGTATAGTTTACAAATTTGTTTTTTTTAATGGATAAATTTATTTTCAACTACTATGAAAATATTAAAAATTAGAATAAAAATAAAAACTATAGATCGATTCAAATGTTTGATACCTCAATCACCAGCTCGAGATTAGAGAGTGAATTGTGTATCAAAAAATTGTAATAGTTTAGTTTACAAATTTGTTTTTTCTAATGGATAAAATTATTTTAAACTACTATAAAAATATTAAAAATTAGGATAAAAATAAAAATTATTGATCGATTTGAAAGTTTGATATCCCAATCACCAGCTCTAAATCAGTGAGTGAATTGTGTATCAAAAGATTTTAATAGTTTTGTTTGCAAATTGGTAAAAAAATTAGAAAAAATTCTAATGGTACATTTGTTTTAAACTACTATGAAAATATTTAAAATTAGAATAAAAATAAAAATTAGTGTTCGCTTCGAATGTTTTATATCCCAATCACCAGCTCTAGATCAGTGAAAGAATTGTGTATCAAAAGAATTCAATATTTTGGTTAACACACTTGTTTTTTCCTAATGGATACATTTATTTTAAACTACAATGAACATATTAAGAAGTTGAATACAAATTAAAGTTTTTGATCGATTCGAATGTTTGATATCTCAATCAAAAGCTCTAGATCAGTGAGTGAATTGTGTATCAAAATATTTTAATAGTTATAAAGTTGTTTTTTTCTAATGGATACATTTATTTTAAACTAATATGAAAATATTTAAAATTAGAATAAAAATAAAAATTACTGATCGATTCAAATGTTTAATATCCCAATCACCAGCTCTAGATCAGCGAGTGAATTGTGTATCAAAAGATTTTAATAGTTTAGTTCACAATTTTATTTTTTCTAATTGATACATTTATTTTAAACTACTATGGAAATATATAAAATTAGAATAAAAATAAAAATTATTGTTCGATTCTAATGTTTGATGTCCCAATCATCAGCCTAGATCAGTGGGTGAATTGAGTATTAAAAGATTTTAATAGTTTAGTTTACAAATTTGTTTTTTTCTAATGGATACATTTATTTTAAACTACAATGAAAATATTTAAAATTAGAATTTTAAAAAGAATTTAATATTTTTGTTTACACACTTGTTTTTTCCTAATGGACACATTTATTTTAAATTACTATAAACATTTTAAAAAGTTGAATAAAAATCAAAATTGTTGATCGATTCAAATGTTTGATATTTCAATCACCAGCTGTAGATAAGTTAGTGAATTGTGTATCAAAAGATTTTAATAGTTTAGTTTACAAATTTGTTTTTTTTCTAATGGATACATTTATTTTAAACTTCTATGAAAATATTAAAAATTAGAATAATAATAAAAATTATTGATCGATTCGAATGTTTGAGATCTCAATCAAAAGCTCTAAAGCTGTGTGTGAATTTCATTAAAGATATTTTTAATATTTTAGTTTACAAATTTGTTTTTTTCTAAAGGATACATTTATCTTGAACTACTATGAAAATATTTAAAATTAGGATAAAAATAAAAATTATTGATCGATTTGAAAGTTGGATATCCCAATCACCAGCTCTAAATCAGTGAGTGAATAATGTATCAAAAGATTTTAATAGTTTAGTTTACAAATTTTTATTTTTCTAATGGATACATTTATTTTAAACTACTATGAAAATATTTAAAAGTTGAATAAAAATAAAAATTTTTGATCGATCCGTATGTTTGATATCTCAATCAAAAGCACTAAAGCTGTATGTTTTATAAAAAATTAATATTTTAGTTTACAAATTTGTTTTTTTCTAATCGAAACATTTATTTTAAACTATTATGAAAATAATAAAAATTATAATAAATTTAAAAATTATTGATTGATTCGAATGTTTGATATCCCAATCACCAGCTCTAAATCAGTGAGTGTTTAATGTATCAAAATATTTTAATAGTTTTGTTAACAAATTTTTTTTTTTCTAATGGATACATATATTTTGAAGTACTATGAAAATATTGTAAATTAGAATAAAAATAAAAATTACAGATCGATTCGATTGTTTTTTTCTAATCGATACATTTACTTTAAACAACTATGAAAATATTAAAAATTAGAATAAAAATAAAAATTATTTGTCAATTCGAATGTTTGATATTCCAATCACCAGCTCTAGATCAGTGAGTGAATTTTGTATCAAAAGATTTTAATAGTTTGGTTTACAAATTAAATTTTTCCTAATCTAAACATGTATTTTAAACTGCTATGAAAATATTAAAAATTAGAATTAATATAAAAATTAATTATCGATTTGAATGTTTGATATCCCAATCACCAGCTCTTGATCACTGAGTGAATTGTGTATTAAAAGATTTTAATATTTTAGTTAACAAATTTGTTTTTTCCTAATCGATACATTTATTTTTAGCTACTATGAAAATATTAAAAATTAGAATAAAAATAAAAATTATTGATCGATTCGAATGTTTAACATCCCAATCACCAGGTCTAAATCAGTCAGTGAATTGTTTATTAAAACATTTTAATATTTTAGTTTAAAAACTTGTTTTTTCCTAATAGATACATTTATTTTTAACTACTATGAACATATTAAAAAGTTGATTAAAATTCAATATTTTTGATCGATTTTAATGTTTGATATCCCAATCACTAGCTGTTGATCAGTGAGTGAATTGTGTATCAAAAGATTTTAATAGTTTAGTTTACAAATTTGTTTTTTTTTCTAATGGATACATTTATTTTAAACTACTATGCAAATATTTAAAATTAGAACAAAAATAAAAATTATTGATTGATTCGAATGTTTGATATACTTACCACTAGGTCAAGATCAGTCAGTGAATTGTGTATCAAAAGATTTTAATATTTTAGTTTACAAACTTGTTTTTTCCAAATTTATACATTTATTTTAAAATACTATGAACATATTAAAAAATTGAATAAAAATCAAAATTATTGATCAATGCGAATGTTTGATATCTCAATCACCAGCTCTAGATCAGTGAGTGAATTGTATTTAATTTTTCCTAATCGAAACATTTATTTTAAACTGCTATGAAAATATTAAAAATAAGAATAAAAATAAAAATTATTGGTCGATTCGAATGTTTGATATCCCAATCACCAGCTCTAGTTCAACGAGTGAATTGTGTATCAAAAGATTTTAATAGTTTAGTTTACAAATTTGTTTTTTTCTAATGGATACATTTATTTTGAACTACAATGAAAATATTATAAATTAGAATAAAAATAAATATTATTAATCAATGCGAATGTTTTATATCATTTATTTAATCTCCTATGAAAAAATTAAAAATTAGAATAAAAATAAAAATTATTGATCGATTTGAATGTTTGATATCCCAAACAATAGCTCTAACACAGTGGGTGGATTGTGTATCAAAAGATTTTAATAGTTTAGTTTACAAATTTATTTTTTTCTAATGAATACATTTATTTTAAACTACTATGAAAATATTAAAAATTAGAATAAAAATAAAAATTATTGATCGTTTCGAAAAACAAAAATTATTGATTGATTTAAATGTTTTATATTCCAATCACCAGCTCTTGATCAGTGAAAGAATCGTGTATCAAAATATTTTTTAGTTTACAAATTTGTTTTTATCTAATTGATACATTTATTTTAAACTCCTATGAAAATATTAAAAATTAGAATAAAAATAGAAATTATTGATCGATTCAAATGTTTGATATCACAATCATTAGCTCTAGATTAGTGAGTGAATTGCGTATCAAAACATTTTAATAGTTAAGTTTACAAATTTGTTTTTTTCTAATGGAAACATTTATTTTAAACTACTATGAAAATATTGAAAATTAGAATAAAAATAATAATTATTGATCGATTTAAATGTTTGGTAATTCAATCACCAGCTCTTGATCTGTGAAAGAATTGTGTATCAAAAGATTTTAGTATTTTAGTTTACAAATTAATATTTTTTTCTAATGGAAACATTTATTTTAAACTACTATGAAAATATTAAAAATTAGAATAAATATAAAAATTAATGATCGATTCGAATGTTTGATATCCCAATCACCAGCTCTAATTCACTGAGTGAATTTTGTATCAAAAGATTTTAATATTTTAGTTTACAAATTGTTTTTTTCCTAATCGAAACATTTATTTAAAACTACTATGAAAATATTAATAATTAGAATAAAAATAAAAATTATTTATCGATTCAAATGTTTGATATCCCAATCACCACCTCTAGATCACTGAGTGAATTGTGTATAAAAAGATTTTAATAGTTTAGTTTACAAATTTGTTTTTTTTCTAATCGATACATTTATTTTAAACTACTATGAAAATATTAAAAATTAGAATAAAAATAAAAATTATTTATCGATTCGAATGTCTGATTACCCAATCACTAGTTTTAGATCAGTGAGTGAATTGTGTTTAAAAAGATATTAATAGTTTAGTTTACAAATTTGTTTTTTCTAATGGATACATTATATTTAAACTTCTATGAAAATATCTAGAATTAAAATAAAAATAAAAATAATTGATTGATTCGAAAGTTTGACATCCCAATTACTAGCTCTAGATCATTGAGTGAATTGTGTATTAAAAGATTTTAATAGTTTAGTTTACAAATTTGTTTTTTTCTAATGGATAAATTTATTTTAAACAACTATGAAAATATCTAAATTTAAAATAAAAATAAAAATAATTGATTGATTCGAATAATTGACATCCCAATTACTAGCTCTAGATCAATGAGTGAATTGCGTATCAAAAGATTTTAATAGTATGGTTTACAAATTTAATTTTTCCTAATCGAAACATTTATTTTAAACTGCTATGAAAATATTAAAAATTAGAATAAATATAAAAATTAATGATCGATTCGAATGTTTGATATCCCAATCACCAGCTCCAGATCACTGAGTGAATTGTGTAAACAAAATTTTATTAGTTTAGTTAACAAATTTGTTTTTTCCTAATCAAAACATTTATTTAAAACTACTATGAAAATATTAATAATTAGAATAAAAATAAAAATTATTTATCGATTCAAATGTTTGATATCCCAATCACCAGCATAAGATCAGTCAGTGAATTGTGTATCAAAAGATTTTAATAGTTTAGCTTAAAAACCTGTTTTTTCCTAATGGATACATTTATTTTAAACTACTATGAACATAATAAAAAGTTGAATAAAAATCAAAATTTTTTATCGATTCAAATGTTTGATATTTCAATCACTAGCTGTAGATCAGTGAATGAATTGTGTATCAAAAGATTTGAATAGTTTAGTTTCCAAATTTGTTTTTTTGTAATCGATACATTTATTTTAAACTACTATGAAAATATAAAAAATGAGAATAAAAATAAAAATTACTGATCGATTCGAATGTTTGATATCCCAATCACCAGCTCTAGATCAGTGAGTGAATTGTGTATCAAAAGATTTTAATATTTTAGTTTACAAATTTGTTTTTTCCTAATCGAAACATTTATTTAAAACAACTATGAAAATATTAATAATTAGAATAAAAATAAAAATTGTTTATCGATTCAAATGTTTGATATCCCAATCACCAGCTCTAGAATAGTGAGTGAATTGTGTATCAAAAGATTTTAATAGTTTAGTTTACAAATTTGTTTTTTTCTAATGGATATATTTATTTTAAACTACTATGAAAATATTAAAAAATAGAATAAAAATAAAAATTATTGATCAATGCGAATGTTTGATATCCCAATCACCAGCTCTATATCAGTGAGTGAATTGTGTATTAATAGTTTTTAATAGTTTAGTTTACAAATTTGTTTTTTCTTAATGATACATTTATTTTAAACTACTATGAAAATATTAAAAATTAGAATAAAAATAAAAATTATTGATCATTTCGAATGTTTGCCGTCCCAATCACCATCTCTAAAACAGTAAATGAATTGTGTATCAAAAAATTTTAATAGTTTAGTTTACAAATTTTTTTTTCTAATGGATACATTTATTTTAAACAACTATGAAAATATCTAAAATTAGAATAAAAATAAAAATTATTGTTTGATTAAAATGTTTGATATCCCAATCGCTAGGTCTATATCAGTGAGTGAATTGTGTATCAAAAGTTTTTTATAGTTTGGTTTACAAATTTGATTTTCCTTAATGATACTTTTATTTTAAACTACTATGAAAATATTAAAAATTAGAATTAAAATAAAAATTATTGATCGTTTCTAATGTTTGACATTCCTATCATTAGCTCTAAAACAGTGAGTGAATTGTGTATCAAAAGATTTTAATAGTTTAGTTTACAAATTTGTTTTTTTTTCTAATATATACATTTATATTAAACTATTATGAAAATATTAAAAATTATAATAAAAATAGAAACTATTGATTGATTCGGATGTTTGACATCCCAGTTACCAGCTCTATATCAGTGAGTGAATTGTGTATCAAAAGATTATAATAGTTCAGATACATTTATTTTAAACTACTATGAAAATATTAAAAATTAAAATAAAATAAAAAATATTGATCATTGCGAATGTTTGATATCCCAATCACCAGCTCTAGATCACTGAGTGAATTGAGTATCAAAAGTTTAATAGATTAGTTTACAAATTTGTTTTTTTTTCTAATGGATACATTTGTTTTAAACTACTATGAAAATATTAAATATTATAATAAAAATAAAAATTATTGATCTATTCGAAAGTTTGATATCCCAATCACCAGATCTTGATCAGTGAGTGAATTGTGTATCAAAAGATTTTAATAGTTTAGTTAACAAATTTTTTTTTGTCTAATTGATAAATTTATTTTAAACTTCTATGAAAATAATTAAAATTAGAATTAAAATAAAAATTATTGATCTATTCGAATGTTTGACATCCGATTTACCAGCCCTAGATCAGTGAGTGAATTGTGTATCAAAAGATTTGAATAGTTTAGTTTACAAATTTGTTTTTTTCTAATCAATACATTTATTTTAAACTACTATGAAAATATTAAAAATTAGAATAAAAATTAAAATTATTGATTTATTCGAATGTTTGATATCCCAATCACCAGCCCAATCTAGATCACTGAGTGAATTGTGTATCAAAAGATTTTAATATTTTAGTTAACAAATTTGTTTTTTCCTAATCGAAACATTTCTTTAAAACCACTATGAAAATATTAATAATTAGAATAAAAATAAAAATAGTTTATCGATTCAAATGTTTGATATCCCAATCACCAGCTCTAGATCAGTGAGTGAATTGTGTATCAAAAGATTTTAATAGTTTAGTTTACAAATTTGTTTTTTTTCTAATGGATACATTTATTTTAAAATACTATGAAAATATTAAAAATTAGAATAAAAATAAAAATTATTGCTCGTTTCGAATGTTTGATATCCCAATCACCAGCTCTAGATCAGTGAGTGAATTGTGTATCAAGAGATTTTAATAGTTTAGTTTACAAATTTTATTTTTTTCTAATCGATACATTTATTTTAAACAACTATGAAAATATTAAAAATCAGAAAAAAAATAAAAATTATTGATTGATTTGAAGTTTTTATATCCCAATCACCAGCTCTTGATCAGTAAGTGAATCGTGTATCAAAATATTTAAATAGTTTTGTTTACAAATTTGTTTTTTTCTAATTGATACATTTATTTTAAAGAACTATGAAAATAATTAAAATTAAAATAAAAATAAAAACTATCGATTGATTCGAATGTTTGACATCCCATTTACCAGCCCTAGATCAGTGAGTGAATTGTGTATCAAAAGATTTTAATAGTTTAGTTTACAAATTTGTTTTTTTCTAATGGATATATTTATTTTAAACTACTATAAAAATATTAAAATATAGAATAAAAATAAAAATTATTGATCAATGCGAATGTTTGATATCCCAATCACCAGCTCTATATCAGTGAGTGAATTGTGTATTAATAGTTTTTAATAGTTTAGTTTACAAATTTGTTTTTTCTTAATGAAACATTTATTTTAAACTACTATGAAAATATTAAAAATTAGAATAAAAATAAAAATTATTGATCATTTCGAATGTTTGCCGTCCCAATCACCATCTCTAAAACAGTAAATGAATTGTGTATCAAAAAATTTTAATAGTTTAGTTTACAAATTTTTTTTTCTAATGGATACATTTATTTTAAACAACTATGAAAATATCTAAAATTAGAATAAAAATAAAAATTATTGTTTGATTAAAATATTTGATATCCCAATCACCAGCCCAATCTAGATCACTGAGTGAATTGTGTATCAAAAGATTTTAATATTTTAGTTAACAAATTTGTTTTTTCCTAATCGAAACATTTCTTTAAAACTACTATGAAAATATTAATAATTAGAATAAAAATAAAAATTATTGATCTATTCGAATGTTTGATATCCCAATCACTAACTCTAGATCAGTGAAAGAATTTTGTATCAAAAGATTTTAATAGTTTAGTTTACAAATTTTTTTTTCTTATGGATACATTTATTTTAAACTACAATGAAAATATTAAAAATTCGAATAAAAATAAAAATTATTGTTCGATTCGAATGTTTGATACCCCAATTACCAGCTCTAGATCATTGAGTGGATTGTGTATCAAAAAATCTTAATAGCTTGGTTTACAAATTTGTTTTTTTCTAATGAATACATTTATTTTAAACTACTATGAAATATTAAAAATTAGAATAAATATAAAAATTATTGATTGATTCGAATTTTTGATATCCTAATCACTAAGTCTAGATCAGTCAGTGAATTGTGTATCAAAAGTTTTAATATTTTAGTTTACAAACTTGTTTGTAACAAGTTTAAACAATTGTCCTAATGGATACATTTATTTTAAAATACTATGAACATATTAAAAAGTTGAATAAAAATCAAAATTATTGATCGATTCAAATGTTTGATATTTCATTCACCAGCTGCAGATAAGTTAGTGAATTGTGTACCAAAAGATTTTAATAGTATAGTTTACAAATTAGTTTTTTTCTAATAGATACATTTATTTTAAACTACTATGAAAATATTAATAAGTTGAATAAAAATAAAAATTTTTGATCGATTCGAATATTTAATATCTCAATCGAAGGCTCTAAAGCTGTGTGTAAATTTCGTCTAAAAATTTTTTAATATTTTAGTTTACAAATTTGTTTTTTCCTAATCGATACATTTATTTTAAACTACTATGAAAATGTTAAAAATTAGAATAAATATAAAAATTAATGATCGTTTCGAATGGTTAATATCCCAATCACCAGCTCTAGATCACTGAGTAAGTTAAGTATCAAAAAATTTTAATATTTTAGTTTACAAATTTGTTTTTTTTTCTAATGAATACATTTATTATAAACTACTATGAAAATATTAAAAATTAGAATAAAAATAAAAATTATTGATCTATTCGAAAGATTGATATCCCAATCACCAGCTCTAGATTAGTGAGTGAATTTTGTATCAAAAGATTTTAATAGTTTTGTTTACAAATTAGTTTATTTGTAATAACCATAAATTGGTTTCAAAACATTTTAATAGTTTAGTTTACAAACTTATTTTTTTCTAATGGAAACATTTATTTTAAACTACTATGAAAATATTGAAATTTAGAATAAAAATAAAAATTATTGATCGATTCAAATGTTTGGTAACTCAATCACCACCTCTTGATCAGTGAGTGAATTGTGTATCAAAAGGTTTTAATATTTAAGTTTACAAATTAATTTTTTTTTCCAATGGAAATATTTATTTTAAACTACTATGAAATTATTTAAAATTAGAATAAAAATAAAAATTATTGATCGATTCAAATGTATGATACCTCAATCACCAGCCCTAGATCAGTGAGTGAATTGTGTATCAAAAGATTTGAATAGTTTAGTTTACAAATTTGTTTTATCTAATGGATAAATTTATTTTAATTTTCTATGAAATATTAAAAATTAGAATAAAAATAAAAATTATAGATCGACTTGAATGTTATATATCCCAATCACCAGCTCTAGATCAGTGAGTCAAATTGTGTATCAAAAGATTTTAATATTTTAGTTTACAAATTTGTTTTTTTAATGGATACATTTATTTTAAAATACTATGAACATATTAAAAAGTTGAATAAAAATCAAAGTTATTGATCAATGGGAATGTTTGATATCCCAATCACCAGCTCTAGATCAGTGAGTGAATTGTGTATCAAAAGATTTTAATATTTTAGTATACAAATTGGTTTTTTCGTAATCAAAACATTTATTTAAAACTACTATGAAAATATTAATATTTAGAATAAAAATAAAAATTATTTATCGATTCAAATGTTTGATATCCCAATCACCACCTCTAGGTCACTGAGTGAATTGTGTATCAAAAGATTTTAATAGTTTAGTTTACAAATTTGTTTTTTTCTAATGGATACATTTATTTTAAACTACTATGAAAATATTAAAAATTAGAATAAAAATAAATATCATTGATCAATGCGAATGTTTGATATCCCAATCACCAGCTCTAGATCAGTGAGTGAATTGTGTATCAAAAGATTTTAATAGTTAAGATACATTTATTTTAAATTACTATGAAAATATTAAAAATTAAAATAAAATTAAAAATTATAGATCATTGCTAATGTTTGATATCCCAATCACCAGCTCTAGATCAGCGAGTGAATTGTGTATCAAAAGATTTGAATAGTTTAGTTTACAAATTTGTTTTTTTCTATTCAATACATTTATTTTAAACTACTATGAAAATATTAAAAATTAGAATAAAAATAAAAATTATTTGTCGATTCGAATGTTTGGTATCCCAATCACCTGCTCTAGATCAGTGAGTGAATTGTGTATCAAAAGATTTTAATAGTATGGTTTACAAATTTAATTTTTCCTAATCGAAACATTTATTTTAAACTGCTATGAAAATATTAAAAATAAGAATAAATATAAAAATTAATGATCGATTCGAATGTTTGATATCCCAATCACCAGCCCTAGATCACTGAGTGAATTGTGTATCAAAAGATTTTAATATTTTAGTTAACAAATTTGTTTTTCCTAATCGAAACATTTCTTTAAAACTACTATGAAAATATTAATAATTAGAATAAAAATAAATATTATTGATCTATTCGAATGTTTGATATCCCAATCACTAGCTCTAGATTAGTGAGTGAATTGTGTATCAAAAGATTTTAATAGTTTAGTTTACAAATTTGTTTTTTTCTAATGGATACATTTATTTTAAACTACTATGAAAATATTAAAAATTCGAATAAAAATAAAAATTATTGATCGATTCGAATGTTTGATACCCCAATTACCAGCTCTAGATCAGTGAGTGAATTGTGTATCAAAAGATTTGAATAGCTTAGTTTACAAATTTGTTTTTTTCTAATCGATACATTCATTTTAAACTACTATGAAATATTAAAAATTAGAATAAAAATAAAATATATTGATTGATTCGAATTTTTGATATCCTAATCACTAAGTCTAGATCAGTCAGTGAATTGTCAAAAGTATTAATATTTTAGTTTACAAACTTTTTTTTTCCTAATGGATACATTTATTTTAAAATACTATGAACATATTAAAAAGTTGAATAAAAATCAAAATTATTGATCGATTCAAATGTTTGATGTTTCGTTCACCAGCTGCAGATAAGTTTGTGAATTGTGTACCAAAAGATTTTAATAGTTTAGTTTACAAATTTGTTTTTTTCTAATAGATTCATTTATTTTAAACTGCTATGAAAATATTAATAAGTTGAATAAAAATCAAAATTTTTGATCAATTCGAATATTTAATATCTCAATCGAAGGCTCTAAAGCTGTGTGTAAATTTCGTCTGAAATTTTTTTAATATTTTAGTTTACAAATTTGTTTTTTCCTAATCGATACATTTATTTTAAACTACTATGAAAATGTTAAAAATTTGAATAAATATAAAAATTAATGATCGATTCGAATGGTCAAAAGTATTAATATTTTAGTTTACAAACTTTTTTTTTCCTAATGGATACATTTATTTTAAAATACTATGAACATATTAAAAAGTTGAATAAAAATCAAAATTATTGATCGATTCAAATGTTTGATGTTTCGTTCACCAGCTGCAGATAAGTTTGTGTATTGTGTACCAAAAGATTTTAATAGTTTAGTTTACAAATTTGTTTTTTTCTAATAGATACATTTATTTTAAACTGCTATGAAAATATTAATAAGTTGAATAAAAATCAAAATTTTTGATCAATTCGAATATTTAATATCTCAATCGAAGGCTCTAAAGCTGTGTGTAAATTTCGTCTGAAATTTTTTTAATATTGTAGTTTACAAATTTGTTTTTTCCTAATCGATACATTTATTTTAAACTACTATGAAAATGTTAAAAATTTGAATAAATATAAAAATTAATGATCGATTCGAATGGTTGATATCCCAATCACCTTGATATTTCATAGACCAGCTGCAAATAAGTAAGTGAATTGTGTACCAAAAGATTTTAATAGTTTAGTTTACAAATTTGTTTTTTTCTAATAGATACATTTATTTTAAACTGCTATGAAAATATTAATAAGTTGAATAAAAATATAAATTTTTGATCAATTCGAATATTTAATATCTCAATCGAAGGCTCTAAAGCTGTGTGTAAATTTCGTCTGAAATTTTTTTAATATTTTAGTTTACAAATTTGTTTTTTCCTAATCGATACATTTATTTTAAACTACTATGAAAATGTTAAAAATTTGAATAAATATAAAAATTAATGATCGATTCGAATGGTTGATATCCCAATCACCTTGATATTTCATAGACCAGCTGCAAATAAGTAAGTGAATTGTGTACCAAAAGATTTTAATAGTTTACTTTACAAATTTGTTTTTTTCTAATAGATACATTTATTTTAAACTTCTATGAAAATATTAATAAGTTGAATAAAAATCAAAATTTTTGATCGATTCGAATATTTAGTATCTCAATCGAAGGCTCTAAAGCTGTGTGTAAATATCGTCTAAAATTTTTTTAATATTTTAGTTTACAAATTTGTTTTTTCCTAATCGATACATTTATTTTAAACTACTATGAAAATCATAATTGTTTGTTGGTACGGAGTGACGTGAGTGATACATTATATAAATTTAATTGAAAATTACAAAACTCCGACAGTTTTCACTCACTTCTTAATAAAACCAATAAATTTTCAAGAAATAAAAATAGAAATATATGTATTATTCGAAAAAAACTAAAGATTTTATTAATATTTTTATAATAAATTTCACTACTAGTTTCGATTTTAAAAAAATCATCGACAGGTGATTATTTGCAATTAAAGTTAAAGTATTACAAAATTTCTTATTTATACTAAAATCTAAACTTAAAAAATTAAACAGGTAAAAAAATTAAACAGGATCATTTAGGATCATTTAATAAAATAGATATTTCTTTGGTTATTGTTTTGGCCTGTTTCACAATTTCTTCTACAGGCAAAATTATAGCCAATATAAAAAAGAACAAAAATTTGATTTTCACTAAAGCAGATAAAGGTAATGCAGTGGTTATCTTGGATAAGCTTGATTATGATAAGAGAGTTTTAAGCACAATAGCAGATGGACCATATAAAGAATATATTTGGAAAAATGGTAACCCGAGAAATCCCTTAAACAACATGGTGAAACAGGCCAAAACAATAACCAAAGAAATATCTATTTTATTAAATGATCCTAAATTAGAATACATATTCAACGTCACAAATCCCAAAGTTTCTAAGCTATATGCATTACCAAAGATCCACAAACCAGGTAATAAGATGAGTCCAATAGCGTCTAATATTTCGACTCCCACAGAAAATATGGCCAAATGGTTACTTAAGGAACTGAATACAATAAAACCTCCCACAGGATGCAGTATTCAGAATTCCTAAGAATTAGTGGATAAAATTAAAGATCTGGTCCTGTTCGACGACGAACTTCTAGTTTCTTTTGATGTCACTGCATTATTTCCGAGCATCCCCATAATACCAACAATAAAATATCTGGAGGAACATTTATTAAAGAACCTAGTACCACAACCAATGGACCCATCGGAATTTATTGAGGAGGTTAAATTTATAAGAGAGACTGCGGTGGCTAATAGATACTCAGTTACTTTTGCGGATAAAATCATCAATAAACATAGAGTCAAAAACAACAAATCTCTTTTGACTACATTGTTACCTTGTAAAGATCTTGTTAAAACCCGCGTTAGCTTACCATATTTCCCGGCAATCACTAACAAACTACAGAAAGTTTTTAGAAAACATAATATTGAATTAGTAACTAGACCAATCAACACAATTAAAAAAGAGCTCAACAACTACAACGATAAAGAACCATTCTCCCATCGCTCTGGTATTTATCAGATAAAATGCTCTGATTGTGAAGATACGTATATCGGACAAACCTCCAGAGAATTTTGTACGAGACTTAAAGAGCATGAGAAAGCAAACCGAACCAAATCTAGCGTCGCTGAACATATGATTGGAAAATGCCACTCCATAGACAATATCAATTCTAAAATTATTAAAACTATACACCAAAAATGGAAACTGGATGCGTATGAGTCATTTTATATAGCCAACACCGAACATTTGATGAACACCGAAGAAGCCATAATAAAATCGCCCCTATTTAAGCTAGGTTACTCCCCCTAGAATTAGCTTTTAACCTCTTGTTATTTTTTTTTTGTTTTCTTTTTCATAATTTCACCACTTTAAAAATTCCCCTTTTTTTTTTTTTTTTTTTTTTTTACCTGTTTTAATTTTTTTACCTGTTTAATTTTTTAAGTTTAGATTTTAGTATAAATAAGAAATTTTGTAATAATTTAACTTTAATTGCAAATAATCACCTATCGATGATTTTTTTAAAATCGAAACTAGTAGTGAAATTTATTATAAAAATATTAATAAAATCTTTAGTTTTTTTCGAATAATATATATATTTATATTTTTATTTCTTGAAAATTTATTGGTTTTATTAAGAAGTGAATGAAAACTGTCGGAGTTTTGTAATTTACAATTAAATTTATACTATGAAAATGTTAAAAATTAGAATAAATATAAAAATTAATGATCGATTCGAATGGTTGATATCCCAATCACCAGCTCTAGATCACTGAGTGAGTTAATATCAAAAGATTTTAATATTTAGTTTACAAATTTGTTTTTGTTTCTAATGGATACATTTATTATAAACTACTATGAAAATATTTAAAATTAGAATAAAAATAAAAATTATTGATCAATTCGAAAGATTGATATCCCAATCACCAGCTCTAGATTAGTGAGTGTAATGTGTATCAAAAGATTTTAATAGTTTAGTTTACAAATTGGTTTTTGTCTAATTGATACATTTATTTTAAACTTCTATGAAAATTTTTAAAATTAGAATAAAAATAAAAATTATTTATCGATTCGAATGTTTGATATCACAGTCACCAGCTCTAGATCAGTGAGTGAATTGTGTATCAAAACATTTTAATAGTTTAGTTTACAAATTTGTTTTTTTTCTAATGGAAACATTTATTTTAAACTACTATGAAAATATTGAAAATTAGAATAAAAATAAAAATTATTGATCGATTCAAGTGTTTGGTAACTCAATCACCACCTCTTGATCAGTGAGTGAATTGTGTATCAAAAGATTTTAATATTTTAGTTTACAAATTAATTTTTTTTTCTAATGGAAACATTTATTTTAAACTACTATGAAAATATTAAAAATTAGAATAAAAATAAAAATTGTTGATCGATTCAAATGTTTGATACCTCAATCACCAGCTCAGTGAGTGAATTGTGTATCAAAATATTTGAATAGTTTAGTTTACAAATTTGTTTTCTCTAATGGATAAATTTATTTTAATTTTCTGTGAAATATTACAAATTAGAATAAAAATAAAAATTATAGATCGACTTGAATGTTTTATATCCCAATCACCAGTTCTAGATCAGAGAGTAAATTGTATATCAAAAGATATTAATATTTTAGTTTACAAATTTGTTTTTTCCTAATGAATACATTTATTTTAAACTACTATGAACATAATAAAAAGTTGAATAAAAATCAAAATTATTGATCAATGCGAATGTTTGATATCCCAATCACCAGCTCTCGATCAGTGAGTGAATTGTGTATCAAAAGATTTGAATAGTTTAATTTAAAAATTTGTTTTTTTTTAATCGATACATTTATTTTAAACTACTATGAAAATATTAAAAATTAAAATAAAAATAAAAATTATTGGTCGATTCGAATGTTTGATATCCCAATCACTAGCTCTAGATCAGTAAGTGAATTTTATATCAAAAGATTTTAATAGTTTAGTTTACAAATTTGTTTTTTTCTAATGGATACATTTATTTTAAACTACTATGAAAATATTAAAATCTAGAATAAAAATAAATGTTATTGATAAATGCGAATGTTTGATATCTTACTGATCCAGCTCTATATCAGTGAGTGAAATATGTATCAAAAGACTGAAATAGTTTAGTTTACAAATTTGTTTTTCTCTAATCGATACATTTATTTTAAACTGCTATGAATATATTAAAAATTAGAATAAATATAAAAACTAATGATCGATTCGAATGTTTGATATCCCATTCACCAACTCTAGATCACTGAGTGAATTGTGTATCAAAAGATTTTAATATTTTAGTTTACAAATTTTTTTTTCCTAATCGAAACATTTATTTAAAACTACTATGAAAATATTAATAATTAGAATAAAAATAAAAATTATTTATCGATTCAAATGTTTGATATCCCAATCACCACCTCTAGATCAGTGAAAAAATTGTGCATAAAAAGATTTTAAAAGTTTAGTTTACAAATTTGTTTTTTTCTAATGGATACATTTATTTTTAAATACTATGAAAATATTAAAAATTAGAATAAAAATAAATATAATTGATCAATGCGAATTTCTGATATCCCAATCACCAGCTCTTAATCAGTGAGTGAATTGTGTATCAAAAGATTTGAATAGTTAAGTTTACAAACTTGTTTTTTTCTAATCGATACATTTATTTTAAACTAATATGAAAATATTTAAAATTAGAATAAAAATAAAAATTATTTGTCGATTCGAATGTTTGATATCCCAATCACCAGCTCTAGATCAGTGAGTGAATCGTGTATCAAAAGATTTTAATAGTTTGGTTTACAAATTTATTTTTTCCTAATCGAAACATTTATTTTAAACTGCTATGAAAATATTAAAAATTATAACAAATATAAAAATTAATGATCGATTCGAATGTTTGATATCCCAATCACCAGCTCTATATCAGTGAGTGAATCGTGTTTCAAAAGTTTTTAATAGTTTAGTTTACAAATTTATTGCTTCCTAATGATACATTTATTTTAAACTACTATGAAAATATTAAAAGTTAGACTAAAACTAAAAATTATTGATCGTTTCTGATGTTTGATATCCCAATCACCAGCTCTAAATCAGTGAATGAATTGTGTATCAAAAGGTTTTATTAGTTTAGTTTACAAATTTGTTTTTTTCAAATGGATACATTTATTTTAAACTAATATGAAAATATTAAAATTTAGAATAAAAATAAAAATTATTAATCGTTTCGAATGTTTGATATCCCAATCACCAGCTCTAGATCAGTGGGTGAATTGTGTATCAAAAGATTTTAATATTTTAGTTTAAAAATTTGTTTTTTTCTAATCGTTACATTTATTTTAAACTACTATGAAAATATTAAAAATCAAAATAAAAACAAATATTATTGATTGATTTGAATGTTTTATATCCCAATCACCAGCTCTTGATCAGTGAGTAAATCGTGTATCAAAATATTTTAATAGTTTTGTTTACAAATTTGTTTTTTTCTAATGGATACATTTATTTTAAACAACTATGAAAATATCTAAAATTAGAATAAAAATAAAAATTACTGTTCGATTGGAATGTTTGATATCCCAATCACCAGCTCTATATCAGTGAGTGAATTGTGTATCAAAAGTTTTTAATAGTTTAGTTTACAAATTTGTTTTTTCCTAATGATACATTTATTTTAAACTACTATGAAAATATTAAAAGTTAGAATAAAAATAAAAATTATTGATCGTTTCAAATGTTTGACATCCCAATCACCAGCTCTAAATCAGTGAATGAATTGTGTATCAAAAGATTTTAATAGTTTAGTTTACAAATTTGTTTTTTTTTCTAATGGATACATTTATTTTAAATTATTATGAAAATATTAATAATTATAATAAAAATAAAAATTATTGATTGATTCGAATGTTTGACATCTTAATTACCAGCTCTAGATCAGCGAGTGAATTGTAAATCAAAAGATTTTTATAGTTTAGTTTACAAATTTGTTTTTTTCTATAGGATACATTTATTTTAAACTACTATGAAAATATTAAAAATTAGAATAAAAATAAAAATTATTGATCAATGCTAATGTTTGATATCCCAATCACCACCTCTAGATCAGTGAGTGAATTGTGTATCAAAATATTTTAATAGTTTAGTTTACAAATTTGTTTTTTTCTAATCGATACCTTTATTTTAAACTGCTATGAATATTTTAAAAATTAGAATAAATATAAAAATTAATGATCGATTCGAATGTTTGATATCCCATTCACCAACTCTAGATCACTGAGTGAATTGTGTATCAAAAGATTTTAATATTTTAGTATACAAATTGGTTTTTTCCTAATCAAAACATTTATTTAAAACTTCTATGAAAATATCTATAATTAGAAAAAAATAAAAATTATTTATCGATTCAAATGTTTGATATCCCAATCACCACCTCTAGATCAGTGAGTGAATCGTGTATAAAAAGATTTTAATAGTTAAGTTTACAAATTTGTTTTTTTCTAATGGATACATTTATTTTAAACTACTATGAAAATATTAAAAATTAGAATAAAAATAAATATTATTGATCAATGCGAATGTTTGATATCCCAATCACCAGCTCTAGAACAGTGAGTGAATTGTGTATCAAAAGATTTAAATAGTTTAGTTTACAAATTTGTTTTTTTCTAATCGATACATGTATTTTAAACTACTATGAAAATATTAAAAATTAGAATAAAAATGAAAATTATTAGTCGATTCGAATGTTTGATATCCCAATCACTAGCTCTAGATCAGTAAGTGAATTGTGTATCAAAAGATTTTAATAGTTTAGTTTACAAATTTGTTTTTTATAATGGATACATTTATTTTAAACTACTATGAAAATATTAAAAATTAGAATAAAAATAAATGTTATTGATCAATGCGAATGTTTGATATCTTACTGATCCAGCTCTATATCAGTGAGTGAAATATGTATCAAAAGATTGGAATAGTTTAGTTTACAAATTTGTTTTTTTCTAATCGATACATTTATTTTAAACTGTTATGAATATATTAAAAATTAGAATAAATATAAAAATTAATGATCGATTCGAATGTTTGATATACCATTCACAAACTCTAGATCACTGAGTGAATTGTGTATCAATAGATTTTAATATTTTAGTTTACAAATTTTTTTTTCCTAATCGAAACATTTATTTAAAACTACTATGAAAATATTAATAATTAGAAAAAAAATAAAAATTATTTATCGATTCGAATGTTTGATATCCCAATCACCACCTCTAGATCAGTGAGAAAATTGTGCATAAAAAGATTTTAATAGTTTAGTTTACAAATTTGTTTTTTTCTAATGGATACATTTATTTTTAAATACTATGAAAATATTAAAAATTAGAATAAAAATAAATTTTATTGATCAATGCGAATTTTTGATATCCCAATCACCAGCTCTAGATCAGTGAGTGAATTGTGCATCAAAAGATTTGAATAGTTTAGTTTACAAATTTGTTTTTTTCTAATCGATACATTTATTTTAAACTACTATGAAAATATTAAAAATTAGAATAAAAATAAAAATTTTTTGTCGATTCGAATGTTTGATATCCCAATCACCAGCTCTAGATCAGTGAGTGAATTGTGTATCAAAAGATTTTAATAGTTTGGTTTACAAATTTAATTTTTCCTAATCGAAACATTTATTTTAAACTGCTATGAAAATATTAAAAATTAGAATAAATATAAAAATTAATGATCGATTCGAATGTTTGATATCCCAATCACCAGCTCTATATCAGTGAGTGAATCTTGTTTCAAAAGTTTTTAATAGTTTAGTTTACAAATTCGTTTTTTCCTAATGATACATTTATTTTAAACTACTATGAAAATATTAAAAGTTAGAATAAAAATAAAAATTATTGATCGTTTCTGATGTTTGACATCCCAATCACCAACTCTATATCAGTGAGTGAATTGTGTATCAAAAGATTTTATTAGTTTAGTTTACAAATTTGTTTTTTTCAAATGGATACATTTATTTTAAACTACCATGAAAATATTAAAAATTATAATAAAAATAAAAATTATTAATCGTTTCGAATGTTTGATATCCTAATCACCAGCTCTAGATCAGTGGGTGAATTGTGTATCAAAAGATTTTAATATTTTAGTTTACAAATTTGTTTTTTTCTAATGGATGCATTTATTTTAAACTACTATGAAAATATTAAAAATTAGAATAAAAATAAAAAATATTGATCAATGCTAATGTTTGATATCCCAATCACCAGCTCTATATCAGTGAGTGAATTGTGTATCAAAAAATTTGAATAGTTTAGTTTACAAATTTGTTTTTTTCTAATCGATACATTTATTTTAAACAACTATGAAAATATTAAAAATTAGAATAAAAATAAAAATTATTTATTGATTCGAATGTTTGATATCCCAATTACCAGCTCTAGATCAGTAAGTGAATTGTATATCAAAAGATTTTAATAGTTTAGTTTACAAATTTGTTTTATTCTAATCGATACATTTATTTTAAACAACTATAAAAATATTAAAATGTTGAATAAAAACAAAAATTACTGTTTGATTTAAATGTTTGATATCCCAATCACTAGCTCTATATCAGTGAATGAATTGTGTACCAAAAGTTTTTAATAGTTTAGTTTAAAAATTTGTTTTTTCCCAATGATACATTTATTTTAAACTATTATGAAAATATTAAAAATTAGAATAAAAATAAAAATTATTGATCAATGCTAATGTTTGACATCCCTATCACCAGCTCTAAAACAGTGAATTAATTGTGTATCAAAAGATTTTAATAGTTTAGTTTACAAATTTGTTTTTTTTTCTAATATATACATTTATTTTAAACTATTATGAAAATATTAAATATTATAATAAAAATAAAAATTATTGATTGATTCGAATGTTTGACATCCCAGTTACCAGCTCTTGATCAGTGAGTGAATTGTGTATCAGAAGATTTTAATAGTTAAGATACATTTATTTTAATTTACTATGAAAATAATAATAATTGGAATAAAAATAAAAATTATTGATCAATGCGAATGTTTGATATCCCAATCACCAGCTCTAGATCAGTGAGTGAATTGTGTATCAAAAGATTTGAATAGTTTAGTTTACAAATTTGTTTTTTTCTAATCGATACATTTATTTTAAACTACTATGAAAATATTAAAAATTAGAATAAAAATAAAAAAAATTGGTCAATGCGAATGTTTGGTATCTCAATCACCAGCGCTAGATCAGTGAGTGAATTATGTATTAAAAGATTTTATTAATTTAGTTAACAAATTTGTTTTTTTCTAATCAATACATTTATTTTAAACTTCTATGAATATATTAAAAATTATTGTCCAGAAACATTCACATCCTAAAATAAAAGCTGTATAGGTCGCTAGTCCGGCATAATTATCATTATTATTAGTCAAAGAAACTTCAATTTTATATAATTATTATTAAGTATATGTACTCACAGTTTATATTTGGCGTAATGACATTGCATTATTATTGTTTTGTATGCAAATGTCAATTTCAGTTAGATTACTATGTTTATTTTATTTCACAACCAATACGCACAAAATAAATAACATTTAATGCAGGTGGAGCGTTATGCGTATAATCTAATTAGATTCCAATCAGATTTATGTATAGGTGACTGATTGGAATGCATTTGCATTGTTGTTGCATAATATTACAGTACTATAAAAAATGTTAAAATCATAAATTTCTTCTAGAATTATTATTGTTAAAACAGTAGCCGACTAGTGAACAGCACTTAGTTTGAATATAAATAAATAGTCATAAAAGTGTTAAATTGATCACGACGAGTTGTTTCATTTTAAATCGTGTCCGTTTGGAAAATTAAGTTAATCCAATCAAATTTGAATTAATTACACCATCTGGAGCAACACTGCATATTACAAATTACATTTGTACAAATGGTCCTTCGAGCCGGATACTAGACGTGAAGCAACCACATTTTTGTAAAAATCATAAACCAGCAAGACGCAGCAACGTTCCAGAATATAGAAGTCACAGCACGTGTAACTGAACACAGATAAGTACAAGCCATATTTTATAAACACCATAGTTTACTTTTTAATTGCTAGTAAAATTGTGTGCAAAAGTTCGGAAATTATCAAGCCACAAATTAAAACGGCTTCTTATTGCTCATCTCCACTTTAAAAATTCGCTTTATACGGTGCATGAACAATACAAGTGAATTAAGTGAATCTAGTTTAAATTAGTGCAAGTGATATAATTTTATTAGAACAGTTCGAGGCTATAATGGAATCATTGAAAAAACAACGTGCGTCGTACGAATTAGCGTTAGCCAGACTTGCTAAATTTGCAAAGAAATTAACGGTCAATTCTCCCGAAACCATAGATGAATTACGATTAAAGGCAAGCCGAGCTCATGAGTTGATCACAAAGTTTGGACAAGTCGAAGCAGAAATTTTTGCAACCAATCATGAAGAAGAGTCTCGATTAATGGAAGCCGAAGATCAGTATTCCGCTGCAGTGGCGAAGCTTAACGAAAGCATACGTTTACGAGGGGTTCATGACACAACAGTGAGGGCAGACAACTCCATGAATGCAACCGTCGGAAGTGCTGTTCCAGCCATTAAACTCGCAAAACTCCAGATTCCTCATTTTTCCGGAGACTACACAGAGTGGCAGAGTTTTTTCGATATATTTTCATCCAGCATTCATGAAAACGAAACAATTCCAGCCGTGCAGAAGTTCCAATATTTGGTCGGCCTGCTTAAAGGAGATGCCTATTCATTCGTCAAGCATTTTAAAATTACCGAAGCGAATTACTGCGAGGCGTTACAAAAATTAACGCAAAGGTATAATCGAAAGCGTCATACCATAAACGTTTTTATCCGAAAATTTATCGAGCAACCCAACGTAACTGCGGCTAGTTCAGATGGCATTAGAAAACTCTTAGACACATCCGACGAGGTGGTTCGTGGCCTGAGAGCATTGAGCGAACAGGCTGAGTGCAGAGATCCGTGGCTGATATATCTAATATTGCAAAAACTCGACGGTGAAACTAGAAGTCTGTGGGCCCAAAAGACAACAGAAGACGAATACCCGACAGTAAAAATGCTGTTCGATTTTCTCGGCAAAAGAATCGATGCTCTTGAGACTTTGAGGTGTGATCAAATACGACCAGTGAAACCAACCACACAACCTCATCAAAAAGGAGCTTTCACGACAATAACGAATTCGACGTACATCGCCTGCAACATAAGCGATCACAAGCTAATCGATTGCGATAAATTTAAAGGAATCTCCGTAGAAGAGCGCAAGAGCGTATTGGGAAAGCACAAAAGATGCTTTAACTGCTTCAACTCAAACCATATCGTGTACGATTGCAGAGCCAGAGGTAAGTGCCGACGATGTACGCGCAAACATCATTCTCTACTTCACAGTGATGAGAATCTGCCGGCTAAAGCCAATGCAGCAGCAGTTTGTGAACCGGTCTCCAATGTTACGGAATCAACATCGTACTGTACTTTGTACAATTATCAAGCGCAAGCAGACAAATCGAATGAAATAGCTATTCTACCGACCGCTATAATAAATGCCATCGACAGCAACGGTATACGCAGACCTTGCAGAGCGCTACTAGATACTGCTTCTCAAGCTTCGTTTGTAACTGAAGCTTTTGTACAAAAATTGGGCTTACCACGTACTAATGGAAGGACGCTCATAACAGGAATTGGGCAATCGGGTGCGGGTAAATCACATGGAGTGACCCAAATTAATTTTACATCACGTTTCTGCGATAAACCAATGGCATTGATAAAAGTATATATCATTTCCAAAATAATATCGTCGCTGCCAGCTAATCAAGTAAATATCAGTCAATTAAATACGTTGGAGGGGATTGAATTAGCAGATCCATATTTTCATAAACCCGCGATAATCGACATTTTGCTAGGGGCTGATATCATTTTTGACATTTGGGATGATGGCCGAAAGAAAATTGGTACTAGCAATCTTATGGCCCAGAATACTAAATTAGGGTGGGTAATTGGCGGTATACATCGAGATACTTCTGCAGCAGAGTCAATTAAATCGTTCACCACAGTAATGAACATCGACGAAACGCTTCGTAGATTTTGGGAAATCGAGGAGGTGGCAGAAACAAAACCTAGATATACGGAAGAGGAAGAAATCTGTGAACAATGGTTCCAAACTACGACATCTAGGACAAGAGAAGGCCGATTTATTACCAAGCTTCCTTTCAAGGAAAACAAGAAGGAAATAAGTCAGACCTATCAAATAGCGCGATCTAGGTTAATAGCCATGGAGAGGAGATTTCGGGCAGATGCAGAATTACAAACGCTTTACACAAATTTTATGAAAAAGTACCAGGATCTGGGTCACATGACCGAGTTCGACATAAATCCAGCAGATCTGCAAAAAATGTATATTCTACCCCACCATGGAGTAAAAAAAGAGAGTAGCCTCACTACTAAATTAAGGGTTGTATTCGACGCCTCTGCAAAATGCCATGGTAAATCTTCCCTAAACGAAAAACTGATGATCGGTCCTTCTATTCAATCTAGTTTATTCGAAATTTTGTTACGTTTTCGGCAGCATCGATACGTACTTGTCGGCGATATCGAAAAAATGTATCACCAGGTGGGTATTCATAAAGATGATACCAGGCACCAAATAATATTATGGCGAGATGAGCAACAACGCATCAAACCTTACGCTCTAAATACAGTTACGTACGGTACAGCTTCGGCGTCATTTATGGCCACCAGATGTTTGATGGAGCTGACTCGTCCGAGTTCAAATGAATCAGCAGAAACATCCCGTGCAATCGAAAAGGACATTTATGTTGATGATTTGATGACTGGTGCGACTACTTTACCACAACTGCAAGAATTAAAGGGCAATATTATTCGTATTTTAAGCTCTGGAGGATTTAACCTCCGAAAAATATCCTCAAACCACAGGTTAATCCGAGAAGAAATCCATCAACATGAGACCGATAACATAAAGCAGCTATCGAACCACGAAGAGTCCATTAAATTATTGGGGATAGCATGGGATTCTACGACCGACAAATTTATTTTCGAAGTCGATATTAATCCGCTCAAAGTCCACACGAAAAGAACTTTGTTATCCGAGGCAAGCAGGATTTTTGATCCTCTAGGATTAATATCTCCCGTTACGATTCGGATCAAGATATTATTCCAGAAGCTGTGGTTGCAAAGGTTAGAGTGGGATGATGAATTGCCAAGCGATACAAAATCAGAATGGATCAAAATTAGAAACGATTTAAGCGGAATGTCGAAAATCGAAGTTCAAAGGTGGATAGCCACCACAAAGACAGTCAGTATCCATGGATTTTGTGATGTCAGCAAGTGGGCCTACGCAGCCGGCATTTACGCAAGAACTGAAACCGACAAAGGGGTTGAAACTCACTTGGTTTGTTCAAAATCCAAGGTAGCCCCACTAAAACAAATTAGCTTGCCCAGATTGGAGTTAATGGGAGCAGTATTGTTAAGCCGAATAACGAAACAGATTGTAGGCATGCTGAATTTGGAAATATCTTCCGTCACACTATGGACAGATTCGAGAATAGTACTCGATTGGCTATCAAGCCAGCCACGACGATGGACGACATTTGTTGCCAACCGTACGTCCGAGATCATAGATGAACATAACAGAAGCGTTTGGAGACATGTTCCTTCGAAGCATAATCCTGCAGATTATGCAACTCGCGGTAAAACTTATCACGATATTTCAAAAAACGAATTTTGGTGAAAGGGACCAGAATGGTTATGTCAAGGTGCAGAGAACTGGCCAAACCAACCGGTCATTCCACCAACTACCGAAGAGCGTAAGACTACACTGCTGGTCCACAGTGTTGCAACCGTTAAAGAGAACTGCAAATCAGATATTGTACACGATCTGATAAATAGATTTTCCAATTTTTTTAAATTACAAAAAACATTAGCTTATATTTACCGTTTTTTTAATAATTGTAGAGCATCTAAATTTAAAGCAATTCGACGAATCGGAGCATTGACGATATCAGAGATTCAGTTGGCCAACCAAATCCTATTCCGAAGGGTACAGATGTCAGATTTCCCAGGAGAATATAATGCGTTATTGAATGGTAAGCCAATGCCAAATCGAAGCAAAATGAGACCATTGAATCCGTTTCATTATGATGCCCAAGTCATACGAGTTGGGAGAAGGTTGGATAATTCGGCATTACCATACAACGCAAGGCATCCGGTAATTTTGTCCAGCAAAAATCTTTTATCAACATTAATAACTTACCATATCCATAACGAGAATAACCATCCTGGCGTAAATTTATTAATGAGTCTGGTCCGGCAAAATTATTGGGTCATTAGAGGTAAAGATGTTGCAAAAAAGGTATTCCGGCAGTGCATCAAATGTGCAATACAACAACCAAAGATGAGCCAGCAAATAATGGGGCAATTACCCCATGATCGAGTTCAGCCTACCTTTCCATTCGCGGCAGTAGGAGTAGATTTCTGCGGTCACTTTAAATTCACGCAGTTCGAAGACGTGGAGCAATTCCCAGCAAAGCTTACCTATGTGTGTTCGTTTGCTTTACCACCCACGCATTACACATAGAAGTATGTATGAATTTAACGTCTGATTCATTCATAGGGGCACTCAAGCGATTCGTAGCTCGACGCGGTTTATGTCATACAATTTATTGTGACAACGGATCAAACTTCGTCGGAGCAAAAAATAACCTGAAAGCAATTTACGATATTATAAGTCAACACTCGAAAGAAATATCCGACCATCTGCTGAAAAACAATATTGAATTCCGTTTCATACCACCAGCAGCTCCGCATCAATGTGGTTTATGGGAGAGCGCTGTAAAATCCGCCAAATATTAATCATTTGTAAAATTTATAAAAATTATTTATCGATTTTAATGTTTAATATACCAATCACCAGCTCAAGGTCAGTCAGTGAGTTGCATGTCAAAAGATTTTATTTTTAAGTTTTCAAACTTGTTTTTTCCTAATGGAAACATTTATTTTAAACTACTAAGGACAAATTAAAAAGTTGAATAAAAACCAAATTATTGATCGATTCGAATGTTTGATATTTCAATCACCAGCTGTAGATAAGTAAGTGAATTGTGTACCAAAAGATTTTAAAAGTTTAGTTTACAAATTTGTTTTTTACTAATGGATACATTTATTTTAAACTACTATGATAATATTAAAAATTAAAATCAAAATCAAAATTTTAGATCGATTCGAATGTTTGATACCTCAATCAAAAGCTCTAATGCTGTGTGTGAATTTCGTCCACAAAAATTTAAATATTTTGGTTTACAAATTTGTGTTTTTCTAATTGATACATTTATTTTAAACTACTATGAAAATATTAAAAATTAGAATAAAAAAAAATATTATTGATCAATGCAAATGTTTGATATCCCAATCACCAGCTCTAGATCAGTGAGTGAATTGTGTATAAGAAGATTTGAATAGTTTAGTTCACAAATTTGTTTGTTCTAATAGATACTAATGGAATAAAAATAAAAATTATTAATCGATTCGAATGTTTGATATCCCAATCATCAGCTCTAGTTCAATGAGTGAATTGTGTATCAAAAGATTTAAAAAGTTTAGTTTACAAATTGTTTTTTTCTAATGGATACATTTATTTTAAACTACTGTGAAAATATTAAAAACTAAAATAAAAATAAAAATTATTGTTCGATTCAAATGTTTGATATCCCAATCACCAAGCCTAGATCAGTCAGTGAATTGAGTATCAAAAGATTTTTATATTTTAGTTTATAAACTTGTTTTTTTCTAATGGAAACATTTATTTTAAACTGCTATGAACATATTAAAACGTTGAATAAAAATCAAAATTATTTATCGATTCAAATGTTTGATATTTCAATCACCAGCTCTAGATCAGTGAGTAAATTGTGTATCAAAAGATTTTACTAGTTTAGATTAACAATTTGTTTTTTTCTAATGAATAAATTTATTTTAAACTACTATGAAAATATTAAAAATTAGAATAAAAATTAAAATTATTTATCGATTCGAATGTTTGATATCCCAATCACCAACTCTAGATCGGCGAGTGAATTGTGTATCAAAAGATTTTAATATTTTAGTTTACAAATTTGTTTTTTCCTAATCGATACATTTATTTTAAACTACTATGAAAAAGTTAAAAAGAGAATAAATATAAAAATTAATGATCGATTCGAATGTTTGATATCCCAATCACCAGCTCTAGATCACTGAACGAATTGAGTATCAAAAGATTTTAATAGTTTAGTTTACAAATTTGTTTTTTTTTTCTAATGGATACATTTGTTTTAAATTACTATGAAAATATTAAATATTAGAATAAAAATAAAAATTATTGATCTATTCGAAAGTTTGATATCCCAATCACCAGATCTAGATCAGTGAGTGAATTGTGTATCAAAAGATTTTAATAGTTTAGTTTACAAATTTGTTTTTTTCTAATGGATACATTTATTTTAAACTACTATGAAAATATTAAAAATTAGATTAAAAATAAATGTTATTGATCAATGCGAATGTTTGATATCTTACTGATCCAGCTCTATATCAGTGAGTGAAATATGTATCAAAAGATTGGAATAGTTTAGTTTACAAATTTGTTTTTTTTCTAATCGATACATTTATTTTAAACTGTTATGAATATATTAAAAATTAGAAAAAATATTAAAATTAATGTTCGATTCGAATGTTTGATATACCATTCACCAACTATAGATCACTGAGTGAATTGTGTATCAAAAGATTTTAATATTTTAGTTTACAAATTTGTTTTTCCTAATCGAAACATTTATTTAAAACTACTATGAAAATATTAATAATTAGAATTAAAATAAAAATTATTTATCGATTCGAATGTTTGATATCCCAATCACCACCTCTAGATCAGTGAGAAAATTGTGCATAAAAAGATTTTAATAGTTTAGTTTACAAATTTGTTTTTTTCTAATGGATACATTTATTTTAAAATACTATGAAAATATTAAAAATTAGAATAAAAATAAATTTTATTGATCAATGCAAATTTTTGATATCCCAATCACCAGCTCTAGATCAGTGAGCGAATTGTGTATCAAAAGATTTGAATAGTTTAGTTTACAAATTTGTTTTTTTCTAATCGATACATTTATTTTAAACTACTATGAAAATATTAAAAATTAGAATAAAAATAAAAATTATTTGTCGATTCGAATGTTTGATATGCCAATCACCAGCTCTATATCAGTGAGTGAATCGTGTTTCAAAAGTTTTTAATAGTTTAGTTTACAAATTCGTTTTTTCCTAATGATACATTTATTTTAAACTACTATGAAAATATTAAAAGTTAGAATAAAAATAAAAATTATTAATCGTTTCTGATGTTTGACATCCCAATCACCAACTCTCTATCAGTGAGTGAATTGTGTATCAAAAGATTTTATTAGTTTAGTTTACAAATTTGTTTTTTTCAAATGGATACATTTATTTTAAACTACTATGAAAATATTACAAATTATGATAAAAATAAAAATTATTAATCGTTTCGAATGTTTTATATCCCAATCACCAGCTCTAGATCAGTGGGTGAATTGTGTATCAAAAGATTTTAATATTTTAGTTTACAAATTTGTTTTTTTCTAATGGATGCATTTATTTTAAACTACTATGAAAATAATAAAAATTAGAATAAAAATAAAAATTATTGATCAATGCTAATGTTTGATATCCCAATCACCACCTCTAGATCAGTGAGTGAATTGTGTATCAAAAGATTTGAATAGTTTAGTTTACAAATTTGTTTTTTTCTAATCGATACATTTATTTTAAACTACTATGACAATATTAAAAATTAGAATAAAAATAAAAATTATTTATCGATTCGAATGTTTGATATCCCAATTACCAGCTCTAGATCAGTAAGTGAATTGTGTATCAAAAGATTTTAATAGTTTAGTTTACAAATTTGTTTTATTCTAATCGATACATTTATTTTAAGCAACTATAAAAATATTAAATAGTTGAATAAAAACAAAAATTATTGATTGATTTAAATGTATTATATCCCAATCACCAGCTCTTGATCAGTGACTGAATCGTTAATCAAAATATTTTAATAGTTTTGTTTACAAATTTGTTTTTTTTAATGGATACATTTATTTTAAACAACTATGAAAATATCTAAAATTAGAATAAAAATAAAAATTACTGTTTGATTTAAATGTTTGATATCCCAATCACTAGCCATATATCAGTGAATAAATTGTGTACCAAAAGTTTTTAATAGCTTAGTTTAAAAATTTGTTTTTACCTAATGATACATTTATTTTAAACTACTATGAAAATATTAAAAATTAGAATAAAAATAAAAATTATTGATCGTTTCTAATGTTTGACATCCCAATCACCAGCTCTAAAACAGTGAATTAATTGTGTATCAAAAGATTTTAATAGTTTAGTTTACAAATTTGTTTTTTTTTTCTAATATATACATTTATATTAAACTATTATGAAAATATTTAATATTATAATAAAAATAAAAATTATTGATTGATTCGAATGTTTGACATCCCAGTTACCAGCTCTTGATCAGTGAGTGAATTGTGTATCAAAAGATTTTAATAGTTTAGTTTACAAATTTAGTTTCTCCTAATCGAAACATTTATTTTAAACTGCTATGAAAATATTAAAAATTAAAATAAATATAAAAATTATTGATCGATTCGAATGTTTGATATCCCAATCACCAGCTTTAGATCACTGAGTGAATTGTGTATCAAAAGATTATAATATTTTAGTTTACAAACTGGTTTTTTCCAAATGGCTACATTTATTTTAAACTACTATGAAAATATTAAAAATTAGAATAAAAATAAAAATTATTGATCAAATCGAATGTTTAGTATCCCAATAACCAGCGCTAGATCAGTGAGTGAATTATGTATTAAAAGTCAATTATGTATTATTAATTTAGTTAACAAATTTGTTTTTTTCTAATCAATACATTTATTTTAAACTTCTATGAATATATTAAAAATTATAATAAAAATAAAAATTATTTATCGATTTTAATGTTTAATATACCAATCACCAGCTCAAGGTCAGTTAGTGAGTTGCATGTCAAAAGATTTTATTTTTAAGTTTTCAAACTTTTTTTCCTAATGGAAACATTTATTTTAAACTACTAAGAACAAATTAAAAAGTTGAATAAAAACCAAATTATTGATCGATTCGAATGTTTGATATTTCAATCACCAGCTGTAGATAAGTAAGTGAATTGTGTACCAAAAGATTTTAAAAGTTTAGTTTACAAATTTGTTTTTTTCTAATGGATACATTTATTTTAAACTACTATGAAAATATTAAAAATTAAAATCAAAATCAAAATTTTAGATCGATTCGAATGTTTGATACCTCAATCAAAAGCTCTAACGCTGTGTGTGAATTTCGTCCACAAAAATTTAAATATTTTGGTTTACAAATTTGTGTTTTTCTAATTGATACATTTATTTGAAACTACTATGAAAATATTAAAAATTAGAATAAAAAAAAATATTATTGATCAATGCGAATGTTTGATATCCCAATTACCAGCTCTAGATCAGTGAGTGAATTGTAAATAAGAAGATTTGAATAGTTTAGTTCACAAATTTGTTTGTTCTAATGGATACATTTATTTTGAACTACTTTAAAAATATTTAAAATTAGAACAAAAATAAAAATTATTAATCGATTCGAATGTTTGATATCCCAATCATCAGCTCTAGTTCAATGAGTGAATTGTGTATCAAAAGATTTAAAAAGTATAGTTTACAAATTTGTTTTTTTTTAATGGATACATTTATTTTGAACTACAATTAAAATATTATAAATTAGAATAAAAATAAATATTATTAATCAATGCGAATGTTTTATATCATTTATTTAAACTCCTATGAAAAAATTAAAAAATAGAATTAAAATAAAAATTATTGATAGATTTGAATCTCTAAACAGTGAGTGGATTGTTTATCAAAAGATTTTAAAAGTTTAGTTTACAAATTTATTTTTTTCTAATGGATACATTTATTTTAAACTACTATGAAAATATTAAAAATTAGAATACAAATAAATGTTATTGATCAATGCGAATGTTTGATATCCCAATCACCAGCTCTATATCAGTGAGTGAAATATGTTTCAAAAGATTTGAATAGTTTAGTTTACAAATTTGTTTTTTTCCAATGGATACAGTTATTTTAAACTACTATGAAAATATTAAAAATTAAATTAAAAATAAAAATTATTGATCGATTCGAATGTTTGATATCCCAATCACCAGCTCTAGTTCAATGAGTGAATTGTGTATCAAAAGATTTTAATAGTTTAGTTTACAAATTTGTTTTTTTCTGATGGATACATTTATTTTAAACTACTGTGAATATATTAAAAATTAAAATAAAAATAAAAATTATTGTTCGATTCAAATGTTTGATATCTCAATCACCAGGCCTAGATCAGTCAGTGAATTGAGTATCAAAAGATTTTTATATTTTAGTTTAAAAACTTGTTTTTTTCTAATGGAAACATTTATTTTAAACTGCTATGAACATATTAAAAAGTTGAATAAAAATCAAAATTATTTATCGATTCAAATGTTTGATATTTCAATCACCAGCTCTAAATCAGTGAGTAAATTGTGTATCAAAAGATTTTACTAATTTAGATTACAAATTTGTTTTTTTTAATGGATAAATTTATTTTAAACTACTATGAAAATATTAAAAATTAGAATAAAAATTAAAATTATTGATCGATTCAAATGTATGATATCTCAATCACCAGCTCTAGATCAGTAAGTGAATTGTGTATCAAAAGATTTTAATATTTTAGTTTACAAATTTTTTTTTTCCTAATAGATACATTTATTTTAAACTACTATTAAAATATTAATAATTGGAATAAAAACAAAAATTATTGGTCTATTCGAATGTTTGATAATCCAACCACCAGCTCTAGATCAATGAGTGAAATGTGTATCAAAAGATTTGAATAGTTTAGTTTACAAATTTGTTTTTTTCCAATGGATACATTTATTTTAAACTACTATAAAAAATATTAAAAATTAGAATAAAAATAAAAATTATCGATCGATTCGAATGTTTGAAATCCCAAACATCAGCTCTAGATCAGTGAGTGAATTGTTTATCAAAAGATTTGAATAGTTTAGTTTACAAATTTGTTTTTTTCTAATCAATACATTTATTTTAAACTACTATGAAAATATCTAAAATTAGGATAAAAATAAAAATTACTGTTCTATTGGAATGTTTGATATCCCAATCACCAGCTCTAGATCAGTGAGTGAATTGTGTATCAAAAGTTTTTAATAGTTTAGTTTATAAATTTGTTTCTTTCTAATGGAATCATTTATTTTAAACTACTATGAAAATATTAAAAATTAGAATAAAAATAAAAATTATTGATCGTTTCGAATGTTTGACATACCAATCACCAGCTCTAAAACAGTGAATGAATTATGTATCAAAAGATTTTAATAGTTTAGTTTACAAATTTGTTTTTTCCTAATGATACATTTATTTTAAACTACTATGAAAATATTAAAAATTAGAATAAAAATAAAAATTATTGATCGTTTCTAATGTTTGACATCCCAATCACCAGCTCTAAAACAGTGAATTAATTGTGTATCAAATGACTTTAATAGTTTAGTTTACAAATTTGTTTTTTTTTAATGGATACATTTATTTTAAACTATTATGAAAATATTAAAAATTATAATACAAATAAAAATTATTGATTGATTCGAATTTTGACATTCCAGTTACCAGCTCTAGATCAGTGAGTGAATTGTGTTTCAGAAGATTTTAATAGTTAAGATACATTTATTTTAAACAACTATGAAAATATTAATAATTGGAATAAAAATTAAAATTATTGATCAATGCGAATGTTTGATATCCCAATCACCAGCTCTAGATCAGTGAGTGAATTGTGTATCAAAAGATTTTAATAGTTTAGTTTGCAAATTTGTTTTTTTCTAATGGATACATTTATTTTAAACTACTATCAAAATATTAAAAATTAGAATATAAATAAAAATTATTGATCAATGCTAATGTTTGATATCCCAATCACCACCTCTAGATCAGTGAGTGAATTGTGTATCAAAAGATTTGAATAGTTTAGTTTACAATTTTGTTTTTTTCTAATCGATACATTTATTTTAAACTACTATGAAAATATTAAAAATTAGAATAAAAAAAAAAATATTTTTATCGATTCGAATGTTTGATATCCCAATCACCAGCTCTAGATCAGTGAGTGAATTTTGTATCAAAAGTTTTTAATAGTTTAGTTTACAAATTTGTGTTTTCCTAATGATACATTTATTTTAAACTACTATGAAAATATTAAAAATTAGAATAAAAATAAAAATTATTGATCATTTCGATACATTTATTTTAAACTACTATGAAAATATTAAAAAGTTGAATAAAAATTAAAATTTTTGATCGATTCTAATATTTAATAATCTCAGCCGCCAGCTCTAAAGCTGTGTGTAAATTTCGTCTAAAAATTATTTAATATTTTAGTTTACAAATTTGTTTTTTTTCTAATTTTCATTTATTTTTAACTACTATGAAAATATTAAAAATTAGAATAAAAATAATAATTATTGATCGAGTCGAATGTTTGATATCCCAATCACCAGCTCTAGATCAGTGAGTGAATTGTGTATCAAAAGATTTTAATAGTTTAGTTTACAAATTTATTTTTTTCTAATGGATACATTTATTTTAAACTACTATGAAAATATTAAAAATTAGAATATAAATAAAAATTATTGATCGATTCGAATGTTTGATATCCCAATCACAAGCTCTAGATCAGTCAGTGAATTGTGTATCAAAAGATTTTAATATTTTAGTTTAAAAATTTGTTTTTTCCTAATGGATACATTTATTTTAAACTACTATGAAAATATTAAAAAATTAGAATAAAAATTAAAATTATTTATCGATTCGAATGTTTGATATCCCAATCACCAACTCAAGATCGGCGAGTGAATTGTGTATCAAAAGATTTTAATATTTTAGTTTACAAATTTGTTTTTTCCTAATCGAAACATTTATTTTAAACTACTATGAAAATGTTAAAAATTAGAATAAATATAAAAATTAATGATCGATTCGAATGTTTGATATCCCAATCACCAGCTCTAGATCACTGAGTGAATTGAGTATCAAAAGATTTTAATAGTTTAGTTTATAAATTTGTTTTTTTTCTAATGGATACATTTGTTTTAAACTACTATGAAAATATTAAATATTAGAATAAAAATAAAAATTATTGATCTATTCGAAAGTTTGATATCCCAATCACCAGATCTAGATCAGTGAGTGAATTGTGTATCAAAAGATTTTAATAGTTTAGTTTACAATTTTTTTTTTGTCTAATTGATACATTTATTTTAAACTTCTATGAAAATATTGAAAATTAGAATTAAAATAAAAATTATTGATCTATTCGAATGTTTGATATCACAATCACCAGCTCTAGATCAGTGAGTGAATTGCGTATCAAAACATTTTAATAGTTTAGTTTACAAATTGGTTTTTTTCTAATGGAAACAGTTATTTTAAACTACTATGAAAATATTAAAAATTAGAATAAAAATAAAAATTATTGATCGATCCAAATGTTTGGTAGCTCAATCACCAGCTCTTGATTAGTGAGTGAATTGTGTATCAAAAGATTTTAATAGTTTAGTTTACAAATTTGTTTTTTTTTTCAAATGGATACATTTATTTAAACTATTATGAAAATATTAAAAATTACAATAAAAATAAAAATTATTGATCGATTTGAATGTTTTATATCCCAATCACCAGATATAATCAGTGAGTAAATTGTGTATCAAAAGATTTTAATATATTAGTTTACAAATTTGTTTTTTTCTAATCGATACATTTATTTTAAACTTCTATGAAAATATTAAAAATTAGAATAAAAATAAAAATTATTGATCAATGCGAATGATTGATATCCCAATCACCAGCACTAGATCAGTGAGTGAATTGTGTATCAAAAGATTTGAATAGTTTAGTTTACAAATTTGTCTTTTCTAATCGATACATTTGTTTTAAACAACTATGAAAATATTTAAAATTAGAATAAAAATAAAACATTACTGTTCGATTGGAATGTTTGATATCCCAATTACCAGCTCTAGATCAGTGAGTGAATTGTGTATCAAAAGTTTTTAATAGTTTAGTTTACAAATTTGTTTTTTTTTTTCTAATGGATACATTTATTTAAACTATTATGAAAATATTAAAAATTACAATAAAAATAAAAATTATTGATTGATTCGAATGTTTGTCATCCCAATTACCAGCTCTAGATCAGTGAGTGAATTGTGTATCAAAAGATTTTAATAGTTTAGTTTACAAATTTTTTATTTTCTAATAGATACATTTATTTTAAACTACTATGAAAATATTAAAAATTAGAATAAAAGTAAAAATTATTGATCGATTCGAATGTTTGATATCCCAATCACCAGCTCTAGATCAGTGAGTGAATTGTGTATCAAAAGATTTTAATAGTTTAGTTTACAAATTTGTTTTTTTCTAATCGATACATTTATTTTAAACTACTAAGAAAATATTAAAAATTAGAATAAAAATAAAAATTATTTATCGATTCGAATGTCTGATATCCCAAACACCAGTTAAAGATCAGTGAGTGAATTGTGTATAAAAATATTTTAATAGTTTGGTTTACAAATTTAATTTTTCCTAATCGAAACATTTATTTCAAACCGCTATGAAAATATTAAAAATTAGAATAAATATAAAAATTAATGATCGATTCGAATGTTTGATATCCCTATCACCAGCTCTGGATCACTGAGTGAATTGTGTATCAAAACATTTTAATATTTTAGTTTACAAATTAGTTTTTTCCTAATAGATACATTTATTTTAGACTACTATGAAATATTAAAAATTAGAATAAAAATAAAAATTATTTATCGATTCGAATATTTGATATCCCAAACATCAGCTCTAGATCAGTGAGTGAATTGTGTATCAAAAGATTTTAATATTTTATTTTACAAATTTGTTTTTTTCTAATGGATACATTTATTTTAAACTACTATGAAATATTAAAAATTAGAATAAAAATAAAAATTATTGATTGATTCGAATGTTTGATATCCTAATCACTAAGTCTAGATCAGTCAGTGAATTGTGTATCAAAAGATTTTAATATTTTAGTTTACAAACTTGTTTTTTTCTAATGGATACATTTATTTTTACTACTATGAAAATATTAAAAATTAGAATAAAAATAAAAATTATTGATTGATTCAAATGTTTGCCATCCAAAATACCAGTTCTAGATCAGTGAGTGAATGGCTTATCAAAATATTTTAAAAGTTTAGTTTACAAATTGGTTTTTTTCTAATTGATACATTTAATTTAAACTACTATGAAAATATTAAAAAGTTGAATAAAAATCAAAATTTTTGATCGATTCTAATATTTAATATCTCACTCGCCAGCAATAGATCAGTGAGTGAATTGTGTATCAAAAGATTTTAATAGTTTAGTTTACAAATTTGTTTTTTTCTAATGGATACATTTATTTTAAACTACTATGAAACAATTAAAAATTAGAACAAAAATAAAAATTATTGATCGATCCGAATGTTTGATATCCCAATCACTAGATCTAGATCAGTGAGTGAATTGTGTATCAAAAGATTTTAATAGTTTAGTTTACAAATTTGTTTTTTTTTTCTAATGGATACATTTATTTTAAACTACTATGCAAATATTTAAAATTAGAACAAAAATAAAAATTATTGATTGATTCGAATGTTTGATATACTTACCACTAGGTCAAGATCAGTCAGTGAATTGTGTATCAAAAGATTTTAATATTTTAGTTTACAAACTTGTTTTTTCCAAATTTATACATTTATTTTAAAATACTATGAACATATTAAAAAATTGAATAAAAATCAAAATTATTGATCAATGCGAATGTTTGATATCTCAATCACCAGCTCTAGATCAGTGAGTGAATTGTATTTAATTTTTCCTAATCGAAACATTTATTTTAAACTGCTATGAAAATATTAAAAATAAGAATAAAAATAAAAATTATTGGTCGATTCGAATGTTTGATATCCCAATCACCAGCTCTAGTTCAACGAGTGAATTGTGTATCAAAAGATTTTAATAGTTTAGTTTACAAATTTTTTTTTTTCTAATGGATACATTTATTTTGAACTACAATGAAAATATTATAAATTAGAATAAAAATAAATATTATTAATCAATGCGAATGTTTTATATCATTTATTTAATCTCCTATGAAAAAATTAAAAATTAGAATAAAAATAAAAATTATTGATCGATTTAAATGTTTAATATCTCAATCACCAGGTCTGGATCACAGAGTGAATTGTGTATCAAAATATTTTAATAATTTTGTTTACAAATTTGTTTTTTTCTAATGGTACATTTATTTTAAACTACTATGAAAAAATTAAAAATTAAATAAAAATAAAAATTATTGATCGATTTGAATGTTTGATATCCCAATCACCAGCTCTGGATCAGTGAGTGAATTTAGTATCAAAAGATTTTAATAATTTTGTTTACAAATTTGTTTTGTTTTCTAATTGATACATTTATTTTAAACTACTATGAAAATATTAGAAAGTTTAATATAAATCAAAATTATTGATCGATTCGAATGTTTGATATTTCAATCACAAGCTCTAGATCAAAAAGTTGAAAAAAAATCAAAATTATTTACCAGCTCTAGATCAGTGAATGAATTGTGTATCAAATGATTTTAATAGTTTAGTTTACAAATTTGTTTTTTTCTAATCGATACATTTATTTTAAACTACTATGAAAGTATTAAAAATTAGAATAAAAATAAAGATTATTGATCTATGCGAATGTTTGATATTCCAATCACCAGCTCTAGATCAGTGAGTTAATTGTGTGTCAAAAGATTTGAATAGTTTAGTTTACAAATTTGTTTTTTTCTAATCGATACATTTATTTTAAACTTCTATGAAAATATTAAAAATTAGAATAAAAATAAAAATTATTGATCTATTCGAATGTTTGATATCCCAATAATTATCTCTAAATCACAGAGTGAATTGTGTATCAAAAGATTTTAGTATTTTAGTTTACAAACTTGTTTTTTCCTAATCGAAACATTTATTTAAAACTACTATGAAAATATTAATAATTGGAATAAAAATTACAAATTTTGATCTATTCGAATGTTTAATATACCAATCACCAGCTCTAGATCAATGAGTGAAATGTGTATCAAAAGATTTGAATAAATTAGTTTACAAATTTGTTTTTTTCCAATGGATACATTTTAACTACTATGAAAATATTAAAAATTAGAATAAAAATAAAAATTATTGATCGATTCGAATGTTTGATATCACAATAATCAGCTCTAGGTCAGTAAGTGAATTGTGTATCAAAAGATTTTAATAGTTTAGTTTACAAATTTGTTTTTTTTTCAAATGGATACATTTATTTAAACTATTATGAAAATATTAAAAATTACAATAAAAATAAAAATTATTGATTGATTCGAATGTTTGTCATCCCAATTACCAGCTCTAGATCAGTGAGTGAATTGTGTATCAAAAGATTTTAATAGTTTAGTTTACAAATTTTTTATTTTCTAATAGATACATTTATTTTAAACTACTATGAAAATATTAAAAATTAGAATAAAAGTAAAAATTATTGATCGATTCGAATGTTTGATATCCCAATCACCAGCTCTAGATCAGTGAGTGAATTGTGTATCAAAAGATTTTAATAGTTTAGTTTACAAATTTGTTTTTTTCTAATCGATACATTTATTTTAAACTACTAAGAAAATATTAAAAATTAGAATAAAAATAAAAATTATTTATCGATTCGAATGTCTGATATCCCAAACACCAGTTAAAGATCAGTGAGTGAATTGTGTATAAAAATATTTTAATAGTTTGGTTTACAAATTTAATTTTTCCTAATCGAAACATTTATTTCAAACCGCTATGAAAATATTAAAAATTAGAATAAATATAAAAATTAATGATCGATTCGAATGTTTGATATCCCTATCACCAGCTCTGGATCACTGAGTGAATTGTGTATCAAAACATTTTAATATTTTAGTTTACAAATTAGTTTTTTCCTAATAGATACATTTATTTTAGACTACTATGAAATATTAAAAATTAGAATAAAAATAAAAATTATTTATCGATTCGAATATTTGATATCCCAAACATCAGCTCTAGATCAGTGAGTGAATTGTGTATCAAAAGATTTTAATATTTTATTTTACAAATTTGTTTTTTTCTAATGGATACATTTATTTTAAACTACTATGAAATATTAAAAATTAGAATAAAAATAAAAATTATTGATTGATTCGAATGTTTGATATCCTAATCACTAAGTCTAGATCAGTCAGTGAATTGTGTATCAAAAGATTTTAATATTTTAGTTTACAAACTTGTTTTTTTCTAATGGATACATTTATTTTTACTACTATGAAAATATTAAAAATTAGAATAAAAATAAAAATTATTGATTGATTCAAATGTTTGTCATCCAAAATACCAGTTCTAGATCAGTGAGTGAATGGCTTATCAAAATATTTTAAAAGTTTAGTTTACAAATTGGTTTTTTTCTAATTGATACATTTAATTTAAACTACTATGAAAATATTAAAAAGTTGAATAAAAATCAAAATTTTTGATCGATTCTAATATTTAATATCTCACTCGCCAGCACTAGATCAGTGAGTGAATTGTGTATCAAAAGATTTTAATAGTTTAGTTTACAAATTTGTTTTTTTCTAATGGATACATTTATTTTAAACTACTATGAAACAATTAAAAATTAGAACAAAAATAAAAATTATTGATCGATCCGAATGTTTGATATCCCAATCACTAGATCTAGATCAGTGAGTGAATTGTGTATCAAAAGATTTTAATAGTTTAGTTTACAAATTTGTTTTTTTTTTCTAATGGATACATTTATTTTAAACTACTATGCAAATATTTAAAATTAGAACAAAAATAAAAATTATTGATTGATTCGAATGTTTGATATACTTACCACTAGGTCAAGATCAGTCAGTGAATTGTGTATCAAAAGATTTTAATATTTTAGTTTACAAACTTGTTTTTTCCAAATTTATACATTTATTTTAAAATACTATGAACATATTAAAAAATTGAATAAAAATCAAAATTATTGATCAATGCGAATGTTTGATATCTCAATCACCAGCTCTAGATCAGTGAGTGAATTGTATTTAATTTTTCCTAATCGAAACATTTATTTTAAACTGCTATGAAAATATTAAAAATAAGAATAAAAATAAAAATTATTGGTCGATTCGAATGTTTGATATCCCAATCACCAGCTCTAGTTCAACGAGTGAATTGTGTATCAAAAGATTTTAATAGTTTAGTTTACAAATTTTTTTTTTTCTAATGGATACATTTATTTTGAACTACAATGAAAATATTATAAATTAGAATAAAAATAAATATTATTAATCAATGCGAATGTTTTATATCATTTATTTAATCTCCTATGAAAAAATTAAAAATTAGAATAAAAATAAAAATTATTGATCGATTTAAATGTTTAATATCTCAATCACCAGGTCTGGATCACAGAGTGAATTGTGTATCAAAATATTTTAATAATTTTGTTTACAAATTTGTTTTTTTCTAATGGTACATTTATTTTAAACTACTATGAAAAAATTAAAAATTAAATAAAAATAAAAATTATTGATCGATTTGAATGTTTGATATCCCAATCACCAGCTCTGGATCAGTGAGTGAATTTAGTATCAAAAGATTTTAATAATTTTGTTTACAAATTTGTTTTGTTTTCTAATTGATACATTTATTTTAAACTACTATGAAAATATTAGAAAGTTTAATATAAATCAAAATTATTGATCGATTCGAATGTTTGATATTTCAATCACAAGCTCTAGATCAAAAAGTTGAAAAAAAATCAAAATTATTTACCAGCTCTAGATCAGTGAATGAATTGTGTATCAAATGATTTTAATAGTTTAGTTTACAAATTTGTTTTTTTCTAATCGATACATTTATTTTAAACTACTATGAAAGTATTAAAAATTAGAATAAAAATAAAGATTATTGATCTATGCGAATGTTTGATATTCCAATCACCAGCTCTAGATCAGTGAGTTAATTGTGTGTCAAAAGATTTGAATAGTTTAGTTTACAAATTTGTTTTTTTCTAATCGATACATTTATTTTAAACTACTATGAAAATATTAAAAATTAGAATAAAAATAAAAATTATTGATCTATTCGAATGTTTGATATCCCAATAATTATCTCTAAATCACAGAGTGAATTGTGTATCAAAAGATTTTAGTATTTTAGTTTACAAACTTGTTTTTTCCTAATCGAAACATTTATTTAAAACTACTATGAAAATATTAATAATTGGAATAAAAATTACAAATTTTGATCTATTCGAATGTTTAATATACCAATCACCAGCTCTAGATCAATGAGTGAAATGTGTATCAAAAGATTTGAATAAATTAGTTTACAAATTTGTTTTTTTCCAATGGATACATTTTAACTACTATGAAAATATTAAAAATTAGAATAAAAATAAAAATTATTGATCGATTCGAATGTTTGATATCACAATAATCAGCTCTAGGTCAGTAAGTGAATTGTGTATCAAAAGATTTTAATAGTTTAGTTTACAAATTTGTTTTTTTTTCAAATGGATACATTTATTTAAACTATTATGAAAATATTAAAAATTACAATATAAATAAAAATTATTGATCGATTTGAATGTTTTATATCCCAACCACCAGCTATAATCAGTGAGTAAATTGTGTATCAAAAGGTTTTAATATATTAGTTTACAAATTTGTTTTTTTCTAATCGATACATTTATTTTAAACTTCTATGAAAATATTAAAAATTAGAATAAAAATAAAAATTATTGATCAGTGCGAATGATTGATATCTCAATCACCAGCACTAGATCAGTGAGTGAATTGTGTATCAAAAGATTTGAATAGTTTAGTTTACAAATTTGTTTTTTTTCTTATCGATACATTTGTTTTAAACGACTATGAAAATATCTAAAATTAGAATAAAAATAAAAAATTACTGTTCGATTGGAATGTTTGATATCCCAATTACCAGCTCTAGATCAGTGAGTGAATTGTGTATCAAAAGTTTTTAATAGTTTAGTTTACAAATTTGTTTTTTTCCTAATGATACATTTATTTTAAACTTTAATGAAAATATTAAAAAACTAGAATAAAAATAAAAATTATTGATCGTTTCGAATGTTTGACATCCCAATCACCAGCTCTAAAACAGTGAATGAATTGTGTATCAAAAGATTTTAATAGTTTAGTTTACAAATTTGTTTTTTTTTCTAATGGATACATTTATTTAAACTATAATGAAAATATTAAAAATTACAATAAAAATAAAAATTATTGATTGATTCGAATGTTTGTCATCCCAATTACCAGCTCTAGATCAGTGAGTGAATTGTGTATCAAAAGATTTTAAAAGTTTAGTTTACAAATTTTTTATTTTCTAATAGATACATTTATTTTAAACTACTATAAAAATATTAAAAATTAGAATAAAAGTAAAAATTATTGATCGATTCGAATGTTTGATATCCCAATCACCAGCTCTAGATCAGTGAGTGAATTGTGTATCAAAAGATTTTATTAGTTTAGTTTACAAATTTGTTTAGTTTTCTAATCGATACATTTATTTTAAACTACTAAGAAAATATTAAAAATTAGAATAAAAATAAAAATTATTTATCGATTCGAATGTCTGATATCCCAAACACCAGTTAAAGATCAGTGAGTGAATTGTGTATAAAAATATTTTAATAGTTTGGTTTACAAATTTAATTTTTCCTAATCGAAACATTTATTTTAAACTGCTATGAAAATATTAAAAATTAGAATAAATATAAAAATTATTGATCGATTCGAATGTTTGATATCCCTATCACCAGCTCTGGATCACTGAGTGAATTGTGTATCAAAACATTTTAATATTTTAGTTTACAAATTAGTTTTTTCCTAATGGATACATTTATTTTAAACTACTATGAAATATTAAAAATTAGAATAAAAATAAAAATTATTTATCGATTCGAATATTTGATATCCCAAACATCAGCTCTAGATCAGTGAGTGAATTGTGTATCAAAAGATTTTAATATTTTATTTTACAAATTTGTTTTTTTCTAATGGATACATTTATTTTAAACTACTATGAAATATTAAAAATTAGAATAAAAATAAATATTATTGATTGATTCGAATGTTTGATATCCTAATCACTAAGCCTAGATCAGTCAGTGAATTGTGTATCAAAAGATTTTAATATTTTAGTTTACAAACTTGTTTTTTTCTAATGGATACATTTATTTTTACTACTATGAAAATATTAAAAATTAGAATAAAAATAAAAATTATTGATTGATTCAAATGTTTGTCATCCAAAATACCAGTTCTATATCAGTGAGTGAATGGCTTATCAAAATATTTTAAAAGTTTAGTTTACAAATTGGTTTTTTTCTAATTGATACATTTATTTTAAACTACTGTGAAAAAATTAAAAATTTGAATAAAAATAAAAATTATTGATCGATTTAAATGTTTAATATCTCAATCACCAGGTCTGGATCACAGAGTGAATTGTGTATCAAAATATTTTAATAATTTTGTTTACAAATTTGTTTTTTTCTAATGGTACATTTATTTTAAACTACTATGAAAAAATTAAAAATTAAATAAAAATAAAAATTATTGATCGATTTGAATGTTTGATATCTCAATCACCAGCTCTGGATCAGTGAGTGAATTTAGTTTCAAAAGATTTTAATAATTTTGTTTACAAATTTGTTTTGTTTTCTAATCGATACATTTATTTTAAACTACTATGAAAATATTAGAAAGTTTAATATAAATCAAAATTATTGATCGATTCGAATGTTTGATATTTCAATCACAAGCTCTAGATCAATAAGTTGAAAAAAAAAATCAAAATTATTTACCAGCTCTAGATCAGTGAATGAATTGTGTATCAAAATATTTTAATAGTTTAGTTTACAAATTTGTTTTTTCCTAATGGATACATTTATTTTAAACTACTATGAAAATATTAAAAATTATATTAAAAATAAAAATTATTGATCGTTTCGAATGTTTGATTTCCCAATTACCAGCTCTAGATCAGTGAGTGAATTGTGTATCAAATGATTTTAATAGTTTAGTTTACAAATTTGTTTTTTTCTAATCGATACATTTATTTTAAAATACTATGAAAATATTAAAAATTAGAATAAAAATAAAGATTATTGATCAATGCGAATGTTTGATATCCCAATCACCAGCTCTAGATCAGTGAGTTAATTGTGTATCAAAAGATTTGAATAGTTTAGTTTACAGATTTGTTTTTTTTTAATCGATACAATTATTTTAAACTACTATGAAAATATTAAAAATTAGAATAAAAATAAAAATTATTGATCTATTCGAATGTTTGATATCCCAATAATTATCTCTAGTTCACAAAGTGAATTTTGTATCAAAAGATTTTAATATTTTAGTTTACAAACTTGTTTTTTCCTAATCGAAACATTTATTTAAAACTACTATGAAAATATTTATAATTGGAATAAAAATTACAAATTTTGATCTATTCGAATGTTTAATATTCCAATCACCAGCTCTAGATCATTGAGTGAAATTTGTATCAAAAGATTTGAATAAATTAGTTTACAAATTCGTTTTTTTCCAATGGATACATTTTAACTACTATGAAAATATTAAAAATTAGAATAAAAATAAAAATTATTGATCGATTCGAATGTTTGATATCACAATCATCAGCTCTAGGTCAGTAAGTGAATTGTGTATCAAAAGATTTTAATAGTTTAGTTTACAAATTTGTTTTTTTCCTAATCGAAACATCTATTTAAAATTACTATGAAAATATTAATAATTAGAATAAAAATAAAAATTATTGATCTATTCGAATGTTTGATATCCCAATCACCAGCTCTAGATCAATGAGTGAAATGTGCATCAAAAGATTTGAATAAATTAGTTTACAAATTTGTTTTATTCCAATGGATACATTTTAACTACTATGAAAATATTAAAAATTAGAATAAAAATAAAAATTATTGATCGATTCGAATGTTTGATATCACAATCATCAGCTCTAGATCAGTGAGTGAATTGTGTATCAAAAGATTTTAATAGTTTAGTTTACAAATTTGTTTTCTCTAATGGGTAAATTTATTTTAAACTTCTATGAAATATTAGAAATTAGAATTAAAATAAAAATTATTGATCGATTTGAATGTTTTATATACCAATCACTAGCTCTAAAATAGTGAAATAATTGTGTATCAAAAGATTTTAATAGATTAGTTTACAAATTTGTGTAACGACGAAGAGAGTGTGAAAGAGTAAAAACAGACGAGTGTGTGCTGTGTAGTGGTAGTTATACTCTCTCTTGAGTAAGATCGTCAGTCGTAGTACGGTGATGTGTAAAGTTAGACGTGTTGGAACATTTTGTTGTTATAAATAAATTATTATATGAATTATTAAAATTATAGTGTTGTTTCTTTTCTTAATAAATAAATAGAACTTTTAAACGTAATTAATAAACATTGAGTGGATTATGTTATAAATCAGAAGTGGGATCTGAACAGTGAAATTTTAAAAAGGCTTAACACATAAATCAGAAACAATAGAAAACAATTCGCCTTAACATAATTGAGTTAAAAAAAAAAAAAAAAAAAAACAAAACAAATAAAATTTCTTTGTACTGCAGCTGTTAATTTAAAATAAGGAAAGTATGATTTCTTGGAATTTTACGTTTTTTTTTTACAAGTGTGCGTGCGTAGTGATAGATAAAGATATATTCGGTGTGTTCTCGTACCTAAACATATTATGTTAATTGTACTTGAAATGAATTAGTGATGGTAATGGGATATATAAACTCGAATGCTTGTTTGTGTTGGTAATGTTCTGGGTATTTCCAGATAAAATTATATTTTTAAATGAATATTGTAAATGTAGAACAACATATGGTCGACTGTTTGTGTGCGGAGTGGGAGTTTTGGTATACAAAACTACCATAACAAAAATACTACATGTGCGGTTTAGGTGCGTTATTCACTATGTGATATTATATCTGTGTGATATAAACTGTTTTTTTAAGCGGTTATAAGCTATATGATTGTATGTGTGTGAAATTAATGTACTTAAATATTTAAATCGAGTCTCGATTGAATGGGTTCCTTTGGTGATGATATATTGAAGATGTTATTTTTAAACATTTATTTCTCATGCAATGTTATATGTTTGTACAGAATATATAATATATTTTGAGAGGAATGCACAAACCAGCTCACGTATGAAATTTTGACGTCGGCATATTCAAGGGCCGTATGGTAAATTATAAATAATCTATATGCATGGGCCGGGATACTATCAGTACATTAGCTGTAGTATAATGAATATTCATAATCTTTGAACGAAAATGTAACGGCAATGAGATTCGAACATGCATACGGAATAAAAAATAAAGAGAACAAGGAAAATTGGAAAAAAAAAAAAGAGAGAAAAAAAAAAAAAAATGAAATCTTCTATACGGTTTTGGTTTACAAAACGGTGTAACAAAAAAAAAAAAAAAAAAAAAAAAAAAAAAAAAAAAAAAAAAAAATTCAATACGAAATTGAAAATAATTAGCAACATGAAAAGTTAAGAGAACAAAATAACATCCAGATTATTTTGGTGGTATATGTATTATGTGTGTATTTTAATAAGAAGAGCAAATGTTGCTTGGTTAATGGATTTATTATAAATAGAGTATTAGGAATATGAAAAACTGAATGTGATTATGTTAATTATGTGTATTTCTTAGTTGGTTTATGAATATACTATTTGGTTATGTTTATTTATTTCAGTAAAATGGAGTTGAATCGAATGACTATAAAGGAAATTAAAGGAGCACTGACACAACTTAAATGTACTAATTTGAATGGCAATAAGAGTGTATTATTAAGTAGATTGCGAAAGTTACAATCTACAAACCTGGAGGAGCATTCAACGAATTTTAGTGAGCAGACTGAAGTATGTAGGGAATTGAGTCCAATTTCCAGCGTTAGTGTACAAAGGGAAATTGACCAGTCTACAATTGTAAATCGGGAATCGACACTTATTGCAAAAGAACTGGAATTAATCAAGCGTGAAAGGGAATTAATTCAAAGGGAACGAATATTGTTAGAACGTGAGAAACATATAATAAATAATAATATTGCGGGTCGAACACATTCCGATATTCGGTCTAATCAAGAAGAACTCGATCCAACTCCTCGGCTAATAAATAAAAATATTATAAGATATGGATTGAGAGATATCAGTGATGTCTTGCAAGAATTTGATCCAACCAATTTAACAGGAATGTCAGCAATTCATTGGGTTGAAAGGGTAGATGCATTAATCAAAATTCATGACTGGGATTGTAGGATTGTGTTTTTAGCAGCGGCTTCCAAACTGAAAGGCCCAGCAAAATCTTGGTATGAAAGCATTCAGGATACAGTTGCTACATGGGAACAATTTAAAAATAAATTAGTTGCAAGTTTCCCATCACATGATAATGAAGTACAGATACATCAACTTTTATCACATCGAAAAAGAAAATTTAATGAAGACATCACGACATATTGTTACGAAATGAATATGGTTGGTAAACGAGCAAAATTAAGTGACCAATCAATATATCAGTACATTATAATGGGACAAAAAGATTTTAAATTAGTAAATACCTTATCAGCAAATCATTATACAAATCTCTTAGATCTCATTTCCCATATTAAGCAATACGAAAGTATAAGACATTGCATGCAACCAAAATTCGAGTTACCGTTGAATGGTTTTAATCGATTTCAAACTGTTAGATCTTCAACTAATGCAGAAACTAAATCGAATATAGGTACACAAAATCAAAGATTGATTAAATGTTACCAGTGTAATAAAATGGGGCACATAGCAAGGAACTGTTTTGCAAGAAAAGAACAATCAAATATGAATATACAAAAGAACGTAAATAATCTAGAAATTAATAATATAAATGAGAATAATATTGAAGACGGTTTCTACAAAAATGTAAAAATAAATGGAATACTATTAAAAGCCCTAATAGATTCTGGAAGTTCCAGAAGTATTGTATCAGAGATCGATGTGTTAGAGAACAAATGGGTAATAAATGAAGAAAATGTAATTTTATCAGGGTTTGCTGGAGGGCAATGTAAGAGTATGGGTTCTACTTTAGCAACCGTAGAAATTCAAGACGTCAAAGTTAATCTAAAACTATTAATAGTGAAATCAGAGATCAAACAAGGAAATATGATAATAGGAAGAGATTTTCTTAAATTGCCACAGGTTCAATTAAAGACTGGAAGTAATTCGATCGCAATCAGTCATATTGGTCAAATCAAAGATGTTGATAAAAATCGTTTCATTTATGATAACACACATACTGGAATTGTATTAAATACCGATAATGAGAGAGCATTGAGAATCATGCTTGAGAATTTCTCTGATTGTGTGTCCACCGGATTTTCTGATGTAGGATTGTGTAACTTATATGAAGTAAAAATAGAATTATTAAGTACTGAACCAGTAGTATATCCACCATATAAGGTACCATATGCAAAAAAAACGGTACTAAAACAGATGATTAATGAACTATTAGAAAGTAAAATTATACAAGAATCGGAGTCACCATTTGCATCACCTGTCGTACTAGTTAAAAAAAAAAATGGAGAAGAGAGAATGTGCATTGATTATCGTAGATTAAACCTGATCACAAAAAAAGTAAGATATCCAATGCCAATAATTGAAGATCAATTAAATAGTTTGGTGGGTTATAAATACTTCACGGTTCTTGATTTGGCATCTGGTTACTATCAAATACCAATAGCGAAAGAATCTAGACAATATACGGCTTTTATTACAACTGAGGGCCAATATGAATTCTGCAGGTTACCTTTTGGATTAGCAAATGCGCCTGCTTGTTTCCAAAAAGTAATGAATAAGGTTGTACAACTAATGAAACCGGGTTTTATAGTAGTTTATTTGGATGACATTATTATTCCTAGCAAAACCATAGAAGAAGGAATACGTAAACTACAACAATTTTTTGTTATTTTGAGAAAAGTTAATTTAACATTAAATATTAAAAAATGCTCATTTCTCAACGAGAAAGTGAACTTCTTGGGACATGTCATTAGCGACGGAAATATACAACCGGGCAAAGAAAAGTTATCTGCGATAGAAGATTTTGTTGTACCAAAAAATGTACATGACATAAGAAGGTGGGTTGGGCTTACAAGTTATTTTCGGAAATTCATCAAAGGATATGCAGAGATTGCTGAACCACTAACTAGATTAACGAGGAAAGATGTACCGTTTATATGGGGAGAATGTCAACAAAACGCGTTTGATAAACTTAAACAGATGATGATGGAAGAACCAATATTGGTAATATACAACCCAGAGTGTAACCATGAATTGCATACAGATGCAAGTGCAATAGGAATAGCAGGTGTTCTATTACAAGAAGAAAACACACTACTGAATCCAGTCGCATTCTACAGCAGACAAACTACTAGTTTTGAGCAAAATTATCACAGCTATGAGCTAGAAGCATTAGCAGTTGTAGAATCTGTTGGAAGATTCAGTCAATACTTGTTAGGAAAACCGTTTACCATCGTAACCGATTGTCAATCATTAAAAACTGCCATGAGCAAACGTAATATTGTTCCACGTATAGCACGATGGTGGTTAAAGTTGTTAGAATTTGACTACAGAATAGTTCACCGTGAAGGAAGACAAATGCAGCACGTAGACGCACTGTCAAGGCATCCTGTAGAGAAAGGGGTTTCTCCGGAACCAGTGGATATAAACATATTCAGAATTGCAATCGACGATGATGATTGGCTACAATCTATCCAGATGCAAGATGAGCAAGTGGCTAAAATAAAAATCATTCTAGAGAGGCCACCAAATACAGATGTTGAAAAACAAGTTTATACCGACTATAAAATGTTCAATAATAGAGTTTATAGAAAAGTTGACAAAGAATATAAACTCTTTATTCCGAAGGGGGTTAGAAATCAAGTTTTACGAAAAAGCCACGATGAAAAGGGTCATTACTCAGTGGTCAGGACACTAAAAAATATGAAAGAACGTTATTGGTTCCCTAGAATGAGACAATTCGTCAAGAAATATATAAAGTCTTGTGTTGAGTGCGCATACAATAAAATAGAAAATCAACCAAAAGGCCATCTTCATTCTATCGACAAGGGAAATCGGCCATTTGAAACTGTGCATGTCGACCATTTAGGTCCTTTTGTGAAATCCACAAGAGGAAATACTTACATAATAGTATTAATAGATGCTTTCACAAAATTTGCGGTTATTAAGGCATTATCTAACACCCAAACGAGTCCAGTATTAAAATTCTTATCACAAGCTTTTAGTACTTTTGGTACACCTTCCAGAATTATTACTGACAAGGGTTCATCTTTCACATCAAAATCTTTTGCAGATTACGTAAAGAAATTAAATATACAACATGTTCAAAATGCGACTAAGACTCCTCGAGCAAATGGACAAGTTGAAAGGTACAACAGAACCTTATTGAACATACTCCTAACTCAGCCACAAAGTGAAGAGAAATGGGATCAAAATATGGAAAAGATACAGTGGAACATGAACACAACGTTTAATGAAAGCATTAATCAAACACCATTTGAAGTTTTGTTTGGTTATTTTCCTAGAGATCCTTTTGGCGATATCCTGTCTACATCAGTTGATAAAGATATTTGTAAAGAAAGAAATCTTAAACATAACAGAGAAATGGCTGAAACGTCAATAAGAATAGCTCAGGATAAACAAAGAAAGTATTACAATCTTCGTTCCAGACCAGCAAAACAATACATTGAAGGAGATTTGGTTTCTATTTTAAATGACGGTATAACAAGTACAGGCACATCAAAAAAATTAGAAAATAAATATAAGGGTCCGTACATTATAAAAAAAGTTTTATTAAATGATAGATATATAATAGAAGATATACCAGGGACTCAACGAACGCAACGTCATTTTTCTTCAATTCAAGCAGCAGATAGAATGAAAAAATGGGTAAAATGCAGCCCGGAATTGGACGGTGATGACTCAAAAGAAGTCGAGGACGACTTTACAGTCAGGATGGACGAATGTAACGACGAAGAGAGTGTGAAAGAGTAAAAACAGACGAGTGTGTGCTGTGTAGTGGTAGTTATACTCTCTCTTGAGTAAGATCGTCAGTCGTAGTACGGTGATGTGTAAAGTTAGACGTGTTGGAACATTTTGTTGTTATAAATAAATTATTATATGAATTATTAAAATTATAGTGTTGTTTCTTTTCTTAATAAATAAATAGAACTTTTAAACGTAATTAATAAACATTGAGTGGATTATGTTATATTTGTTTTTTTCTAATGGATACATTTATTTAAAACTACTATAAAAATATTAAAAATTAGAATGAAAATAAAAATTATTGATCTTTTCGAATGTTTGACATCCCAATTACCAGCTCTAAATCAGTGAGTGAATTATGTATCAAAAGATTTTAAAAGTTTAGTTTACAAATTTGTTTTTTTCTAATGGATACATTTATTGTAAACTACTATAAAAATATTAAAAATTATAATAAAAATAAAAATTATTGATCGATTTAAATGTTTGATACCTCTATAAACAGCTCTATATCAGTGAGTGAATTGTGTATCAAAAGATTTTAATAGTTTGGTTTACAAATTTGTTTTCTCTAATGGATAAATTTATTTTAAACTTCTATGACATATTAAAAATTAGAAAATAAATAAAAATTATTGATCGATTTGATTGTTTTATAAACCAATCACAAGCTCTAAAACAGTGAATGAATTGTGTATCAAAAGATTTGAATAGTTTAGTTTACAAATTTGTTTTTTACTAATGGATACATTTATTTTAAACTACTATGAAAATATTAAAAATTAGAATAAATATAAAAATTATTGATCGTTTTGAATGTTTGATATCCCAATTACCAGCTCTAGATCAGAGAGTGAACTGTGTAACAAATGATTTTAATAGTTTAGTTTACAAATTTGTTTTTTTCTAATCGATACATTTATTTTAAACTACTATGAAAATATTAAAAATTAGAATGAAAATAAAGATAATTGATCAATGCGAATGATTGATATCCCAATCACCAGCTCTAGATCAGTGAGTGAATTGTGTATCAAAAGATATGAATAGTTTAGTTTACAAATTTGTTTTTTTCTAATCAATACATTTATTTTAAACTACTATGAAAATATTAAAAATTAGAATAGAAATAAAAATTATCTATCGATTCGAATGTTTGATATCCCAATCACCAGCTCTAGATCAGTGAGTGAATTGTGTTTCAAAAGATTTTAAAAATTTAGTTTACAAATTTAATTTTTCCTAATCGATACATTTATTTTAAACTACAATGTTAATATTTAAAATTAGAATAAATATAAAAATTAATGATCGATTCGAATGTTTGATATCCCAATCGCCAGCTCTAGATCAGTGAGTAAATTTTGTATCAAAAGATTTTAATATTTTAGTTAACAAATTTGTTTTTTCCTAATCGATACATTTATTTTAAACTATTATGAAAATATTAAAAATTAGAATAAAAATAAAAATTATTGATCTATTCGAATGTTTGATATCCCAATCATTATCTCTAGATTACAGAGTGAATTGTGTATCAAAAGATTTTAATATTTTAGTTTACAAACTTGTTTTTTCCTAATCGAAACATTTATTTAAAACTACTATTAAAATATTAATAATTGGAATAAAAATTACAAATTTTGATCTATTAGAATGTTTGTCATCCCAATCACCAGCTCTAGATCAATGAGTGAAATGTGTGTCAAAAGATTTGAATAGTTTAGTTTACAAATTTGTTTTTTTCCAATGGATACATTTTAACTACTATGAAAATATTACAAATTAGAATAAAAATAAAAATTATTTATCGATTCGAATGTATGATATCCTAGTCACCAGCTCTAGATCAGTGAGTGAATTGTGTATCAAAAGATTTTAATATTTTAGTTTACAAATTTGTTTTTTTCTAATAGATACATTTATTTTAACTGCTATGAAAATATTAAAAAATTTAATAAAAATCAAAAATTTTGATCGATTCGAATATTAAATATCTCAATCGAAAGCTCTTAAGCTGTGTGTAAATTTCGTCTAAAATTTTTTAATATTTTAGTTTACAAATTTGTTTTTTTCTAATGGATACATTTATTTTAAATTACTATGAAAATATTAAAAATTAGAATAAAAATAAAAATTATTGATTGATTCGAATGTTTGATATCCTAATCACTAAGTCTAGATAAGTCAGTGAATTGTGTATCAAAAGATTTTAATATTTTAGTTAACAAACTTGTTTTTTCTTAATGGATACTTTTATTTTAAAATACTATGAACATATTAAAAAGTTGAATAAACATCAAAATTATTGATCGATTCAAATGCTTGATATTTCATTTGCAAGCTGTTGATAAGTAAATGAATTGTGTACCAAAAGATTTTAATAGTTTAATTTACAAATTTATTTTTTTCTAATAGATACATTTATTTTAACTGCTATGAAAATATTAAAAAATTTAATAAAAATCAAAAATTTTGATCGATTCGAATATTAAATATCTCAATCGAAAGCTCTTAAGCTGTGTGTAAATTTCGTCTAAAATTTTTTAATATTTTAGTTTACAAATTTGTTTTTTTCTAATGGATACATTTATTTTAAATTACTATGAAAATATTAAAAATTAGAATAAAAATAAAAATTATTGATCGTTTCGAATGTTTGACATCCCAATTACCAGCTCTAGATCAGTGAGTGAATTGTGTATCAAAAGATTATAATAGTTTAGTTTACAAATTTGTTTTTTTCTAATGGATACATTTATTTTAAACTACTATGAAAATATTAAAAATTAGAATAAAAATAAAAATTATTGATCCATTCAAATGTTTGATACCTCTATAACCAGCTCTTTATCAGTGAGCGAATTGTGTATCAAAAGATTTTAATAGTTTGGTTTACAAATTTGTTATCTCTAATGGATAAATTTATTTTAAACTTCTATGAAATATTAAAAGTTAGAATAAAAATAAAAATTATTGATCGATTTGAATGTTATATATACCAATCACTAGCACCAAAACAGTGAATGAATTGTGTATCAAAAGATTTGAATAGTTTAGTTTACAAATTTGTTTTTTCTAATGGATACATTTATTTTAAAATACTATGAAAATATTAAAAATTAGAATAAAAATAAAAATTATTGATCGTTTTGAATGTTTGATATCCCAATCACCAGTTCTAGATCAGTGAGTGAATTGTGTTTCAAAAGATTTTAATAATTTAGTTTACAAATTTAATTTTTCCTAATCGATACATTTATTTTAAACTACAATGAAAATATTAAAAATTAGAATAAATATAAAAATTAATGATCGATTCGAATGTTTGATATCACAATCACCAGCTCTAGATCAGTGAGTAAATTGTGTATCAAAAGATTTTAATTTTTTAGTTTACAAACTTGTTTTTATCTAATCGAAACATTTATTTAAAACTACTATGAAAATATTAATAATTGGAATAAAAATTACAAATTTTGATCTATTCGAATGTTTAATATACCAATCACCAGCTCTAGATCAATGAGTGAAATCTGTATCAAAAGGTTTGAATAGTATAGTTTACAAATTTGTTTTTTTCCAATGGATACATTTTAACTACTTTGAAAATATTAAAAATTAGAATAAAAATAAAAATTATTGATCAATTGTAATGTTTGATATCACAATCATCAGCTCTAGATCAGTGAGTGAATTGTGTATCAAAAGATTTTAATAGTTTAGTTTACAAATTTGTTTTTTTCCTAATCGAAACATCTATTTAAAACTACTATGAAAATATTAATAATTAGAATAAAAATAAAAATTATTGATCTATTCGAATGTTTGATATCCCAATCAACATTTTAATAGTTTAGTTTACAAATTTGTTTTTTTCTAATGGAAACATTTATTTTAAACTGCTATTAAAATATTGAAAATTAGAATAAAAATAAAAATTATTGATCGATTCAAATGTTTGATACCTAAATCACCAGCTCAAGATCAATGAGTGAATTGTGTATCAAAAGATTTTAATAGTTTAGTTTACAAATTTGTTTTCTCTAATGGATAAATTTATTTTAAACTTCTATGAAATATTAAAAATTAGAATAAAAATTAAAATTATTGATCGATTTGAATGTTTTATATACCAATCACTAGCTCTAAAACAATGAATGAATTGTGTATCATAAGACTTTAATAGTTTAGTTTACAAATTTGTTTTTTCTAATGGATACATTTATTTTAAACTACTATGAAAATATTAAAAATTAGAATAAAAATAAAAATTATTGATCGTTTCGAATGTTTGACATCCCAATTACCAGCTCTAGATCAGTGAGTGAATTGTGTATCAAAAGATTTTAATAGTTTAGTTTACAAATTTGTTTTTTTCTAATGGATACATTTATTGTAAACTACTATGAAAATATTAAAAATTAGAATAAAAATAAAAATTATTGATCGATTCAAATGTTTGATACCTCTATAACCAGCTCTATATCAGTAAGTGAATTGTGTATCAAATGATTTTAATAGTTTGGTTTACAAATTTGTTTTCTCTAATGGATAAATTTATTTTAAACTTCTATGACATATTAAATATTAGAAAATAAATAAAAATTATTGATCGATTTGATTGTTTTATAAACCAATCACAAGCTCTAAAACAGTGAATGAATTGTGTATCAAAAGATTTGAATAGTTTAGTTTACAAATTTGTTTTTTACTAATGGATACATTTATTTTAAACTACTATGAAAATATTAAAAATTATAATAAAAATAAAAATTATTGATCGTTTTGAATGTTTGATATCCCAATTACCAGCTCTAGATCAGTGAGTGAATTGTGTATCAAATGATTTTAATAGTTTAGTTTACAAATTTGTTTTTTTCTAATCGATACATTTATTTTAAACTTCTATGAAAATATTAAAAATTAGAATGAAAATAAAGATTATTGATCTATGCGAATGATTGATATCCCAATCACCAGCTCTAGATCAGTGAGTGAATTGTGTATCAAAAGATATGAATAGTTTAGTTTACAAATTTGTTTTTTTCTAATCAACACATTTATTTTAAACTTCTATGAAAATATTAAAAATTAGAATAGAAATATAAATTATCTATCGATTCGAATGTTTGATATCCCAATCACCAGCTCTAGATCAGTGAGTGAATTGTGTTTCAAAAGATTTTAATAATTTAGTTTACAAATTTAATTTTTCCTAATCGATACATTTATTTTAAACTACAATGAAAATATTAAAAATTAGAATAAATATAAAAATTAATGATCGATTCGAATGTTTGATATCCCAATCACCAGCTCTAGATCAGTGAGTAAATTGTGTATCAAAAGATTTTAATATTTTAGTTAACAAATTTGTTTTTTCCTAATCGATACATTTATTTTAAACTACTGTGAAAATATTAAAAATTAGAATAAAAATAAAAATTATTGATCTATTCGAATGTTTGATATCCCAATCATTATCTCTAGATTACAGAGTGAATTGTGTATCAAAAGATTTTAATATTTCAGTTTACAAACTTGTTTTTTCCTAATCGAAACATTTATTTAAAACTACTATGAAAATATTAAATATTAGAATAAAAATAAAAATTATTGATCGTTTCGAATATTTGACATCTCAATTACCAGCTCTAGATCAGTGAGTGAATTGTGTATCAAAAGATTTTAATAGTTTAGTTTACAAATTTGTTTTTTTCTAATGGAAACATTTATTTTAAACTACTATGAAAATATTAAAAATTAGAATAAAAATAAAAATTATTGATCGTTTCGAATGTTTGATATCCCAATCACCAGTTCTAGATCAGTGAGTGAATTGTGTTTCAAAAGAATTTAATAATTTAGTTTACAAATTTAATTTTTCCTAATCGATACATTTATTTTAAACTACAATGAAAACATTAAAAATTAGAATAAATATAAAAATTATTGATCGATTTGAATGTTTGATATCTCAATCACCAGCTCTGGATCAGTGAGTGAATTGTGTATCAAAAGATTTAAATAATTTTGTTTACAAATTTGTTTTTTTCTAATGGTACATTTATTTTAAACTACTATGAAAAAATTAAAAATTAGAATAAAAATAAAAATTATTGATCGATTTGAATGTTTGATATCTCAATCACCAGCTCTGGATCAGTGAGTGAATTGTGTATCAAAAGATTTTAATAATTTTGTTTACAAATTTGTTTTTTTCTAATGGTACATTTATTTTAAACTACTATGAAAATATTAGAAAGTTTAATATAAATCAAAATTATTGATCGATTCGAATGTTTGATATTTCAATCACAAGCTCTAGATCAAAAAGTTGAAAAAAAAATCAAAATTATTTACCAGCTCTAGATCAGTGAATGAATTGTGTATCAAAAGATTTTAATAGTTTAGTTTACAAATTTGTTTTTTTCTAATGGATATATTTGTTGTATACTACTATATTAAAAATTACAATAAAAATAAAAATAATTGATTGGTTCGAATGTTTGTCATCCCAATTACCAGCTCTAGATCAGTGAGTGAATTGTGTATCAAAAGATTTGAATAGTATAGTTTACATATTTGTTTTATTTTCTAATGGATACATTAATTTTAAACTACTATGAAATATTAAAAATTAGAATAAAAATAAAACTTATTTATCGATTCGAATATTTGATATCCCAATCATTATCTCTAGATTACAGAGTGAATTGTGTATCAAAAGATTTTAATATTTCAGTTTACAAACTTGTTTTCTCCTAATCGAAACATTTATTTAAAACTTCTATGAAAATATTTATAATTAGAATAAAAATAAAAATTATTGATCGATTCGAATGTTTGATATCACAATCATCAGCTCTAGATCAGTAAGTGAATTGTGTATCAAAAGATTTGAATAGTTTAGTTTACAAATTTGTTTTTTTCTAATGGATACATTTATTGTAAACTACTATGAAAATATTTATAATTAGAATAAAAATAAAAATTATTGATCGATTCAAATGTTTGATACCTCTATAACCAGCTCTATATCAGTAAGTGAATTGTGTATCAAATGATTTTAATAGTTTGGTTTACAAATTTGTTTTCTCTAATGGATAAATTTATTTTAAACTTCTATGACATATTAAATATTAGAAAATAAATAAAAATTATTGATCGATTTGATTGTTTTATAAACCAATCACAAGCTCTAAAACAGTGAATGAATTGTGTATCAAAAGATTTGAATAGTTTAGTTTACAAATTTGTTTTTTAGTAATGGATACATTTATTTTAAACTACTATGAAAATATTAAAAATTATAATAAAAATAAAAATTATTGATCGTTTTGAATGTTTGATATCCCAATTACCAGCTCTAGATCAGTGAGTGAATTGTGTATCAAATGATTTTAATAGTTTAGTTTACAAATTTGTTTTTTTCTAATCGATACATTTATTTTAAACTACTATGAAAATATTAAAAATTAGAATGAAAATAAAGATTATTGATCTATGCGAATGATTGATATCCCAATCACCAGCTCTAGATCAGTGAGTGAATTGTGTATCAAAAGATATGAATAGTTTAGTTTACAAATTTGTTTTTTTCTAATCAACACATTTATTTTAAACTTCTATGAAAATATTAAAAATTAGAATAGAAATATAAATTATCTATCGATTCGAATGTTTGATATCCCAATCACCAGCTCTAGATCAGTAGGTGAATTGTGTTTCAAAAGATTTTAATAATTTAGTTTACAAATTTAATTTTTCCTAATCGATACATTTATTTTAAACTACAATGAAAATATTAAAAATTAGAATAAATATAAAAATTAATGATCGATTCGAATGTTTGATATCCCAATCACCAGCTCTAGATCAGTGAGTAAATTGTGTATCAAAAGATTTTAATATTTTAGTTAACAAATTTGTTTTTTCCTAATCGATACATTTATTTTAAACTACTGTGAAAATATTAAAAATTAGAATAAAAATAAAAATTATTGATCGATTCGAATGTTTGATATCACAATCATCAGCTCTAGATCAGTAAGTGAATTGTGTATCAGAAGATTTTAATAGTTTAGTTTACAAATTGGTTTTTTTCCTAATCGAAACATCTATTTTAAAACTACTATGAAAATATTAATAATTAGAATAAAAATAAAAATTTTTGATCTATTCGAATGTTTGATATCCCAATCACCAGCTCTAGATCAGTGAGTGAATTGTGTATCGAAAGATTTTAATAGTTTAGTTTACAAATTTGTTTTTTTCTAATGGATACATTTATTTTAAACTACTATGAAAATATTAAATATTAGAATAAAAATAAAAATTATTGATCGTTTCGAATATTTGACATCTCAATTACCAGCTCTAGATCAGTGAGTGAATTGTGTATCAAAAGATTTTAATAGTTTAGTTTACAAATTTGTTTTTTTCTAATGGAAACATTTATTTTAAACTACTATGAAAATATTAAAAATTAGAATAAAAATAAAAATTATTGATCGTTTCGAATGTTTGATATCCCAATCACCAGTTCTAGATCAGTGAGTGAATTGTGTTTCAAAAGAATTTAATAATTTAGTTTACAAATTTAATTTTTCCTAATCGATACATTTATTTTAAACTACAATGAAAACATTAAAAATTAGAATAAATATAAAAATTATTGATCGATTTGAATGTTTGATATCTCAATCACCAGCTCTGGATCAGTGAGTGAATTGTGTATCAAAAGATTTAAATAATTTTGTTTACAAATTTGTTTTTTTCTAATGGTACATTTATTTTAAACTACTATGAAAAAATTAAAAATTAGAATAAAAATAAAAATTATTGATCGATTTGAATGTTTGATATCTCAATCACCAGCTCTGGATCAGTGAGTGAATTGTGTATCAAAAGATTTTAATAATTTTGTTTACAAATTTGTTTTTTTCTAATGGTACATTTATTTTAAACTACTATGAAAATATTAGAAAGTTTAATATAAATCAAAATTATTGATCGATTCGAATGTTTGATATTTCAATCACAAGCTCTAGATCAAAAAGTTGAAAAAAAAATCAAAATTATTTACCAGCTCTAGATCAGTGAATGAATTGTGTATCAAAAGATTTGAATAGTTTAGTTTACAAATTTGTTTTTTTCTAATGGATATATTTGTTGTATACTACTATATTAAAAATTACAATAAAAATAAAAATAATTGATTGGTTCGAATGTTTGTCATCCCAATTACCAGCTCTAGATCAGTGAGTGAATTGTGTATCAAAAGATTTGAATAGTATAGTTTACAAATTTGTTTTATTTTCTAATGGATACATTTATTTTAAACTACTATGAAATATTAAAAATTAGAATAAAAATAAAACTTATTTATCGATTCGAATATTTGATATCCCAATCATTATCTCTAGATTACAGAGTGAATTGTGTATCAAAAGATTTTAATATTTCAGTTTACAAACTTGTTTTCTCCTAATCGAAACATTTATTTAAAACTTCTATGAAAATATTTATAATTAGAATAAAAATAAAAATTATTGATCGATTCGAATGTTTGATATCACAATCATCAGCTCTAGATCAGTAAGTGAATTGTGTATCAAAAGATTTGAATAGTTTAGTTTACAAATTTTTTTTATACTAATGGATACATTTATTTTAAACTACTATGAAAATAATAAAAATTATAATAAAAATAAAAATTATTGATCGTTTCGAATGTTTGATTTCCCAATTACAAGCTCTAGATCAATGAGTGAAATGTTTATCAAAAGATTTAAATAGTTTAGTTTACAAATTTGTTTTTTTCCAATGGATACATTTTAACTACTATGAAAATATTAAAAGTTAGAATAAAAATAAAAATTATTGATCGATTTGAATGTTATATATACCAATCACTAGCACCAAAACAGTGAATGAATTGTGTATCAAAAGATTTTAATAGTTTAGTTTACAAATTTGTTTTTTTCTAATGGATACATTTATTTTAAACTACTATGAAAATATTAAAAATTAAAATAAAAATAAAAATTATTGATCGTTTTGAATGTTTGATATCCCAATCACCAGTTCTAGATCAGTGAGTGAATTGTGTTTCAAAATATTTTAATAATTTAGTTTACAAATTTAATTTTTCCTAATCGATACATTTATTTTAAACTACAATGAAAATATTAAAAATAAGAATAAATATAAAAATTAATGATCGATTCGAATGTTTGATATCACAATCACCAGCTCTAGATCAGTGAGTAAATTGTGTATCAAAAGATTTTAATATTTTAGTTAACAAATTCGTTTTTTCCTAATCGATACATTTATTTTAAACTACTATGAAAATATTAAAAATTAGAATAAAAATAAAAATTATTGATCTATTCGAATGTTTGATATCCCAATAATTATCTCTAGATCACAGAGTGAATTGTGTATCAAAAGATTTTAATATTTTAGTTTACAAACTTGTTTTTTCCTAATCGAAACATTTATTTAAAACTACTATGAAAATATTAATAATTGGAATAAAAATTACAAATTTTGATCTATTCGAATGTTTAATATTCCAATCACCAGCTCTAGACCAATGAGTGAAACGTGTATCAAAAGATTTGAATAGTTTAGTTTACAAATTTGTTTTTTTCCAATGGATACATTTTAACTACTTTGAAAATATTAAAAATTAGAATAAAAATAAAAATTATTGATTAATTCGAATGTTTGATATCACAATCATCAGCTCTAGATCAGTGAGTGAATTGTGTATCAAAAGATTTTAATAGTTTAGTTTACAAATTTGTTTTTTTCCTAATCGAAACATCTATTTAAAACTACTATGAAAATATTAATAATTAGAATAAAAATAAAAATTATTGATCTATTCGAATGTTTGATATCCCAATCACCATTTTAATAGTTTAGTTTACAAATTTGTTTTTTTCTAATGGAAACATTTATTTTAAACTGCTATTAAAATATTGAAAATTAGAATAAAAATTAAAATTATTAATCGATTCAAATGTTTGATACCTCAATCACCAGCTCTAGATCAGTGAGTGAATTGTGTATCAAAAGATTTGAATAGTTTGGTTTACAAATTTGTTTTCTCTAATGGATACATTTATTTTAAACTTCTATGAAATAATAAAAATTAGAATAAAAATAAAAATTATTAATCGATTTGAATGTTTTATATACCAATCACTAGCTCTAAAACAATGAATGAATTGTGTATCATAAGATTTTAATAGTTTAGTTTACAAATATGTTTTTTCTATTGGATACATTTATTTTAAAATACTATGAAAATATTAAAAATTAGAATAAAAATAAAAATTATTGATCGTTTCGAATGTTTGACATCCCAATTACCAGCTCTAGATCAGTGAGTGAATTGTGTATCAAAAGATTTTAATAGTTTAGTTTACAAATTTGTTTTTTCTAATGGATACATTTATTGTAAACTACTATGAAAATATTAAAAATTAGAATAAAAATAAAAATTATTGATCGATTCAAATGTTTGATACCTCTATAACCAGCTCTATATCAGTGAGTGAATTGTGTATCAAAAGATTTAAATAGTTTGGTTTACAAATTTGTTTTCTCTAATGGATAAATTTATTTTAAACTTCTATGACATATTAAATATTAGAAAATAAATAAAAATTATTGATCGATTTGATTGTTTTATAAACCAATCACAAGCTCTAAAACAGTGAATGAATTGTGTATCAAAAGATTTTAATAGTTTAGTTTACAAATTTGTTTTTTACTAATGGATACATTTATTTTAAACTACTATGAAAATATTAAAAATTAGAATGAAAATAAAGATTATTGATCTATGCGAATGATTGATATCCCAATCACCAGCTCTAGATCAGTGAGTGAATTGTGTTTCAAAAGATATGAATAGTTTAGTTTACAAATTTGTTTTTTTCTAATCAATACATTTACTTTAAACTACTATGAAAATATTAAAAATTAGAATAGAAATATAAATTATCTATCGATTCGAATGTTTGATATCCCAATCACTAGCTCTAGATTAGTGAGTGAATTGTGTTTCAAAAGATTTTAATAATTTAGTTTACAAATTTAATTTTTCCTAATCGATACATTTATTTTAAACTACAATGAAAATATTAAAAATTAGAATAAATATAAAAATTAATGATCGATTCGAATGTTTGATATCCCAATCACCAGCTCTAGATCAGTGAGTAAATTGTGTATCAAAAGATTTTAATATTTTAGTTAACAAATTTGTTTTTTCCTAATCGAGACATTTATTTTAAACTACTATGAAAATATTGAAAATTAGAATAAAAATAAAAATTATTGATCTATTCGAATGTTTGATATCCCAATCATTATCTCTAGATTACAGAGTGAATTGTTTATCAAAAGATTTTAATATTTCAGTTTACAAACTTGTTTTTTCCTAATCGAAACATTTATTTAAAACTTCTATGAAAATATTTATTATTAGAATAAAAATAAAAATTATTGATCGATTCGAATGTTTGATATCACAATCATCAGCTCTAGATCAGTAAGTGAATTGTGTATCAGAAGATTTTAATAGTTTAGTTTACAAATTTGTTTTTTTCCTAATCGAAACATCTATTTTAAAACTACTATGAAAATATTAATAATTAGAATAAAAATAAAAATTTTTGATCTATTCCAATGTTTGATATCCCAATCACCAGCTCTAGATCAGTGAGTGAATTGTGTATCAAAAGATTTTAGTAGTTTAGTTTCCAAATTTGTTTTTTTCTAATGGATACATTTATTTTAAACTACTATGAAAATATTGAAAATAAGAATAAAAATAAAAATTATTTATCGATTCGAATGTATGATATCCTAATCACCAGCTCTAAATCAATGAGTTAATTGTGTATCAAAAGATTTTAATATTTAAGTTTACAAATTTGTTTTTTCCTAATCGATACATTTATTTTAAACTACTATGAAAATGTTAAAAATTAGAATAAAAATAAAAATTATTGATCGATTCGAATGTTTGATATCACAATCACCAGCTCTAAAACAGTGAATGAAGTGTGTATCGAAAGATTTTAATAGTTTAGTTTACAAATTTGTTTTTTTCTAATGGATACATTTATTTTAAACTACTATGAAAATATTAAATATTAGAATAAAAATAAAAATTATTGATCGTTTCGAATATTTGACATCTCAATTACCTGCTCTAGATCAGTGAGTGAATTGTGTATCAAAAGATTTTAATAGTTTAGTTTACAAATTTGTTTTTTTCTAATGGATACATTTATTTTAAACTACTATGAAAATATTAAAAATTAGAATAAAAATAAAAATTATTGATCGTTTCGAATGTTTGACATCCCAATCACCAGTTCTAGATCAGTGAGTGAATTGTGTTTCAAAAGATTTTAATAATTTAGTTTACAAATTTAATTTTTTCTAATATGAAAATATTAAAAATTAGAATAAATATAAAAATTAATGATCGATTCGAATGTTTGATATCACAATCACCAGCTCTAGATCAGTGAGTAAATTGTGTATCAAAAGATTTTATTATTTTAGTTAACAAATTTGTTTTTTCCTAATCGATACATTTATTTTAAACTACTATGAAAATATTAAAAATTAGAATAAAAATAAAAATTATTGATCTATTCGAATGTTTGATATCCCAATAATTATCTCTAGATCACAGAGTGAATTGTGTATCAAAAGATTTTAATATTTTAGTTTACAAATTTGTTTTTATCCAATGGATACATTTTAACTACTTTGAAAATATTAAAAATTAGAATAAAAATAAAAATTATTAATCAATTCGAATGTTTGATATCACAATCATCAGCTCTAGATCAGTGAGTGAATTGTGTATCAAAAGATTTTAATAGTTTAGTTTACAAACTTGGTTTCTTCCTAATCGAAACATCTATTTAAAACTACTATGAAAATATAAATAATTAGAATAAAAATAAAAATTATTGATCTATTCGAATGTTTGATATCCCAATCACCATTTTAATAGTTTAGTTTACAAATTTGTTTTTTTCTAATGGAAACATTTATTTTAAACTACTATTAAAATATTGAAAATTAGAATAATAATAAAAATTATTGATCGAATCAAATGTTTGATACCTCAATCACCAGCTCTAAATCAGTGAGTGAATTGTGTATCAAAAGATTTTAATAGTTTAGTTTACAAATTTGTTTTCTCTAATGGATAAATTTATTTTAAAATTCTATGAAAAATTAAAAATTAGAATAAAAATAAAAATTATTGATCGATTTGAATATTTTATATACCAATCACTAGCTCTAAAACAATGAATGAATTGTGTATCAAAAGATTTTAATAGTATAGTTTACAAATTTGTTGTTTTCTAATGGATACATTTATTTTAAACTACTATGAAAATATTACAAATTAGAATAAAAATAAAAATTATTGATCGTTTCGAATGTTTGACATCCCAATTACCAGCTCTAGATCAGTGAGTGAATTGTGTATCAAAAGATTTTAATAGTTTAGTTTACAAATTTGTTTTTTTCTAATGGATACATTTATTGTAAACTACTATGAAAATATTAAAAATTAGAATAAAAATAAAAATTATTGATCGATTCAAATGTTTGATACCTCTATAACCAGCTCTATATCAGTGAGTGAATTGTGTATCAAAAGATTTTAATAGTTTGGTTTACAAATTTGTTTTCTCTAATGGATAAATTTATTTTAAACTTCTATGACATATTAAAAATTAGAAAATAAATAAAAATTATTGATCGATTTGATTGTTTTATAAACCAATCAAAAGCTCTAAAACAGTGAATGAATTGTGTGTCAAAAGATTTGAATAGTTTAGTTTACAAATTTGTTTTTTACTAATGGATACATTTATTTTAAACTACTATGAAAATATTAAAAATTAAAATAAAAATAAAAATTATTGATCGTTTTGAATGTTTGATATCCCAATTACCAGCTCTAGATCAGTGAGTGAATTGTGTTTCCAAAGATTTTAATAATTTAGTTTACAAATTTGTTTTTTTCTAATCGATACATTTATTTTAAACTACAATGAAAATATTAAAAATTAGAATGAAAATAAAGATTATTGATCAATGCGAATGATTGATATCCCAATCACCAGCTCTAGATCAGTGAGTGAGATCAGTATTCGAATGTTTGATATCTCATTCATTATCTCTAGATTACAGAGTTAATTGTGTATCAAAAGATTTTAATATTTCAGTATACAAACTTGTTTTTTCATAATCGAAACATTTATTTAAAACTTCTATGAAAATATTTATAATTAGAATAAAAATAATAATTATTGATCGATTCGAATGATTGATATCACAATCATCAGCTCTAGATCAGTAAGTGAATTGTGTATCAGAACATTTTAATAGTTTAGTTTACAAAATTGTTTTTTTCCTAATCGAAACATCTATTCAAAACTACTATGAAATTATTAATAATTAGAATAAAAATAAAAATTTTTGATCTATTCGAATGTTTGATATCTCAATCACCAGCTCTAGATCAGTGAGTGAATTGTGTATCAAAAGATTTTAATAGTTTAGTTTACAAATTTGTTTTTTTCTAATGGATACATTTATTTTAAACTACTATGAAAATATTAAATATTAGAATAAAAATAAAAATTATTAATCGTTTCGAATATTTGACATCTCAATTACCAGCTCTAGATCAGTGAGTGAATTGTGTATCAAAAGATTTTAATAGTTAAGTTTACAAATTTGTTTTTTTCTAATGGATACATTTATTTTAAACTACTATGAAAATATTAAAAATTAGAATAAAAATAAAAATTATTGATCGATTTGAATGTTTTATATATTAATCACAAGCCCTAAAACAGTGAATAAATTGTGTATCAAAAGATTTTTATAGTTTAGTTTACAAATTTGTTTTTTACTAATGGATACATTTATTTTAAACTTTTATGAAAATATTAAAAATTATAATAAAAATAAAAATTATTGATCTATTCGAATGTTTGATATCTCAATCACCAGGCCTAAGTTCATGAGTGAATTGTGTACCAAAAGATTTTAATAGTTTAGTTTACAAATTTGTCTTTTTCTAAGGGATACATTTATTTTAAACTACATATTTTCATAGTTTTTTCATAATATTAAAAAGTTGAATAAAAATCAAAATTTTAAATCGATTCGAATGTTTGATATCTCAATCACCAGCTCTAAATAAGTGAGTGAATGGTGTATCAAAATATTTTAATTGTTTTGTTTACAAATTTGTTTTTTTCTAATGGATACATTTAATTTAACGTACTACGAAAATATTAAAAATTAGAATAAAAATAAAAATTATCTATCGATTCAAATGTTTGATACCTCTATAACCAGCTCTATATCAGTGAATGAATTGTGTATCAAAAGATTTTAATAGTTTGGTTTACAAATTTGTTTTCTCTAATGGATAAATTTATTTTAAACTTCTATGAAATATTAAAAATTAGAATATAAATAAAAATTATTGATCGATTTGATTGTTTTATATACCAATCACCAGCTTTAAAACAGTGAATGAATTGTGTATCAAAAGATTTTAATAGTTTAGTTTACAAATTTGTTTTTTACTAATGGATACATTTATTTTAAACTACTATGAAAATATTAAAAATTAGAATAAAAATAAAAATTTTTGATCAATTCGAATATTTGATATTCCCATCACCAGCTCTAGATCAGTGAGTGAATTGTATATCAAAAGATTTTAATAGTATAGTTTACAAATTTGTTTTTTCTAATGGATAAATTTATTTTAAACTACTATGAAAAAATTAAAAATTAGAATAAAAATAAAAATTATTGATCGATTTGAATGTTTGATATCTCAATCACCAGCTCTATATCAGTGAGTGAATTGTGTATCAAAAGATTTTAATGATTTTGTTTACAAATTTGTTTTTTTCTAATGGTACATTTATTTTAAACTACTATGAAAAAATTAAAAATTAGAATAAAAATAGAAATTTTTGATCGATTTGAATGTTTGATATCTCAATCACCAGCTCTGGATCAGTGAGTGAATTGTGTATCAAAAGATTTTAATAATTTTTAACAAATTTGTTTTTTTCTAATGGTACATTTATTTTAAACTACTATGAAAATATTAGAAAGTTTAATATAAATCAAAATTATTGATCGATTCGAATGCTTGATATTTCATTCGCAAGCTGTTGATAAGTAAATGAATTGTGTACCAAAAGATTTCAATAGTTATAATAAATAAATTATAATAAAAATAAAAATTAGTGGTCGTTTCGAATGTTTGATTTCCCAATTACCAGCTCTAGATCAGTGAGTGAATTGTGTATCAAAAGATTTTAATAGTTTAGTTTTATTTTGTTTTTTTCTAATGGATATATTTGTTGTAAACTACTATATTAAAAATTACAATAAAAATAAAAATTATTGATTGGTTCGAATGTTTGTCATTCCAATTACCAGCTCTAGATCAGTGAGTGAATTGTGTATCAAAAGATTTGAATAGTATAGTTTACAAATTTGTTTTATTTTCTAATCGATACATTTATTTTAAACTACTATGAAAATATTAAAAATTAGAATAAAAATAAAAAATTTTTATCGATTCGAATGTCTGATATCCCAAACACCAGTTTTAGATCAGTGAGTGAATTGTGTATCAAAAGATTTTAATAGTTTGGTTTACAAATTCAATTTTTCCTAATCGAAACATTTATTTTAAACTACTATGAAATATTAAAAATTAGAATAAAAATAAAAATTATTTATCGATTCGAATATTTGATATCCCAAACATCAGCTCTAGATCAGTGAGTGAATTGCGTATTAAAAGATTTTAGTATTTTAGTTTACAAACTTGTTTTTTCCTAAGGGATACTTTTATTTTAAAATACTATGAACATATTAAAAAGTTGAGTAAAAATCAAAATTATTGATCGATTCAAATGCTTGATATTTCATTCGCAAGCTGTTGATAAGTAAATGAATTGTGTACCAAAAGATTTCAATAGTTACAATAAAAAAATTATAATAAAAATAAAAATTATTGGTCGTTTCGAATGTTTGATTTCCCAATTACCAGCTCTAGATCAGTGAGTGAATTGTGTATCATTATTTTATTAAGAACCAGACTTTCACCAAACGTATTTTTTTTTTTATTTTATTTTATTTATTTATTCATTCTTATACTGAGATAAGTAAGGCCAAAGGCCTTTTCAAAGTATATCTCAGCATTAATATAATTTTTTACATATACATAGTTTATTACAATACGATAAAAAAAAAAAAAAAAAATTAATATTAAAATTAAAATAAAATTAAAATTAACACCATTATAGGTGTGTTCCACTACAGTTAAATAAATAAAAATAAAAGTTCAAAATAATAAAATTCAAAACACACATTATGCATATATATACATACATACACACATATTTATATATATATACATATATATATATATATATATATATATATATATACACATATATACATATATATATACACACATACAAATACATACATACAACATATATCTACATATACATACACACATACATACACATATATACACATATACATACATATATACATATATATACATATACACACATACATACATATATACATATATCTACATATACATACATACACATATATTTACATACACACACACATATATATATATATATATACATATATATATATATATATACATATATACATATATTTACATACACACACATACATATATATATATATATATATATATATATATATATATATATATATATATATACATATATACATATACATACATACATACATATACACATACACATGCACATACACATACATATACACACACATACATACATATACATATACATACACACATACATACATACATACTCAAATGCATATAAATTCAAATTATCGAAACAAGTATGAACAAGTTCTATAAACAAGTTAAGTTGAAATGACATCATCTTGAATTATGCTTAAAAAAGTCTGTGCATGCTTTTTTGAACCGATCAACGGATTTACTTCTTTTAATACATTCGGGCAATTCGTTAAATTTAATGATTCCATCAACAAATATTGAAGACGTAAACTGACTAGTAGCAAATCTAGATGAGAATGATGTGATACGAAGAACTCTGGGTGAAGAACTAAAAGTTACTAAAGAATACAAATAAGATGGATGTTTAAGATGTAATATTTTGAAAATAAAACAAAGAACTCTTATTTTGAGATATGTAACAAAAGATATGCCAAGTATTTTGTCTTGAAAATCAGATACATGATCAAACTTACGCAGCCCATATATATATCTCAAGCACTTATTAAAAGTTAATTTCAACCGGTTCTTAGACTTGGAGTCAGCATTATAAATAAATATGTCTCCATATGTGAGAATAGGCAAAATTAAAGTCTTGACAAATAGTAGCCTAATTGGTACTGGAGTAATGTTACCTAATTTGTTGAGTGAAAATAGTGCAAAGTTGACTTTATTGCAAACCTGATTAACATGTGCACTCCAAGTTAATGTACTATTAAATAATACTCCAAGATTTCGAGCAACATCAGATACAAATAATTTCACACCTTCAATTTCAATATTAACTAGATCTTTATCAATCTTATGTTTATAGATTGGTAAAACTTGTGATTTATTTGCATTCAAAAGCAAGCCATTTGATTTGGCCCAAGAAGAAATCATAAGCAAGTCATGGTTCAAACTTCGGCATGTAACATCGATATTGCGCAATGGTCCAGAATTGTAGAGTTGAAAATCATCCGCATACATATGATACTTCGAGTACTTAAGTCTATCTGGTAAGTCATTAATATAAAGCGAAAATAAAAGAGGACCAAGGACAGAACCTTGTGGTACTCCAGACAAAACTGATACCGGCGACGAAAATACATTACAAGATTTCACTACTTGCTTGCGATTGGTTAAGTATGAAACGATAAGTCGAGTTGAGTAATCAGAAAACTTAAAATAAAATTTCAGTTTTTGTGCAAGTAGAACATGGTTAATACAATCAAACGCCTTGGAAAAATCAAGTAATACAAGCACAGAAATATTTGACTGGTTCAAACTTTTCAATAAATCAAAATACACTTTAGACAAAGCTGTAGATGTGGAATGATGCCTCCTAAACCCAGATTGAAACCGATCCAGCAAATTAAATTGATTCAAATATTCCTTAATGTTGTTACATAATAACAGTTCAAATACTTTGGACAAATATGGTAAAATGCTTATCGGTCGAAAATCAGATAGCAAGGAAGGTGATGTAATTTTTGGTACCGGTGTAATAATCGCAGTTTTCCACACGTCAGGAAAAGTGCAGCTTGCTACTATATAATTAAAAATGTGAGTACAATAAGGAATAATGACAGGAAGCAACATTTTTACCAACTTAGGTATCATATTGTCATGGCCAACAGCATTTGACTTAATATGCAATATAGCCAAAGCCACTTCAGTTTCAGTAAACGATGTAAAGTTTAATTCATAATTGAAATCTTTAACTTTATGAGCGAACGGCAAAACAACTGGATTTTGTGGAATATCCGAAAACTGTTTATTGAAATCATCAGCTGTGAAATTGTTGACAGTGTTTTTATTCGTTGTTTGCATTCCTAGACTTTTTATTACACTCCAGACGTTTCTCCCCTTGCGACCAGCATCCAACCTATCAAAAAAGTATTTTCTTTTACAATCACGGATCAGACATGATGTTCTATTCCGTATTCTACAGTAGGACAACCTATCGGCGGTACATTTACTTTTTCGCCACCTAAATAAAGCTTGATCACGTTTATTAATAGATTCTTCAACCATCTGATTGAACCATGGCATTGACCCATTATTGCACAATTTACGTTTTGTCGGGACATGATTATTAAGAATATTTGTAAATAAATCATTAAAATATTTCACTTTGCTGTTAACATCTGGACATTGATAAATCCCACACCAATTCAGTAGCAAACTATCATTAAGAAGCTTGTGCACATTTACTTTACGAAAATCACGCACATACTGGTAGTTGACTGCTGTATGGGAGTTTCGGTATTTATAGCTGACAAAAATTAAGTCATGATCAGAGATACCTGGGATAGCAGTTTGCCCAAAGCTGATTATTTGGTCAGCATTTAAGTCTGGAACAACAATAAGGTCCAAAGTAGCTGTCAGCCTGGTATTATAAAATGGTAGAATCGTAAGAGAAAGTGAGGTCATGAGATCTAGAAAATGTTTAGTGACTGTTGATGGATTTTCCACGTTTAAATTGAAATCACCCATAATTATGACATGATGGTAATCTGAAACCAAAGCGGATATAGCTTCTACTATTTGGTTCACTTGCGACACCGTGCAGCTTGGAGGATTGTAGACAACACCAACTAAAAGTTTACCACCACATAGCATAACCTCAACAAAAAGCGCATCAAAGAATGTCAAATGAGATTTATGTATTACATTAACTTTCAGGTTGTCTCTAACATATAATCCAACTCCACCTCCTCTACTTGCTCTATCATTTCTAATTAAAACATATCCAGGAATTTGGAACAGACATTCTGGGATACCATCTCGAAGCCAGGTCTCAGAAACACCAACAATATGGAATGAAGTCGACACAACTAGATTTGAGATTTCATCAATATGAGCAGAAATACTACGTGCATTCAAATGACATACATTCAAACAACCAAAGCTATACTTTATATTGTCTTTTATGAAATTCACAACTGGCACTTTGCCATCATTCTGTTTGGTTTTAATCCCTAGTACCATCATTAAGTAAGAATAAAAGCAATATATGCAAATCAGTAAAATCACTGAGACTAAATTGGAATTGGAAAATTGGTGTCATTTCAACATACCAAGTTGTAAGCCAACTGTACAAATTTTGTAAAAATGTAATGATCAATAATGTAAAATTAAGATACAATAAAGTGCAAATATATAATAAAGTCAAAAAGTTAAAAAAGTTACTCAAAAATTTGATATATAAAAGTAATAAAAAATAAAAAATATAATAAAATAAAAAATTAAAATAATTGATCGTGTTAGACCGAAAATTTCTATATACAAGAAAAATACTGTAGTGTAATGTGTACTTTAATTGCTTAATTGGTATTAAGCGTATACTGCCAACATGCAAAAATAACAAAAAATAAAATACAAACAACGCAGTGGCAAAAGTTTTGACAACAAGTGTCAAAATAAAAAACAAAACAAAAATTAACTTAGCAAATGTAAACAAAAACAATGGTAAATATAAGTTTATAACCTTAGCTAAGCCTACAAAAAATTTAAATAAAAATATACTTAATGGTTCATTTTCACTTCTTCCTTCAGGAATCATCAACATTTGGAGATTCAATTGGCTGCAGGCGAAATAAATCATTCAATGACTGGACACGTACAACATTCGAGTCAGCTGATTTTCGTAAGTAAATTTGTCCCATCTTACACCATAGATATTTATAATTATTTTTCATTTTGATATTTTTAGCTTCATTATACAGGAATGATTGAAATTTTGTGAAGTGCTGCATGATGTAGATGCGCTGCTCAGGATGATCACCCGGACAGATACTACCCAAGTCGGTGGTAAGAAGTATTTTCTTCTTACGCATTAGAGCGAGAATATTATTTTGTAGTATTTATTAACCGAATAATTCTATCCTTATAATGTTTAGCTTTGGCAAAACCTAGTTTGACGAAATCTGCTGAAGGTACCCTCCCTTGTTCATCGGTAGCTTTGCAAATGTCATCATATCTATCTTCGCACTCCTTTATTTCTATATCTGGTAGATCGGTAATATGTGAAGTCTTACATATCATTGTTGAGTCCAGTTGTTCCGCTTTTAGCATTTTTAATAATATATCCTTAGAGTCGACTGCTCTGCTTGATAATTTTCTCACTAGATACTCCACCTCTAATTCAGGTAATGTTAGTTGTTGCAAGTAAATAACCGGATCCATGATTGAGTCAAGAATAGATTTCTATGACTATTAATATTTTAAGCAATAAACGAAAATTCAAAAATTAAAATTCAATAATAAGTATTGATAACGTTTTAGGGGTTAAAACCCTGGACAAAACACAAGATTAATCTTAATAACACAAAATGATAACCTCAAATTAGGTTTACTTAAAATTAGTAATTATAAAATTCAGCGAAAATTTTATCAAAAAAAAAAAAATATAATTAGAAATTAATTGTGAAGTGAGTCCGTGAGCGACAAGTGACAAAACATAGAATTACATATTATTTAATAGTATCCACGTAAGCATAGGGTAACCTAGCATGACCGCAAAATTCGGAAGTATTATATACCATTTCGTAGTGAGATAAATTCCAGATTCACTGGACATTCCATCACCCGTCCTGATATAAAGTTGACTAACGAATTCTACCCCATTCACTAGTATAACTACCTATGGAATTGAATTTTAAACGAAAGTTAGAAAGGAAAAATGAATTAGAAAAGCCTGTGTAGAACTCAGTATTCAATAGACAAAAGGAACTCAAGGCGTCACCTTGTATCGACTACTGTTCATTGAACCTTGGATCAATACACTTTTTCTCAGGATGGATTTAAGGATGGGAATTTTTTATGAAAGGAAAATAACAATATAGCTCTTATTCAAAAGATCATTAACAAGAAATCATGAATTCATCATGCCTCAACCGTTAGTGACCAATGAAGAAAGATTTACATTTTAATTTGAGTGATAATTTATGTTGTATATGAATAAAAAAATAAACTGTATAGCTATATAAAAAAATTTGATTTTATGTAACAAAAAATTAAGGTTTGAAAATCTAATTGGAAGAAAAATTAAAAAAACAAATGAAAAACTAATATGTAACTTCATCTTCCTCAAAGCCATGCGGTTTAACATTTTCACCAAAACCCCAAACCACACGACTTTCAGGTCCCTGTTTCGGCGCCATTTTGTTACCAACCCCTACGGCAACCAACACTTTTTAAATTGAGTAGCTTTCAGTCGGACTATGGGAGGTCCTTTGTCGCCGTATTGTAAGGAATTAGCACAAACACGTGTCTTAATATTTACACACAAAAAAAAATGAATCTCACTCGTACACTCACTTCCGACACTTCACAATTAAATAGAAATTCAATAAAATTAAACCATACTATATCTTTATTTCTTTATAAAAAAAAACCCAGTATTCTTACTCGAAACAATTATTTGTACAATCTTAAACTATACTTATTTCTTTAAAGTGAAAAAAAATTTTGAAAAATATTCCATACCAATAAAATATATAAAAACTCACCCTTATACTGCCGTAGAGTACTCACGGTGATATAAGTGCTGCTTATAGTGCTGAAAAAAATATATAAAATTTGCCGTGGCACCCCGTTTTTTTTTCACTTTAAAATATGATTTAATATAATTTAAATACTTGAAATTTACTCTAACTTTGAAATTTTTTTTTTTTTTATAACAATAAAAATGTATCTTTTGAAATAGAACCCTATCTATTTAAACATTAACCTTCACAACACAATTAATAATATTATAATTAATTTATAATGATTGTTGAAAAACTATTAAAATATGGAATTTGTTTCAGCGAATGCACATTGGTATATATAAAGAAAATGTGCTTTTCATCCGTGCTTTCCTTTTTTTCTTATTTAGGAAATTTTTCTTAAACAACGGCTTGTTGCAACCAGTGAAATCCAGCTCCTCTTTTTATTTTCTTCAAGTGCACACGTTCTATTAGGATTGCTACTCGTATCAATATATTCGGGTAAATTGATTACACAACAGCCGCTTAATCTATGTAGAGTTACATAAATTAAATTAAAACTAAGTTAGTTATTACATAACTTTAGAGAGCTTTATAAAATAATAAAACCTCACCTATTAAATTCAAATTAAATAATTAATTTGTTATGATGCACTCTAAAATAATAGCGTGGCTTTATAAAATTTTTGCTCTATGTAAATATATATATATATATATATATATATATATATATATATATATATATATATATATATATATATATATATATATATATATATATATATATTTATTAATTTTACACTATGTAGCTAATTAATATGGATTAATATCCAACGAGATCACACTGGTAAATGAACGAGTTATTTATCCGTAGAGTTTTTTTATTTTTATTATTATTAATTTTTTTATTACCACCAGAAGAGCCATCAGTACATATGACAATTGTATATATGTATATATATTGTTTTGGGAGAGTTGTACAATATTACCATCAGAAATAGTACAATCGTAACTCTATACATGTAATATTTATATTTTTTTTTTATTTGATTACTCCCAATATCATATTACGATAATTTTCTCTCAGAGATACACGAACATAATATTTGCATTGCGGGCCATAAACATTTTTGGTTTTCAATTCCAACACCTCCACAAGAACATATTATATATTTGTTAATAGCAACAAAATATTTAAAAAAAAATATTGGTTCGGAGTAAAAGTTATTATTATGAAATAATAATAACTTTTATTATTATTATGAAATTTAGATATTTGAATGGACTATTATATAACAAGGTTTGATAGCCGTAACAGATTATGAAAATTATAACATTTGGTTTAAAAAAATAGTTTTTCGGTATGGATATAAAGTTGAATAAACGGCAAAGATTATCAACCGATTTTTAAGTTTGATATCTTAATCGACAGCTATTTAATTGTCTATAAATTGTATTAAAAAAGATTTTAATTTTTTTGCTTATAAATTAAAAAAAAAATAATTTAATTGATAAATAAATTATTTTTTGATGGACGATAGTCCATAAAAGTCAAAGTTAATGACTGATTCAAAAGTTTGATATCTTAATCAAAAGCCTTGCTACTACGCATAAATATTGATTATGAAAATTATAACATTTGGTTTAAAAAAATAGTTTTTCGGTATGGATACATTTATTATAAACTACTTTGAAGCTCATATAAAGTTGAATAAACGGCAAAGATTATCAACCGATTTTTAAGTTTGATATCTTAATCGACAGCTTTTTTGTTGTCTATAAATTGTATTTAAAAAGATTTTAATATTTTTGCTTATAAATTAAAAAAAAATAATTAAATGATAAATAGATTATTTTTTGATGGACGATAGTCCATAAAAGTCAAAGTTATTGACCGATTCAAAAGTTTGATATCTTAATCAAAAGCCATGCTACTACGCATAAATATTGATTATGAAAATTATAACATTTGGTTTAAAAAAATAGTTTTTCGGTATGGATACATTTATTATAAACTACTTTGAAGCTCATATAAAGTTGAATAAACGGCAAAGATTATCAACCGATTTTTAAGTTTGATATCTTAATCGACAGCTTTTTTGTTGTCTATAAATAGTTTTAAAAAAGATTTTAATTTTTTTGCTTATAAATTAAAAAAAAATAATTTAATTGATAAATAAATTATTTTTTGATGGACGATAGTCCATAAAAGTCAAAGTTACAGACCGATTCAAAAGTTTGATATCTTAATCAAAAGCCATGCTACTACGAATAAATATTGATTATAAAAATTATAACATTTGGTTTAAAAAAATAGTTTTTCGGTATGTATACATTTATTATAAACTACTTTGAAGCTCATATAAAGTTGAATAAACGGCAAAGATTATCAACCGATTTTTAAGTTTGATATCTTAATCGACAGCTCTTTTGTTGTCTATAAATTGTATTAAAAAAGATTTTAATTTTTTTGCTTAAAATTAAAAAAAAATAATTTAATTGATAAATAAATTATTTTTTGATGGACGATAGTCAATAAAAGTCAAAGTTACTGACCGATTCAAAAGTTTGATATCTTAATCCAAAGCCATGCTACTACACATAAGTATTGACTATAAAAATTATAAATTTGATTTTAAAAAATAATTTTTCGGTATGGATACATTTATTATAAACTCCTTTGAAGCTCATATAAAGTGGAATAAACGGCAAAGATTATCATCCGATTTTTAGGTATGATATCTTAATCGACAGCTATTTAATTGTCTATAAATTGTATAAAAAAAGATTTTAAACTTTTTGCTCATAAATTAAAAAAAAAAAATTTAATTGATAAATAAATTATTTTTTGATGGACGATAGTCCATAAAAGTCAAAGTTACTGACCGATTCAAAAGTTTGATATCTTAATCGACAGCTCTTTTGTTGTCTATACATTGTTTGAAAAAAGATTTTAAACTTTTTGCTTACAAATTAAAAAAAAATAATTTAATTGATAAATAAATAAATTTTGATGGACGATAGTCCAATTTTCAACAGCTTAATATTTTCAAAATTAAATAAATAAACAAATTAATTATTTAATAAATAATTTTTTTTTATGGACTATTATTTAGTCCTCTTTTGTTGTCTATAAATTAATAATTTATAAATTAATAAATTATAATAATTTTTTTGCTTCTAAATTAAAAAAAAATAATTTAATTATCTTAATCGACAGCTCTTTTGTTGTCTATACATTGTTTGAAAAAAGATTTTAAACTTTTTGCTTACAAATTAAAAAAAAATAATTTAATTGATAAATAAATAAATTTTGATGGACGATAGTCCAATTTTCAACAGCTTAATATTTTCAAAATTAAATAAATAAACAAATTAATTATTTAATAAATAATTTTTTTTTATGGACTATTATTTAGTCCTCTTTTGTTGTCTATAAATTAATAATTTATAAATTAATAAATTATAATAATTTTTTTGCTTCTAAATTAAAAAAAAATAATTTAATTGATAAATAAATTATTTTTTGATGGACGATAGTCCATAAAAGTCAAAGTTACTGACCGATTCAAAAGTTTGATATCTTAATCAAAAGCCATGCTACTACGTATTAATATTGATTATGAAAATTATAACATTTGGTTTAAAAAAATAGTTTTTCGGTATGGATACATTTATTATAAACTACTTTGAAGCTCATATAAAGTTGAATAAACGGCAAATATTATCAACCGATTTTTAAGTTTGATATCTTAATCGACAGCTATTTAATTGTCTATAAATAGTTTTAAAAAAGATTTTAAACTTTTTGCTTACAAATTAAAAAAAAAAAATTAATTGATAAATAAATTATATTTTGATGGACGATAGTCCATAAAAGTCAAAGTTACTGACCGATTCAAAAGTTTGATATCTTAATCGACAGCTATTTAGTTGTCTATAAATTGTTTTATAGATTATCTATAAAACTCTATAGATTATCTATAATTTATCTATAATTATCTATAGATTATCTATAAAACTATTTAAAATTCAAAAGTTTGATATCTTAATCAAAAGCCATGCTACTACGCATAAATATTGATTTTGAAAATTATAACATTTGGTTTTAAAAAATAATTTTTCGGTATGGATACATTTATTATAAACTACTTTGAAGCTCATATAAAGTTGAATAAACGGCAAAGATTATCAACCGATTTTTAAGTTTGATATCTTAATCGACAGCTCTTTTGTTGTCTATAAATTGTATTAAAAAAGATTTTAAACTTTTTGCTTATAAATTAAAAAAAATAATTTAATTGATAAATAAATTATATTTTGATGGACGATAGTCCATAAAAGTCAAAGTTATTGACCGATTCAAAAGTTTGATATCTTAATCGACAGCTCTTTTGTTGTCTATAAATTGTATTAAAAAAGATTTAAAACTTTTTGCTTACAAATTAAAAAAAAATAATTTAATTGATAAATAAATAATTTTTGATGGACGATAGTCCAATTTTCAACATCTTATAATTTTCAAAATTAAATAAATAAATAAATTAATTATTTAATAAATAATTTTTGATGGACGATAGTCCATCAAAAAACAAAAAACCGCTTAAAGTAATTAACGAGTTGTTGTTTAAGCTTTCATAACCAATCTTCATCGTCTTAATATTCCGATTTAATAGCGAACAACCATACCATGTTGAGCATACCGGTTCTCGTTCGATCACCGAAGTCAAGCAGCATTGGGCATAGTTAGTACTTAGATGGGTGACCGCTTGGGAACACTCTGTTGCGTTGGCAATCGATATATTTTAAACTTTTTTGTTAATAAGCAAAATCGACAAAAAAAAATTTGGAGAACACTTCTCACCATATAATTTAATTTCATATTGAATTTTAGTTTCAATATATAATTCGGTAAAATAAGTGATTTTATTTCGGTAAGATAG
>CAUVYK010000637.1:1642500-1667500 GCA_963556175.1 Tipula confusa | reverse complement strand
ACTAGAAGAAGCCTCCTTTCGGTAGAGTATCTTTGATAAAAAAAAAATTTAATTTTTTTTTTTTACGATAAAGCTTTGTTTACCACTAGATAGTGACTCTTTTTGAGAATAATTTTGAATTTAAAAAAAAAACATTGAACATTTTTTTTTATATTATAATTAATACCACATGTAATTAAACTAGAAGAAGCCTCTTTTTGGTAGAGTATCTTTGATAAAACAAAAATTTAATTTTTTTTTTTACGATAAAGCTTTGTTTACCAATAGATAGTGACTCTTTTTGAGAATAATTTTGAATTTTAAAAAAAAACATTGAACATTTTTTTTTTATATTATTATTAATACCACATGTAACTAAACTAGAAGAAGCCTCTTTTTGGTAGAGTATCTTTGATAAAAAAAAAAATTAATTTTTTTTTTACGATAAAGCTTTGTTTACCAATAGATAGTGACTCTTTTTGAGAATAATTTTGAATTTTAAAAAAAAACATTGAACATTTTTTTTTATATTATAATTAATACCACATGTAATTAAACTAGAAAAAGCCTCTTTTTGGTAGAGTATCTTTGATAAAAAAAAAATTTAATTTTTTTTTTTACGATAAAGCTTTGTTTACCAATAGATAGTGACTCTTTTTGAGAATAATTTTGAATTTTTAAAAAAAACATTGAACATTTTTTTTTATATTATAATTAATACCACATGTAACTAAACTAGAAGAAGCCTCTTTTTGGTAGAGTATCTTTGATAAAAAAAAAATTGATTTTTTTTTTACGATAAAGCTTTGTTTACCAATAGATAGTGACTCTTTTTGAGAATAATTTTGAATTTTAAAAAAAAAACATTGAACATTTTTATTTTATATTATAATTATTACCACATGTAATTAAACTAGAAAAAGCCTCTTTTTGGTAGAGTATCTTTGATAAAAAAAAATTAATTTTTTTTTTTACGATAAAGCTTTGTTTACCAATAGATAGTGACTCTTTTTGAGAATAATTTTGAATTTTAAAAAAAAACATTGAACATTTTTTTTTATATTATAATTAATACCACATGTAATTAAACTAGAAGAAGCCTCTTTTTGGTAGAGTATCTTTGATAAAAAAAAAATTTAATTTTTTTTTTTACGATATAGCTTTGTTTACCAATAGATAGTGACTCTTTTTGAGAATAATTTTGAATTTAAAAAAAAAAAATTGAACAATTTTTTTTATATTATAATTATTACCACATGTAATTAAACTAGAAAAAGCCTCTTTTTGGTAGAGTATCTTTGATAAAAAAAAATTTAATTTTTTTTTTTTACGATAAAGCTTTGTTTACCAATAGATAGTGACTCTTTTTGAGAATAATTTTGAATTTAAAAAAAAAACATTGAACATTTTTTTTTTATATTATAATTAATACCACATGTAATTAAACTAGAAGAAGCCTCTTTTCGGTAGAGTATCTTTGATAAAAATAAAATTTAATTTTTTTTTTACGATAAAGCTTTGTTTACCACTAGATAGTGACTCTTTTTGAGAATAATTTTGAATTTAAAAAAAAACATTGAACATTTTTTTTTTATATTATAATTAATACCACATGTAACTAAACTAGAAGAAGCCTCTTTTTGGTAGAGTATCTTTGATAAAAAAAAAATTAATTTTTTTTTTACGATAAAGCTTTGTTTACCAATAGATAGTGACTCTTTTTGAGAATAATTTTGAATTTAAAAAAAAAAACATTGAACATTTTTTTTTTATATTATAATTATTACCACATGTAATTAAACTAGAAAAAGCCTCTTTTTGGTAGAGTATCTTTGATAAAAAAAAAAATTAATTTTTTTTTTTTACGATAAAGCTTTGTTTACCAATAGATAGTGACTCTTTTTGAGAATAATTTTGAATTTTAAAAAAAAACATTGAACATTTTTTTTTTATATTATAATTAATACCACATGTAATTAAACTAGAAGAAGCCTCTTTTTGGTAGAGTATCTTTGATAAAAAAAAAAATTAATTTTTTTTTTTACGATAAAGCTTTGTTTACCAATAGATAGTGACTCTTTTTGAGAATAATTTTGAATTTTAAAAAAATACATTGAACATTGAATAATTAATTTATTTATTTATTGATTTGTAAGCTACAATGTTTTAATTTAGTTATTTGTTAATTTAATTTTTAATCTTTAAATTCTTACAATTCTAAGATACAGAATTGTATGGTCATTGGAAAAAATATGAGAATATTGAGAAGTTGCAGATCGGTATAGAAAGCTATAGCACTAACTTGTTTATTACTTCAAGCGGTTTTTTGTTTTTTGATGGACTATCGTCCATCAAAAATTATTTATTGAATAATTAATTTATTTATTTATTTAATTTTGAAAATATTAAGATGTTGAAAATTGGACTATCGTCCATCAAAAATTATTTATTTATCAATTAAATTATTTTTTTTTTAATTTGTAAGCAAAAAGTTTAAAATCTTTTTTTAAACAATTTATAGACAACAAAAGAGTTGTCGATTAAGATATCAAACTTTTGAATCGGTCTATAACTTTGACTTTTATGGACTATCGTCCATCAAAAAATAATCTATTTATCAATTAAATTATTTTTTTTTAATTTATAAGCAAAAATATTAAAATCTTTTTTAATACAATTTATAGACAAGTAAAGAGCTGTCGATTGATATATCAAACTTAAAAATCGGTTGATAATCTTTGCCGTTTATTCAACTTTATATGAGCTTCAAAGTAGTTTATAATAAATGTAACCATACCGAAAAACTATTTTTTTAAACCAAATGTTATAATTTTCATAATCAATATTTATGCGTAGTAGCATGGCTTTTGATTACGATATCAAACTTTTGAATCAGTCAATAACTTTGACTTTTATGGACTATCGTCCATCAAAAAATAATTTATTTATCAATTAAATTATTTTTTTTTTTAATTTGTAAGCAAAAAGTTTAAAATCTTTTTAAATACAATTTATAGACAACAAAAGAGCTGTCGAATATAATATCAAACTTAAAAATCGGATGATAATCTTTGTTGTTTATTCGACTTTATATGAGCTTCAAAGGAGTTTATAATAAATGTATCCATACCGAAAAATTATTTTTTAAAATCAAATGTTATAATTTTTATAGTCAATACTTATGTGTAGTAGCATGGCTTTTGATTAAGATATCAATCTTTTGAATCGGTCAGTAACTTTGACTTTTATTGACTATCGTCCATCAAAAAATAATTTATTTATCAATTAAATTATTTTTTTTTAATTTATAAGCAAAAAAATTAAAATCATTTTTAATACAATTTATAGACAACAAAAGAGCTGTCGATTAAGATATCAAACTTAAAAATCGGTTGATAATCTTTGCCGTTTATTCAACTTTATATGAGCTTCAAAGTAGTTTATAATAAATGTATCCATACCGAAAAACTATTTTTTTAAACCAAATGTTATAATTTTCATAATCAATATTTATGCGTTGTAGCATGGCTTTTGATAAAGATATCAAACTTTCGAATCGGTCAGTAACTTTGACTTTTATTGACTATCGTCCATCAAAAAATAATTTATTTATCAATTAAATTATTTTTTTTTAATTTATAAGCAAAAAAATTAAAATCTTTTTTAATACAATTTATAGACAACAAAAGAGCTGTCGATTAAGATATCAAACTTAAAAATCGGTTGATAATCTTTGCCGTTTATTCAACTTTATATGAGCTTCAAAGTAGTTTATAAAAAATGTATCCATACCGAAAAACTATTTTTTTAAACCAAATGTTATAATTTTCATAATCAATATTTATGCGTAGTAGCATGGCTTTTGAGTAAGATATCAAACTTTTGAATCGGTCAATAACTTTGACTTTTATGGACTATCGTCCATCAAAAAATAATTTATTTATCATTTAAATTCTTTTTTTTAATTTATAAGCAAAAAGTTTAAAATCTTTTTAAATACAATTTATAGACAATTAAATAGCTGTCGATTAAGATATCAAACTTAAAAATCGGTTGATAATCTTTGCCGTTTATTCAACTTTATATAAGCTTCAAAGTAGTTTATAATAATTGTATCCATACCGAAAAACTATTTTTTTAATCCAAATGTTATAATTTACATAATCAATATTTATGCGTAGTAGCATGGCTTTTGATTAAGATATCAAACTTTTGAATCGGTCAGTAACTTTGACTTTTATGGACTATCGTCCATCAAAATATAATTTATTTATCAATTAAATTATTTTTTTTAATTTATAAGCAAAAAGTTTAAATCTTTTTTAATACAATTTATAGACAATAAAAGAGCTGTCGATTAAGATATCAAACTTAAAAATCGGTTGATAATCTTTGCCGTTTAATCAAGTTTATATGAGCTTCAAAATAGTTTATAATAAATGTATCCATACCGAAAAACTATTTTTTTAAACCAAATGTTATAATTTTCATAATCAATATTTATGCGTAGTAGCATGGCTTTTGATTAAGATATCAAACTTTTGAATCGGTCAGTAACTTTTACTTTTATGGACTATCGTCCATCAAAAAATAATTTATTTATCAATTAAATTTTTTTTTTTTAATTTATAAGCAAAAAGTTTAAAATCTTTTTTGATACAATTTATAGACAATTAAATAGCTGTCGATTAAGATATCAAACTTTTGAATCGGTCAGTAACTTTGACTTTTATGGACTATCGTCCATCAAAAAATAATTTATTTATCAATTAAATTATTTTTTTTTAATTTATAAGCAAAAAAATTAAAATCTTTTTTAATACAATTTATAGACAACAAAAGAGCTGTCGATTAAGATATCAAACTTAAAAATCGGTTGATAATCTTTGCCGTTTATTCAACTTTATATAAGCTTCAAAGTAGTTTATAATAAATGTATCCATACCGAAAAATTATTTTTTAAAACCAAATGTTATAATTTTCATAATCAATATTTATGCGTAGTAGCATGGCTTCTGATTAAGATATCAAACTTTTGAATCGGTCAGTAACTTTGACTTTTATGGACTATCGTCCATCAAAAAATAATTTATTTATCAATTAAATTATTTTTTTTTAATTTAGAAGCAAAAAAATTAAAATCTTTTTTAATACAATTTATAGAAAACAAAAGAGCTCTCGATTAAGTTATCAAACTTAAAAATCGGTTGATAATCTTTGCCGTTTATTCAACTTTATATAAGCTTCAAAGTAGTTTATAATAATTGTATCCATACCGAAAAATTATTTTTTTAAACCAAATGTTATAATTTTTATAATCAATATTTATGCGTAGTAGCATGGCTTTTGATTGAGATATCAAACTTTTGAATCGGTCAGTAACTTTGACTTTTATGGACTATCGTCCATCAAAAAATAATTTATTTATCAATTAAATTATTTTTTTTTAATTTAGAAGCAAAAAATTTAAAATCTTTTTTGATACAATTTATAGACAATTAAATAGCTGTCGATTAAGATATCAAACTTTTGAATCGGTCAGTAACTTTGACTTTTATGGACTATCGTCCATCAAAAAATAATTTATTTATCAATTAAATTATTTTTTTTTAATTTATAAGCAAAAAAATTAAAATCTTTTTTAATACAATTTATAGACAACAAAAGAGCTGTCGATTAAGATATCAAACTTAAAAATCGGTTGATAATCTTTGCCGTTTATTCAACTTTATATAAGCTTCAAAGTAGTTTATAATAAATGTATCCATACCGAAAAATTATTTTTTAAAACCAAATGTTATAATTTTCATAATCAATATTTATGCGTAGTAGCATGGCTTTTGATTAAGATATCAAACTTTTGAATCGGTCCGTAACTTTTACTTTTATGGACTATCGTCCATCAAAATATAATTTATTTATCAATTAATTTTTTTTTTTTTAATTTATAAGCAAAAAGTTTAAAATCTTTTTTAAAACAATTTATAGACAATTAAATAGCTGTCGATTAAGATATCAAACTTAAAAATCGGTTGATAATATTTGCCGTTTATTCAACTTTATATGAGCTTCAAAGTAGTTTATAATAAATGTATCCATACCGAAAAACTATTTTTTTAAACCAAATGTTATAATTTTCATAATCAATATTTATACGTAGTAGCATGGCTTTTGATTAAGATATCAAACTTTTGAATCGGTCAGTAACTTTGACTTTTATGGACTATCGTCCATCAAAAAATAATTTATGTATCAATTAAATTATTTTTTTTTAATTTATAAGCAAAAAAATTAAAATCTTTTTCAATACAATTTATAGACAATTAAATAGCTGTCGATTAAGATATCAAACTTAAAAATCGGTTGATAATATTTGCCGTTTATTCAATTTTATATCCATACCGAAAAACTATTTTTTTAAACCAAATGTTATAATTTTCATAATCAATATTTATGCGTAGTAGCATGGCTTTTGATTAAGATATCAAACTTTTGAATCGGTCAATAACTTTGACAATATATCACTATCGTCCATCAAAAATTATTTATTAATTAAATAATTTATTTATTTATTTAATTTTGAAAATTATAAGATGTTGAAAATTGGACTATCGTCCATCAAAAATTATTTATTTATCAATTAAATTATTTTTTTTTAATTTGTAAGCAAAAAGTTTTAAATCTTTTTTAATACAATTTATAGACAACAAAAGAGCTGTCGATTAAGATATCAAACTTTTGAATCGGTCAATAACTTTGACTTTTATGGACTATCGTCCATCAAAAAATAATTTATTTATCAATTAAATTTTTTTTTTTTAATTTATAAGCAAAAAGTTTAAAATCTTTTTTTATACAATTCATAGACAATTAAATAGCTGTCGATTAAGATATCAAACTTAAAAATCGGTTGATAATCTTTGCCGTTTATTCAACTTTATATGAGCTTCAAAGTAGTTTATAATAAATGTATCCATACCGAAAAACTATTTTTTTAAACCAAATGTTATAATTTTCATAATCAATATTTATGCGTATTAGCATGGCTTTTGATTAAGATATAAAACTTTTGAATCGGTCAATAACTTTGACTTTTATGGACTATCGTCCATCAAAAAATAATTTATTTATCAATTAAATTATTTTTTTTTAATTTATAAGCAAAAAAATTAAAATCTTTTTTAATACAATTTATAGACAACAAAAGAGCTGTCGATTAAGATATCAAACTTAAAAATGGGTTGATAATCTTTGCCGTTTATTCAACTTTATATGAGCTTCAAAGTAGTTTATAATAAATGTATCCATACCGAAAAACTATTTTTTTAAACCAAATGTTATAATTTTCATAATCAATATTTATGCGTAGTAGCATGGCTTTTGATTAAGATATCAAACTTTTGAATCGGTCAATAACTTTGACTTTTATGGACTATCGTCCATCAAAAAATAATCTATTTATCAATTAAATTTTTTTTTTTTTAATTTATAAGCAAAAATATTAAAATCTTTTTTAATACAATTTATAGACAACAAAAGAGCTGTCGATTAAGATATCAAACTTAAAAATCGGTTGATAATCTTTGCCGTTTATTCAACTTTATATGAGCTTCAAAATAGTTTATAATAAATGTATCCATACCGAAAAACTATTTTTTTAAACCAAATGTTATAATTTTCATAATCAATATTTATGCGTAGTAGCATGGCTTTTGATTAAGATATCAAACTTTTGAATCGGTCAGTAACTTTTACTTTTATGGACTATCGTCCATCAAAAAATAATTTATTTATCAATTAAATTTTTTTTTTTTAATTTATAAGCAAAAAGTTTAAAATCTTTTTTGATACAATTTATAGACAATTAAATAGCTGTCGATTAAGATATCAAACTTTTGAATCGGTCAGTAACTTTGACTTTTATGGACTATCGTCCATCAAAAAATAATTTATTTATCAATTAAATTATTTTTTTTTAATTTATAAGCAAAAAAATTAAAATCTTTTTTAATACAATTTATAGACAACAAAAGAGCTGTCGATTAAGATATCAAACTTAAAAATCGGTTGATAATCTTTGCCGTTTATTCAACTTTATATAAGCTTCAAAGTAGTTTATAATAAATGTATCCATACCGAAAAATTATTTTTTAAAACCAAATGTTATAATTTTCATAATCAATATTTATGCGTAGTAGCATGGCTTCTGATTAAGATATCAAACTTTTGAATCGGTCAGTAACTTTGACTTTTATGGACTATCGTCCATCAAAAAATAATTTATTTATCAATTAAATTATTTTTTTTTAATTTAGAAGCAAAAAAATTAAAATCTTTTTTAATACAATTTATAGAAAACAAAAGAGCTCTCGATTAAGTTATCAAACTTAAAAATCGGTTGATAATCTTTGCCGTTTATTCAACTTTATATAAGCTTCAAAGTAGTTTATAATAATTGTATCCATACCGAAAAATTATTTTTTTAAACCAAATGTTATAATTTTTATAATCAATATTTATGCGTAGTAGCATGGCTTTTGATTGAGATATCAAACTTTTGAATCGGTCAGTAACTTTGACTTTTATGGACTATCGTCCATCAAAAAATAATTTATTTATCAATTAAATTATTTTTTTTTAATTTAGAAGCAAAAAATTTAAAATCTTTTTTGATACAATTTATAGACAATTAAATAGCTGTCGATTAAGATATCAAACTTTTGAATCGGTCAGTAACTTTGACTTTTATGGACTATCGTCCATCAAAAAATAATTTATTTATCAATTAAATTATTTTTTTTTAATTTATAAGCAAAAAAATTAAAATCTTTTTTAATACAATTTATAGACAACAAAAGAGCTGTCGATTAAGATATCAAACTTAAAAATCGGTTGATAATCTTTGCCGTTTATTCAACTTTATATAAGCTTCAAAGTAGTTTATAATAAATGTATCCATACCGAAAAATTATTTTTTAAAACCAAATGTTATAATTTTCATAATCAATATTTATGCGTAGTAGCATGGCTTTTGATTAAGATATCAAACTTTTGAATCGGTCCGTAACTTTTACTTTTATGGACTATCGTCCATCAAAATATAATTTATTTATCAATTAATTTTTTTTTTTTTAATTTGTAAGCAAAAAGTTTAAAATCTTTTTTAAAACAATTTATAGACAATTAAATAGCTGTCGATTAAGATATCAAACTTAAAAATCGGTTGATAATATTTGCCGTTTATTCAACTTTATATGAGCTTCAAAGTAGTTTATAATAAATGTATCCATACCGAAAAACTATTTTTTTAAACCAAATGTTATAATTTTCATAATCAATATTTATACGTAGTAGCATGGCTTTTGATTAAGATATCAAACTTTTGAATCGGTCAGTAACTTTGACTTTTATGGACTATCGTCCATCAAAAAATAATTTATGTATCAATTAAATTATTTTTTTTTAATTTATAAGCAAAAAAATTAAAATCTTTTTCAATACAATTTATAGACAATTAAATAGCTGTCGATTAAGATATCAAACTTAAAAATCGGTTGATAATATTTGCCGTTTATTCAATTTTATATCCATACCGAAAAACTATTTTTTTAAACCAAATGTTATAATTTTCATAATCAATATTTATGCGTAGTAGCATGGCTTTTGATTAAGATATCAAACTTTTGAATCGGTCAATAACTTTGACAATATATCACTATCGTCCATCAAAAATTATTTATTAATTAAATAATTTATTTATTTATTTAATTTTGAAAATTATAAGATGTTGAAAATTGGACTATCGTCCATCAAAAATTATTTATTTATCAATTAAATTATTTTTTTTTAATTTGTAAGCAAAAAGTTTTAAATCTTTTTTAATACAATTTATAGACAACAAAAGAGCTGTCGATTAAGATATCAAACTTTTGAATCGGTCAATAACTTTGACTTTTATGGACTATCGTCCATCAAAAAATAATTTATTTATCAATTAAATTTTTTTTTTTTAATTTATAAGCAAAAAGTTTAAAATCTTTTTTTATACAATTCATAGACAATTAAATAGCTGTCGATTAAGATATCAAACTTAAAAATCGGTTGATAATCTTTGCCGTTTATTCAACTTTATATGAGCTTCAAAGTAGTTTATAATAAATGTATCCATACCGAAAAACTATTTTTTTAAACCAAATGTTATAATTTTCATAATCAATATTTATGCGTATTAGCATGGCTTTTGATTAAGATATAAAACTTTTGAATCGGTCAATAACTTTGACTTTTATGGACTATCGTCCATCAAAAAATAATTTATTTATCAATTAAATTATTTTTTTTTAATTTATAAGCAAAAAAATTAAAATCTTTTTTAATACAATTTATAGACAACAAAAGAGCTGTCGATTAAGATATCAAACTTAAAAATGGGTTGATAATCTTTGCCGTTTATTCAACTTTATATGAGCTTCAAAGTAGTTTATAATAAATGTATCCATACCGAAAAACTATTTTTTTAAACCAAATGTTATAATTTTCATAATCAATATTTATGCGTAGTAGCATGGCTTTTGATTAAGATATCAAACTTTTAAATCGGTCAATAACTTTGACTTTAATGGACTATCGTCCATCAAAAAATAATTTATTTATCAATTAAATTATTTTTTTTTAATTTATAAGCAAAAAAATTAAAATCTTTTTTAATACAATTTATAGACAACAAAAGAGCTGTCGATTAAGATATCAAACTTAAAAATCGGTTGATAATCTTTGCCGTTTATTCAACTTTATATAAGCTTCAAAGTAGTTTATAATAAATGTATCCATACCGAAAAATAATTTTTTAAAACCAAATGTTATATTTTTCATAATCAATATTTATGCGTAGTAGCATGGCTTTTGATTAAGATATCAAACTTTTGAATCGGTCCGTAACTTTTACTTTTATTAACTATCGTCCATCAAAATATAATTTATTTATCAATTAATTTTTTTTTTTTTAATTTGTAATCAAAAAGTTTAAAATCTTTTTTAAAACAACAATTTATAGACAATTAAATAGCTGTCGATTAAGATATCAAACTTAGAAATCGGTTGATAATATTTGCCGTTTATTCAACTTTATATGAGCTTCAAAGTAGTTTATAATAAATGTATCCATACCGAAAAACTATTTTTTTAAACCAAATGTTATAATTTTCATAATCAATATTTATACGTAGTAGCATGGCTTTTGATTAAGATATCAAACTTTTGAATCGGTCAGTAACTTTGACTTTTATGGACTATCGTCCATCAAAAAATAATTTATTTATCAATTAAATTATTTTTTTTTAATTTATAAGCAAAAAAATTAAAATCTTTTTCAATACAATTTATAGACAATTAAATAGCTGTCGATTAAGATATCAAACTTAAAAATCGGTTGATAATATTTGCCGTTTATTCAATTTTATATCCATACCGAAAAACTATTTTTTTAAACCAAATGTTATAATTTTCATAATCAATATTTATGCGTAGTAGCATGGCTTTTGATTAAGATATCAAACTTTTGAATCGGTCAATAACTTTGACAATATATCACTATCGTCCATCAAAAATTATTTATTAAATAATTAATTAATTTATTTATTTAATTTTGAAAATTATAAGATGTTGAAAATTGGACTATCGTCCATCAAAAATTATTTATTTATCAATTAAATTATTTTTTTTTAATTTGTAAGCAAAAAGTTTTAAATCTTTTTTAATACAATTTATAGACAACAAAAGAGCTGTCGATTAAGATATCAAACTTTTGAATCGGTCAGTAACTTTGACTTTTATGGACTATCGTCCATCAAAATATAATTTATTTATCAATTAAATTATTTTTTTTAATTTATAAGCAAAAAGTTTAAAATCTTTTTTAATACAATTTATAGACAATTAAATAGCTGTCGATTAAGATATCAAACTTAAAAATAGGTTGATAATCTTTGCAGTTTATTCAACTTTATATAAGCTTCAAAGTAGTTTATAATAAATGTATCCATACCGAAAAATTATTTTTTTAAACCAAAGGTTATAATTTTCATAATCAATATTTATACGTAGTAGCATGGCTTTTGATTAAGATATCAAACTTTTGAATCGGTCAGTAACTTTGACTTTTATTGACTATCGTCCATCAAAAAATAATTTATTTATCAATTAAATTATTTTTTTTTTAATTTATAAGCAAAAAGTTTAAAATCTTTTTTAATACAATTTATAGACAATTAAATAGCTGTCGATTAAGATATCAAACTTAAAAATCGGATGATAATCTTTGCCGTTTATTCCACTTTATATGAGCTTCAAAGGAGTTTATAATAAATGTATCCATACCGAAAAATTATTTTTTAAAACCAAATGTTATAATTTTTATAGTCAATATTTATGCGTAGTAGCATGGCTTTTGATTAAGATATCAAACTTTTGAATCGGTCTGTAACTTTGACTTTTATGGTTTATCGTCCATCAAAAAATAATTTATTTATCAATTAAATTATTTTTTTTAATTTATAAGCAAAAAAATTAAAATCTTTTTTAATACAATTTATAGACAACAAAAGAGCTGTCGATTAAGATATCAAACTTAAAAATCGGTTGATAATCTTTGCCGTTTATTCAACTTTATATGAGCTTCAAAGTAGTTTATAATAAATGTATTCATACCGAAAAACTATTTTTTTAAACCAAATGTTATAATTTTTATAATCAATATGCATGCTTAGTAGCATGGCTTTTGATTAAGATATCAAACTTTTGAATCAGTCAGTAACTTTTACTTTAATGGACTATCGTCCATCAAAAAATAATTTATTTATCAATTAAATTATTTTTTTTTAATTTATAAGCAAAAAAATTAAAATCTTTTTAATACAATTTATAGACAACAAAAGAGCTGTCGATTAAGATATCAAACTTAAAAATCGGTTGATAATCTTTGCCGTTTATTCAACTTTATACGAGCTTCAAAGTAGTTTATAATAAATGTATCCATACCGAAAAACTATTTTTTTAAACCAAATGTTATAATTTTCATAATCAATATTTATGCGTAGTAGCATGGCTTTTGATTAAGATATCAAACTTTTGAATCGGTCAATAACTTTGACTTTTATGGACTATCGTCCATCAAAAAATAATCTATTTATCAATTAAATTATTTTTTTTTAATTTATAAGCAAAAAAATTAAAATCTTTTTTAATACAATTTATAGACAACAAAAGAGCTGTCGATTAAGATATCAAACTTAAAAATCCGTTGATAATCTTTGCCGTTTATTCAACTTTATATGAGCTTCAAAGTAGTTTATAATAAATGTATCCATACCGAAAAACTATTTTTTTAAACCAAATGTTATAATTTTCATAATCAATATTTATGCGTAGTAGCATGGCTTTTGATTAAGATATCAAACTTTTGAATCGGTCAATAACTTTGACTTTTATGGACTATCGTCCATCAAAAAATAATTTATTTATCAATTAAATTATATTTTTTTAATTTATAAGCAAAAAAATTAAAATCTTTTTTAATACAATTTATAGACAATTAAATAGCTGTCGATTAAGATATCAAACTTAAAAATCGGTTGATAATCTTTGCCGTTTATTCAACTTTATATCCATACCGAAAAACTATTTTTTTAAACCAAATGTTATAATTTTCATAATCAATATTTATGCGTAGTAGCATGGCTTTTGATTAAGATATCAAACTTTTGAATCGGTCAATAACTTTGACAATATATCACTATCGTCCATCAAAAATTATTTATTAAATAATTAATTTATTTATTTATTTAATTTTGAAAATTATAAGATGTTGAAAATTGGACTATCGTCCATCAAAAATTATTTATTTATCAATTAAATTATTATTTTTTAATTTGTAAGCAAAAAGTTTTAAATCTTTTTTAATACAATTTATAGACAACAAAATAGCTGTCGATTAAGATATCAAACTTTAGAATCGGGTAGTAACTTTGACTTTTATGGACTATCGTCCATCAAAATATAATTTATTTATCAATTAAATTATTTTTTTTAATTTATAAGCAAAAAGTTTAAAATCTTTTTTAACTCAATTTATAGACAATTAAATAGCTGTCGATTAAGATATCAAACTTAAAAATCGGTTGATAATCTTTGCCGTTTATTCAACTTTATATGAGCTTCAAAGTAGTTTATAATAAATGTATCCATACCGAAAAATTATTTTTTTAAACCAAATGTTATAATTTGTATAATCAATATTTATGCGTAGTAGCATGGCTTTTGATTGAGATACCAAACTTTTGAATCGGTCAGTAACTTTGACTTTTATGGACTATCGTCCATCAAAAAATAATTTATTTATCAATTAAATTATTTTTTTTTAATTTATAAGCAAAAAGTTTAAAATCTTTTTTTATACAATTTATAGACAATTAAATAGCTGTCGATTAAGATATCAAACTTAAAAATCGGTTGATAATCTTTGTCGTTTATTCCACTTTATATGAGCTTCAAAGTAGTTTATAATAAATGTATCCATACCGAAAAACTATTTTTTTAAACCAAATATTATAATTTTCATAATCAATATTTATACGTAGTAGCATGGCTTTTGATTAAGATATCAAACTTTTGAATCGGTCAATATATTTGACTTTTATGGACTATCGTCCATCAAAAATTAATTTATTTATCAATTAAATTATTTTTTTTTAATTTATAAGCAAAAAAATTAAAATCTTTTTTAATACAATTTATAGAAAACAAAAGAGCTGTCGATTAAGATATCAAACTTAAAAATCGGTTGATAATCTTTGCCGTTTATTCAACTTTATATGAGCTTCAAAGTAGTTTATAATAAATGTATCCATACCGAAAAACTATTTTTTTAAACCAAATGTTATAATTTTCATAATCAATATTTATGCGTAGTAGCATGGCTTTTGATTAAGATATCAAACTTTTGAATCGGTCAATAACTTTGACTTTTATGGACTATCGTCCATCAAAAAATAATTTATTTTTCAATTAAATTATTTTTTTTAAATTTATAAGCAAAAAAATTAAAATCTTTTTTAATACAATTTATAGACAATTAAATAGCTGTCGATTAAGATATCAAACTTAAAAATCGGTTGATAATCTTTGCCGTTTATTCAACTTTATATCCATACCGAAAAACTATTTTTTTAAACCAAATGTTATAATTTTCATAATCAATATTTATGCGTAGTAGCATGGCTTTTGATTAAGATATCATACTTTTGAATCGGTCAATAACTTTGACAATATATCACTATCGTCCATCAAAAATTATTTATTATATAATTAATTTATTTATTTATTTAATTTTGAAAATTATAATATGTTGAAAATTGGACTATCGTCCATCAAAAATTATTTATTTATCAATTAAATTATTATTTTTTAATTTGTAAGCAAAAAGTTTTAAATCTTTTTTAATACAATTTATAGACAACAAAAGAGCTGTCGATTAAGATATCAAACTTTTGAATCGGTCAGTAACTTTGACTTTTATGGACTATCGTCCATCAAAATATAATTTATTTATCAATTAAATTATTTTTTTTAATTTATAAGCAAAAAGTTTAAAATCTTTTTTAATACAATTTATAGACAATTAAATAGCTGTCGATTAAGATATCAAACTTAAAAATCGGTTGATAATCTTTGCCGTTTATTCAACTTTATATGAGCTTCAAAGTAGTTTATAATAAATGTATCCATACCGAAAAATTATTTTTTTAAATCAAATGTTATAATTTTTATAATCAATATTTATGCGTAGTAGCATGGCTTTTGATTGAGATACCAAACTTTTGAATCGATCAGTAACTTTGACTTTTATGGACTATCGTCCATCAAAAAATAATTTATTTATCAATTAAATTATTTTTTTTTAATTTGGAAGCAAAAAAATTTAAATCTTTTTTAATACAATTTATAGACAATTAAATAGCTGTCGATTAAGATATCAAACTTTTGAATCGGTCAGTAACTTTGACTTTTATGGACTATCGTCCATCAAAAAATAATTTATTTATCAATTAAATTATTTTTTTTAATTTATAAGCAAAAAGTTTAAAATCTCTTTTAACTCAATTTATAGACAATTAAATAGCTGTCGATTAAGATATCAAACTTAAAAATCGGTTGATAATATTTGCCGTTTATTCAACTTTATATGAGCTTCAAAGTAGTTTATAATAAATGTATCCATACCGAAAAACTATTTTTTTAAACCAAATATTATAATTTTCATAATCAATATTTATACGTAGTAGCATGGCTTTTAATTAAGATATCAAACTTTTGAATCGGTCAATAACTTTGACTTTTATGGACTATCGTCCATCAAAAAATAATTTATTTATCAATTAAATTATTTTTTTTTAATTTATAAGCAAAAAAATTAAAAATCTTTTTTAATACAATTTATAGACAACAAAAGAGCTGTCGATTAAGATATCAAACTTAAAAATCGGTTGATAATCTTTGCCGTTTATTCAACTTTATATGAGCTTCAAAGTAGTTTATAATAAATGTATCCATACCGAAAAACTATTTTTTTAAACCAAATGTTATAATTTTCATAATCAATATTTATGCGTAGTAGCGTGGCTTTTGATTAAGATATCAAACTTTTGAATCGGTCAATAACTTTGACTTTTATGGACTATCGTCCATCAAAAAATAATTTATTTTTCAATTAAATTATTTTTTTTAAATTTATAAGCAAAAAAATTAAAATCTTTTTTAATACAATTTATAGACAATTAAATAGCTGTCGATTAAGATATCAAACTTAAAAATCGGTTGATAATCTTTGCCGTTTATTCAACTTTATATCCATACCGAAAAACTATTTTTTTAAACCAAATGTTATAATTTTCATAATCAATATTTATGCGTAGTAGCATGGCTTTTGATTAAGATATCAAACTTTTGAATCGGTCAATAACTTTGACTTTTATGGACTATCGTCCATCAAAAAATAATTTATTTATCAATTAAATTTTTTTTTTTAATTTGTAAGCAAAAATATTAAAATCTTTTTTAATACAATTTATAGACAAGTAAAGAGCTGTCGATTGATATATCAAACTTAAAAATCGGTTGATAATCTTTGCCGTTTATTCAACTTTATATAAGCTTCAAAATAGTTTATAATAAATGTATCCATACCGAAAAATTATTTTTTTAAACCAAATGTTATAATTTTCATAATCAATATTTATGCGTAGTAGCATGGCTTTTGATTAAGATATCAAACTTTTGAATCGGTCAATAACTTTTACTTTTATGGACTATCGTCCATCAAAATATAATTTATTTATCAATTAATTTTTTTTTTTTTAATTTGTAAGCAAAAAGTTTAAAATCTTTTGTAAAACAATTTATAGACAATTAAATAGCTGTCGATTAAGATATCAAACTTAAAAATCGGTTGATAATATTTGCCGTTTATTCAACTTTATATGAGCTTCAAAGTAGTTTATAATAAATGTATCCATACCGAAAAACTATTTATTTAAACCAAATGTTATAATTTTCATAATCAATATTTATACGTAGTAGCATGGCTTTTGATTAAGATATCAAACTTTTGAATCGGTCTGTAACTTTGACTTTTATGGACTATCGTCCATCAAAAAATAATTTATTTATCAATTAAATTATTTATTTTGAATTTATAAGCAAAAAGTTTAAAATCTTTTTTTATACAATTTATAGACAATTAAATAGCTGTCGATTAAAATATCAAACTTAAAAATCGGTTGATAATCTTTGCCATTTATTCCACTTTATATGAGCTTCAAAGTAGTTTATAATAAATGTATCCATACCGAAAAACTATTTTTTTAAACCAAATATTATAATTTTCATAATCAAAATTTATACGTAGTAGCATGGCTTTTGATTAAGATATCAAACTTTTGAATCGGTCAATAACTTTGACTTTTATGGACTATCGTCCATCAAAAAATAATTTATTTTTCAATTAAATTATTTTTTTTTAATTTATAAGCAAAAAGTTTAAAATCTTTTTTTATACAATTTATAGACAATTAAATAGCTGTCGATTAAGATATCAAACTTAAAAATCGGTTGATAATCTTTGTCGTTTATTCCACTTTATATGAGCTTCAAAGTAGTTTATAATAAATGTATCCATACCGAAAAACTATTTTTTTAAACCAAATATTATAATTTTCATAATCAATATTTATACGTAGTAGCATGGCTTTTGATTAAGATATCAAACTATTGAATCGGTCAATATATTTGACTTTTATGGACTATCGTCCATCAAAAAATAATTTATTTATCAATTAAATTATTTTTTTTTAATTTATAAGCAAACAAATTAAAAATCTTTTTTAATACAATTTATAGACAACAAAAGAGCTGTCGATTAAGATATCAAACTTAAAAATCGGTTGATAATCTTTGCCGTTTATTCAACTTTATATGAGCTTCAAAGTAGTTTATAATAAATGTATCCATACCGAAAAACTATTTTTTTAAACCAAATGTTATAATTTTCATAATCAATATTTATGCGTAGTAGCGTGGCTTTTGATTAAGATATCAAACTTTTGAATCGGTCAATAACTTTGACTTTTATGGACTATCGTCCATCAAAAAATAATTTATTTTTCAATTAAATTATTTTTTTTAAATTTATAAGCAAAAAAATTAAAATCTTTTTTAATACAATTTATAGACAATTAAATAGCTGTCGATTAAGATATCAAACTTAAAAATCGGTTGATAATCTTTGCCGTTTATTCAACTTTATATCCATACCGAAAAACTATTTTTTTAAACCAAATGTTATAATTTTCATAATCAATATTTATGCGTAGTAGCATGGCTTTTGATTAAGATATCAAACTTTTGAATCGGTCAATAACTTTGACTTTTATGGACTATCGTCCATCAAAAAATAATTTATTTATCAATTAAATTTTTTTTTTTAATTTGTAAGCAAAAATATTAAAATCTTTTTTAATACAATTTATAGACAAGTAAAGAGCTGTCGATTGATATATCAAACTTAAAAATCGGTTGATAATCTTTGCCGTTTATTCAACTTTATATAAGCTTCAAAATAGTTTATAATAAATGTATCCATACCGAAAAATTATTTTTTTAAACCAAATGTTATAATTTTCATAATCAATATTTATGCGTAGTAGCATGGCTTTTGATTAAGATATCAAACTTTTGAATCGGTCCGTAACTTTTACTTTTATGGACTATCGTCCATCAAAATATAATTTATTTATCAATTAATTTTTTTTTTTTTAATTTGTAAGCAAAAAGTTTAAAATCTTTTGTAAAACAATTTATAGACAATTAAATAGCTGTCGATTAAGATATCAAACTTAAAAATCGGTTGATAATATTTGCCGTTTATTCAACTTTATATGAGCTTCAAAGTAGTTTATAATAAATGTATCCATACCGAAAAACTATTTATTTAAACCAAATGTTATAATTTTCATAATCAATATTTATACGTAGTAGCATGGCTTTTGATTAAGATATCAAACTTTTGAATCGGTCTGTAACTTTGACTTTTATGGACTATCGTCCATCAAAAAATAATTTATTTATCAATTAAATTATTTATTTTGAATTTATAAGCAAAAAGTTTAAAATCTTTTTTTATACAATTTATAGACAATTAAATAGCTGTCGATTAAAATATCAAACTTAAAAATCGGTTGATAATCTTTGCCGTTTATTCCACTTTATATGAGCTTCAAAGTAGTTTATAATAAATGTATCCATACCGAAAAACTATTTTTTTAAACCAAATATTATAATTTTCATAATCAAAATTTATACGTAGTAGCATGGCTTTTGATTAAGATATCAAACTTTTGAATCGGTCAATAACTTTGACTTTTATGGACTATCGTCCATCAAAAAATAATTTATTTATCAATTAAATTATTTTTTTTTAATTTATAAGCAAAAAGTTTAAAATCTTTTTTTATACAATTTATAGACAATTAAATAGCTGTCGATTAAGATATCAAACTTAAAAATCGGTTGATAATCTTTGTCGTTTATTCCACTTTATATGAGCTTCAAAGTAGTTTATAATAAATGTATCCATACCGAAAAACTATTTTTTTAAACCAAATATTATAATTTTCATAATCAATATTTATACGTAGTAGCATGGCTTTTGATTAAGATATCAAACTATTGAATCGGTCAATATATTTGACTTTTATGGACTATCGTCCATCAAAAAATAATTTATTTATCAATTAAATTATTTTTTTTTAATTTATAAGCAAAAAAATTAAAATCTTTTTTAATACAATTTATAGACAACAAAAGAGCTGTCGATTAAGATATCAAACTTAAAAATCGGTTGATAATCTTTGCCGTTTATTCAACTTTATATGAGCTTCAAAGTAGTTTATAATAAATGTATCCATACCGAAAAACTATTTTTTTAAACCAAATGTTATAATTTTCATAATCAATATTTATGCGTAGTAGCATGGCTTTTGATTAAGATATCAAACTTTTGAATCGGTCAATAACTTTGACTTTTATGGACTATCGTCCATCAAAAAATAATTTATTTTTCAATTAAATTATTTTTTTTAAATTTATAAGCAAAAAAATTAAAATCTTTTTTAATACAATTTATAGACAATTAAATAGCTGTCGATTAAGATATCAAACTTAAAAATCGGTTGATAATCTTTGCCGTTTATTCAACTTTATATCCATACCGAAAAACTATTTTTTTAAACCAAATGTTATAATTTTCATAATCAATATTTATGCGTAGTAGCATGGCTTTTGATTAAGATATCAAACTTTTGAATCGGTCAATAACTTTGACAATATATCACTATCGTCCATCAAAAATTATTTATTATATAATTAATTTATTTATTTATTTAATTTTGAAAATTATAATATGTTGAAAATTGGACTATCGTCCATCAAAAATTATTTATTTATCAATTAAATTATTATTTTTTAATTTGTAAGCAAAAAGTTTTAAATCTTTTTTTAAACAATTTATAGACAACAAAAGAGCTGTCGATTAAGATATCAAACTTTTGAATCGGTCAGTAACTTTGACTTTTATGGACTATCGTCCATCAAAATATAATTTATTTATCAATTAAATTATTTTTTTTAATTTATAAGCAAAAAGTTTAAAATCTTTTTTAATACAATTTATAGACAATTAAATAGCTGTCGATTAAGATATCAAACTTAAAAATCGGTTGATAATCTTTGCCGTTTATTCAACTTTATATGAGCTTCAAAGTAGTTTATAATAAATGTATCCATACCGAAAAATTATTTTTTTAAATCAAATGTTATAATTTTTATAATCAATATTTATGCGTAGTAGCATGGCTTTTGATTGAGATACCAAACTTTTGAATCGATCAGTAACTTTGACTTTTATGGACTATCGTCCATCAAAAAATAATTTATTTATCAATTAAATTATTTTTTTTAATTTAGAAGCAAAAAAATTTAAATCTTTTTTAATACAATTTATAGACAATTAAATAGCTGTCGATTAAGATATCAAACTTTTGAATCGGTCAGTAACTTTGACTTTTATGGACTATCGTCCATCAAAATATAATTTATTTATCAATTAAATTATTTTTTTTAATTTATAAGCAAAAAGTTTAAAATCTTTTTTAATTCAATTTATAGACAATTAAATAGCTGTCGATTAAGATATCAAACTTAAAAATCGGTTGATAATATTTGCCGTTTATTCAACTTTATATGAGCTTCAAAGTAGTTTATAATAAATGTATCCATACCGAAAAACTATTTTTTTAATCCAAATGTTATAATTTTCATAATCAATATTTATACGTAGTAGCATGGCTTTTGATTAAGATATCAAACTTTTGAATCGGTCAGTAACTTTGACTTTTATGGACTATCGTCCATCAAAAAATAATTTATTTATCAATTAAATTTTTTTTTTTTAATTTATAAGCTAAAAGTTTAAAATCTTTTTTTATACAATTTATAGACAATTAAATAGCTGTCGATTAAGATATCAAACTTAAAAATCGGTTGATAAACTTTGCCGTTTATTCCACTTTATATGAGCTTCAAAGTAGTTTATAATAAATGTATCCATACCGAAAAACTATTTTTTTAAACCAAATATTATAATTTTCATAATCAATATTTATACGTAGTAGCATGGCTTTTGATTAAGATATCAAACTTTTGAATCGGTCAATAACTTTGACTTTTATGGACTATCGTCCATCAAAAAATAATTTATTTATCAATTAAATTTTTTTTTTTTAATTTATAAGCAAAAAAATTAAAAATCTTTTTTAATACAATTTATAGACAACAAAAGAGCTGTCGATTAAGATATCAAACTTAAAAATCGGTTGATAATCTTTGCCGTTTATTCAACTTTATATGAGCTTCAAAGTAGTTTATAATAAATGTATCCATACCGAAAAACTATTTTTTTAAACCAAATGTTATAATTTTCATAATCAATATTTATGCGTAGTAGCATGGCTTTTGATTAAGATATCAAACTTTTGAATCGGTCAATAACTTTGACTTTTATGGACTATCGTCCATCAAAAAATAATTTATTTTTCAATTAAATTATTTTTTTTAAATTTATAAGCAAAAAAATTAAAATCTTTTTTAATACAATTTATAGACAATTAAATAGCTGTCGATTAAGATATCAAACTTAAAAATCGGTTGATAATCTTTGCCGTTTATTCAACTTTATATCCATACCGAAAAACTATTTTTTTAAACCAAATGTTATAATTTTCATAATCAATATTTATGCGTAGTAGCATGGCTTTTGATTAAGATATCAAACTTTTGAATCGGTCAATAACTTTGACTTTTATGGACTATCGTCCATCAAAAAATAATTTATTTATCAATTAAATTTTTTTTTTCTAATTTGTAAGCAAAAATATTAAAATCTTTTTTAATACAATTTATAGACAAGTAAAGAGCTGTCGATTGATATATCAAACTTAAAAATCGGTTGATAATCTTTGCCGTTTATTCAACTTTATATAAGCTTCAAAATAGTTTATAATAAATGTATCCATACCGAAAAATTATTTTTTAAAACCAAATGTTATAATTTTCATAATCAATATTTATGCGTAGTAGCATGGCTTTTGATTAAGATATCAAACTTTTGAATCGGTCCGTAACTTTTACTTTTATGGACTATCGTCCATCAAAATATAATTTATTTATCAATTAATTTTTTTTTTTTTAATTTGTAAGCAAAAAGTTTAAAATCTTTTGTAAAACAATTTATAGACAATTAAATAGCTGTCGATTAAGATATCAAACTTAAAAATCGGTTGATAATATTTGCCGTTTATTCAACTTTATATGAGCTTCAAAGTAGTTTATAATAAATGTATCCATACCGAAAAACTATTTATTTAAACCAAATGTTATAATTTTCATAATCAATATTTATACGTAGTAGCATGGCTTTTGATTAAGATATCAAACTTTTGAATCGGTCTGTAACTTTGACTTTTATGGACTATCGTCCATCAAAAAATAATTTATTTATCAATTAAATTATTATTTTTTAATTTATAAGCAAAAAAATTAAAATCTTTTTTAATACAATTTATAGACAATTAAATAGCTGTCGATTAAAATATCAAACTTAAAAATCGGTTGATAATCTTTGCCGTTTATTCCACTTTATACGAGCTTCAAAGTAGTTTATAATAAATGTATCCATACCGAAAAACTATTTTTTTAAACCAAATATTATAATTTTCATAATCAAAATTTATACGTAGTAGCATGGCTTTTGATTAAGATATCAAACTTTTGAATCGGTCAATAACTTTGACTTTTATGGACTATCGTCCATCAAAAAATAATTTATTTATCAATTAAATTATTTTTTTTTAATTTATAAGCAAAAAGTTTAAAATCTTTTTTTATTTAATTTATAGACAATTAAATAGCTGTCGATTAAGATATCAAACTAAAAAATCGGTTGATAATCTTCGCCGTTTATTCCACTTTATATGAGCTTCAAAGTAGTTTATAATAAATGTATCCATACCGAAAAACTATTTTTTTAAACCAAATATTATAATTTTCATAATCAATATTTATACGTAGTAGCATGGCTTTTGATTAAGATATCAAACTTTTGAATCGGTCAATAACTTTGACTTTTATGGACTATCGTCCATCAAAAAATAATTTATTTATCAATTAAATTATTTTTTTTTAATTTATAAGCAAAAAAATTAAAATCTTTTTTAATACAATTTATAGACAACAAAAGAGCTGTCGATTAAGTTATCAAACTTAAAAATCGGAGGGCAAGTCTGGTGCCAGCAGCCGCGGTAATTCCAGCTCCAATAGCGTATATTAAAGTTGTTGCGGTTAAAACTTTCGTAGTTGAACTTGTGTCAAGCACAGGTGGTACACCGTAACTGGGTTCGTACATCATCTTGATGCTATGACGTATTACTGTAGTGGTTAAACGCAAGTTTATCCACGTAATAAATCTATATTAGTGCTCTTTACCGAGTGCTGGTGTAGAACAGTACAATTAGAACGAGACTCAAATTTCTTAACTAGATGCCGGCAGGGTTATGGTGTTGAAGCTTTGTAGACATTTTTGCCTCTGTTATCCATGCTCTTAACGGGGAATGGTTTTAATACGTAAGAATTGTTTGCAAGTGGAGTCATACCTGGTGGTTTGTCTGAATAGGACACTTGCTTCTTAAATAGACAAATTGCGTCTAGCAATAATGAGATTGAGCAATAACAGGTCTGTGATGCCCTTAGATGTCCTGGGCTGCACGCGCGCTACAATAAAGGTATCAACGTGTCCTCCTAGTCTAAAAAGACCGGGTAAACCACCTTCGTGGTTGGGATTATGGACTGAAACTGTTCA
>CAUVYK010000637.1:1450000-1635000 GCA_963556175.1 Tipula confusa | reverse complement strand
TAATAAATGTATCCATACCGAAAAACTATTTTTTTAAACCAAATGTTAAAATTTTCATAATCAGTATTTATGCGTAGTAGCATGGCTTTTGATTAAGATATCAAACTTTTGAATCGGTCAATAACTTTGACTTTTATGGACTATCGTCCATCAAAAAATAATTTATTTATCAATTAAATTATTTTTTTTTAATTTGTAGGCAAAAAGTTTAAAATCTTTTTTAATACAATTTATAGACAACAAAAGAGCTGTCGATTAAGATATCAAACTTAAAAATCGGTTGATAATCTTTGCCGTTTATTCGACTTTATATGAGCTTCAAAGGAGTTTATAATAAATGTATCCATACCGAAAAATTATTTTTTAAAACCAAATGTTATAATTTTTATAGTCAATATTTATGCGTAGTAGCATGGCTTTTGATTAAGATATCAAACTTTTGAATCGGTCAGTAACTTTGACTTTTATTGACTATCGTCCATCAAAAAATAATTTATTTATCAATTAAATTATTTTTTTTTAATTTATAAGCAAAAAAATTAAAATCTTTTTTATAACAATTTATAGACACCAAAAGAGCTGTCGATTAAGATATCAAACTTAAAAATCGGTTGATAATCTTTGCCGTTTATTCAACTTTATATGAGCTTCAAAGTAGTTTATAATAAATGTATCCATACCGAAAAACTATTTTTTTTAACCAAATGTTATAATTTTCATAATCAATATTTATGCGTTGTAGCATGGCTTTTGATTAAGATATCAAACTTTTGAATCGGTCAATAACTTTGACTTTTATGGACTATCGTCCATCAAAAAATAATTTATTTATCAATTAATTTTTTTTTTTAATTTATAAGCAAAAAGTTTAAAATCTTTTTTAATACAATTTATAGACAATTAAATAGCTGTCGATTAAGATATCAAACTTAAAAATCGGTTGATAATCTTTGCCGTTTATTCAACTTTATATAAGCTTCAAAGTAGTTTATAATAATTGTATCCATACCGAAAAACTATTTTTTTAATCCAAATGTTATAATTTTCATAATCAATATTTATGCGTAGTAGCATGGCTTTTGATTAAGATATCAAACTTTTGAATCGGTCTGTAACTTTGACTTTTATGGACTATCGTCCATCAAAATATAATTTATTTATCAATTAAATTATTTTTTTTAATTTATAAGGAAAAAGTTTAAAATCTTTTTTAATACAATTTATAGACAACAAAAGAGCTGTCGATTAAGATATCAAACTTAAAAATCGGTTGATAATCTTTGCCGTTTATTCAACTTTATATGAGCTTCAAAGTAGTTTATAATAAATGTATCCATACCGAAAAACTATTTTTTTAAACCAAATGTTATAATTTTCATAATCAATATTTATGCGTAGTAGCATGGCTTTTGATTAAGATATCAAACTTTTGAATCGGTCAGTAACTTTTACTTTTATGGACTATCGTCCATCAAAAAATAATTTATTTATCAATTAAATTATTTTTTTTTAATTTATAAGCAAAAAGTTTAATCTTTTCTTATACAATTTATAGACAACAAAAGAGCTGTCGATTAAGATATCAAACTTAAAAATCGGTTGATAATCTTTGCCGTTAATTCAACTTTATATCAGCTTCAAAGTAGTTTATAATAAATGTATCCATACCGAAAAATTATTTTTTAAAAACAAATGTTATAATTTTTATAATCAATAATTATGCGTAGTAGCATGGCTTTTGATTAAGATATCAAACTTTTGAATTTTATATAGTTTTATAGATAATCTATAGATAATAATAGATAAATTATAGATAATCTATAGAGTTTTATAGATAATCTATAAAACAATTTATAGACAATTAAATAGCTGTCGATTAAGATACCAAACTTTTGAATCGGTCAGTAACTTTGACTTTTATGGACTATCGTCCATCAAAAAATAATTTATTTATCAATTAAATTATTTTTTTTTAATTTATAAGCAAAAAGTTTAAAATCTTTTTTAATACAATTTATAGACAATAAAAGAACTGTCGATTCAGATATCAAACTTAAATATCGGTTGATAATCTTTGCCGTTTATTCAACTTTATATGAGCTTCAAAGTAGTTTATAATAAATGTATCCATACCGAAAAATTATTTTTTAAAACCAAATGTTATAATTTTTATAATCAATATTTATGCGTAGTAGCATGGCTTTTGATTGAGATATCAAACTTTTGAATCGGTCAGTAACTTTGACTTTTATGGACTATCGTCCATCAAAAAATAATTTATTTATCAATTAAATTATTTTTTTTTAATTTATAAGCAAAAAAATTAAAATCTTTTTTAATACAATTTATAGACAAGTAAAGAGCTGTCGATTAAGATATCAAACTTAAAAATCGGTTGATAATATTTGCCGTTTATTCAACTTTATATGAGCTTCAAAGTAGTTTATAATAAATGTATCCATACCGAAAAATTATTTTTTTAAACCAAATGTTATAATTTTAATAATCAATATTTATGCGTAGTAGCATGGCTTTTGATTGAGATATCAAACTTTTGAATCGGTCAGTAACTTTGACTTTTATGGACTATCGTCCATCAAAAAATAATTTATTTATCAATTAAATTATTTTTTAGTAATTTATAAGCAAAAAAAATTAAAATCTTTTTTAATACAATTTATAGACAATTAAATAGCTGTCGATTAAGATATCAAACTTAAAAATCGGTTGATAATCTTTGCCGTTTATTCAACTTTATATAAGCTTCAAAGTAGTTTATAATAAATGTATCCATACCGAAAAATTATTTTTTTAAACCAAATGTTATAATATTTATAATCAATATTTATGCGTAGTAGCATGGCTTTTGATTAAGATATCAAACTTTTGAATCGGTCAGTAACTTTGATTTTTATTGACTATCGTCCATCAAAAAATAATTTATTTATCAATTAAATTATTTTTTTTTTTAATTTGTAAGCAAAAATTTTAAAATCTTTTTAAATACAATTTATAAACAACAAAAGAGCTGTCGATTAAGAAATCAAACTTCAAAATCGGATGATAATCTTTGCCGTTTATTCGACTTTATATGAGCTTCAAAGGAGTTTATAATAAATGTATCCATACCGAAAAACTATTTTTTTAAACCAAATGTTATAATTTTCATAATCAATATTTATGCGTAGTAGCATGGCTTTTGATTAAGATATCAAACTTTTGAATCGGTCAATTATCATCCAAAGATTATCATCCGATTTTTAAGTTTGATACTTAATCGACAGCTATTTAATTGTCTATAAATTGTATAAAAAAAGTATTTAAACTTTTTGCTTCTAAATTAAAAAAAAATAATTTAATTGATAAATAAATTATTTTTTGATGGACGATAGTCCATAAAAGTCAAAGTTACTGACCGATTCAAAAGTTTGATATCTTAATCAAAAGCCATGCTACTACGCATAAATATTGATTATGAAAATTATAACATTTGGTTTTAAAAAATAATTTTTCGGTATGGATACATTTATTATAAACTACTTTGAAGCTTATATAAAGTTGAATAAACGGCAAATATTATCAACCGATTTTTAAGTTTGATATCTTAATCGACAGCTATATAATTGTCTTTAAATAGTTTTAAAAAAGATTTTAAACTTTTTGCTTACAAATTAAAAAAAAAAAAAATTAATTGATAAATAAATTATATTTTGATGGACGATAGTCCATAAAAGTAAGAGTTACGGACCGATTCAAAAGTTTGATATCTTAATCAAAAGCCATGCTACTACGCATAAATATTGATTATGAAAATTATAACATTTGGTTTTAAAAAATAATTTTTCGGTATGGATACATTTATTATAAACTACTTTGAAGCTTATATAAAGTTGAATAAACGGCAAAGATTATCAACCGATTTTTAAGTTTGATATATCAATCGACAGCTCTTTACTTGTCTATAAATTGTATTAAAAAAGATTTTAATATTTTTGCTTACAAATTAAAAAAAAATAATTTAATTGATAAATAAATTATTTTTTGATGGACGATAGTCCATAAAAGTCAAAGTTATTGACCGATTCAAAAGTTTGATATCTTAATCAAAAGCCATGCTACTACGCATAAATACTGATTATGAAAATTATAACATTTGGTTTAAAAAAATAGTTTTTCGGTATGGATATAAAGTTGAATAAACGGCAAAGATTATCAACCGATTTTTAAGTTTGATATCTTAATCGACAGCTATTTAATTGTCTATAAATTGTATTAAAAAAGATTTTAATTTTTTTGCTTATCAATTTAAAAAAAATAATTTAAATGAAAAATAAATTATTTTTTGATGGACGATAGTCCATAAAAGTCAAAGTTATTGACCGATTCAAAAGTTTGATATCTTAATCAAAAGCCATGCTACTTCGCATAAATATTGATTATGAAAATTATAACATTTGATTTAAAAAAATAGTTTTTCGGTATGGATACATTTATTATAAACTACTTTGAAGCTCTTATAAAGTTGAATAAACGGCAAAGATTATCAACCGATTTTTAAGTTTGATATTTTAATCGACAGCTCTTTTGTTGTCTATAAATTGTATTAAAAAAAGATTTTAAACTTTTTGCTTACAAATTAAAAAAAAATAATTTAATTGATAAATAAATTATTTTTTGATGGACGATAGTCCATAAAAGTAAAAGTTACTGACCGATTCAAAACTTTGATATCTTAATCAAAAGCCATGCTACTACGCATAAATATTGATTATGAAAATTATAACATTTGGTTTAAAAAAATAGTTTTTCGGTATGGATACATTTATTATAAACTACTTTGAAGCTCATATAAAGTTGAATAAACGGCAAAGATTATCAACCGATTTTTAAGTTTGATATCTTAATCGACAGCTCTTTTGTTGTCTATAAATTGTATTAAAAAAGATTTTAATTTTTTTGCTTATAAATTAAAAAAAAATAATTTAATTGATAAATAGATTATTTTTTGATGATAGTCCATCAAAGTCAAAGTTATTGACCGATCCAAAAGTTTGATATCTTAATCAAAAGCCATGCTACTACGCATAAATATTAATTATGAAAATTATAACATTTGGTTTAAAAAAATAGTTTTTCGGTATTGATACATTTATTATAAACTACTTTGAAGCTCATATAAAGTTGAATAAACGGCAAAGATTATCAACCGATTTTTAAGTTTGATAATTTAATCGACAGCTCTTTTGTTGTCTATAAATTGTATTAAAAAAGATTTTAAACTTTTTGCTTATAAATTTAAAAAAAATAATTTAATTGATAAATAAATTATTTTTTGATGGACGATAGTCCATAAAAGTCAAAGTTACTGACCGATTCAAAAGTTTGATATCTTAATCGACAGCTCTTTTGTTGTCTATAAAATGTATTAAAAAAGATTTTAAACTTTTTGCTTTAAAATTAAAAAAAAATAATTTAATTGATAAATAAATTATTTTTTGATAGACGATAGTCCATAAAAGTAAAAGTTACTGACCGATTCAAAAGTTTGATATCTTAATCAAAAGCCATGCTACTACGCATAAATATTGATTATGAAAATTATAACATTTGGTTTAAAAAAATAGTTTTTCGGTATGGATACATTTATTATAAACTACTTTGAAGCTCATATAAAGTGGAATAAACGGCAAAGATTATCAACCGATTTTTTAGTTTGATATCTTAATCGACAGCTATTTAATTGTCTATAAATTGTAAAAAAAAGGTTTTAACCGTTTTGCTTTTTAATTAAAAAAAAAAAATTTAATTGATAAATAAATTATTTTTTGATGGACGATAGTCCATAAAAGTCAAAGTTACTGACTGATTTTTAAGTTTGATATCTTAATCGACAGCTATTTAATTGTCTATAAATTGTATAAAAAAAGATTTTAAATTTTTTGCTTACAAATTAAAAAAAAATAATTTAATTGATAAATAAATTATTTTTTGATGGACGATAGTCCATAAAAGTCAAAGTTACTGACCGATTCAAAAGTTTGATATCTCAATCAAAAGCCATGCTACTACGCATAAATATTTATTATAAAAATTATAACATTTGGTTTAAAAAAATAATTTTTTGGTATGGATACAATTATTATAAACTACTTTGAAGCTTATATAAAGTTGAATAAACGGCAAAGATTATCAACCGATTTTTAAGTTTGATACCTTAATCGACAGCTCTTTTGTTGTCTATAAATTGTATTAAAAAAGATTTTAAACTTTTTGCTTATAAATTAAAAAAAATAATTTAATTGATAAATAAATTATTTTTTGATGGACGATAGTCCATAAAAGTCAAAGTTACTGACCGATTCAAAAGTTTGATATCTTAATCAAAAGCCATGCTACTACGTATAAATATTGATTATGAAAATTATAATATTTGGTTTAAAAAAATAGTTTTTCGGTATGGATACATTTATTATAAACTACTTTGAAGCATATAAAGTAGAATAAACGGCAAATGTTATCAACCGATTTTTAAGTTTGATATCTTAATCGACAGCTCTTTTGTTGTCTATAAATTGTATTAAAAAAGATTAAACTTTTTGCTTATAAATTAAAAAAAATAATTTAATCGATAAATAAATTATTTTTTGATGGACGATAGTCCATAAAAGTCAAAGTTACTGACCGATTCAAAAGTTTGATATCTTAATCAAAAGCCATGCTGCTACGTATAAATATTGATTATGAAAATTATAACATTTGGTTTAAAAAAATAGTTTTTCGGTATGGATACATTTATTATAAACTACTTTGAAGCTCATATAAAGTTGAATAAACGGCAAAGATTATCAACCGATTTTTAAGTTTGATATCTTAATCGACAGCTATTTAATTGTCTATAAATTGTATTAAAAAAGATTTTAAACTTTTTGCTTACAAATTAAAAAAAAATAATTTAATTGATAAATAAATAATTTTTGATGGACGATAGTCCAATTTTCAACATCTTATAATTTTCAAAATTAAATAAATAAATTAATTAATTATTTAATAAATAATTTTTGATGGACGATAGTGATATATTGTCAAAGTTATTGACCGATTCAAAAGTTTGATATCTTAATCAAAAGCCATGCTACTACGCATAAATATTGATTATGAAAATTATAACATTTGGTTTAAAAAAATAGTTTTTCGGTATGGATATAAAGTTGAATAAACGGCAAAGATTATCAACCGATTTTTAAGTTTGATATCTTAATCGACAGCTATTTAATTGTCTATAAATTGTATTAAAAAAGATTTTAATTTTTTTGCTTATAAATTAAAAAAAAATAATTTAATTGATAAATAAATTATTTTTTGATGGACGATAGTCCATAAAAGTCAAAGTTATTGACCGATTCAAAAGTTTGATATCTTAATCAAAAGCCATGCTACTCCGCATAAATATTTATTATGAAAATATAACATTTGGTTTAAAAAAATAGTTTTTCGGTATGGATACATTTATTATAAACTACTTTGAAGCTCATATAAAGTTGAATAAACGGCAAAGATTATCAACCGATTTTTAAGTTTGATATCTTAATCGACAGCTCTTTTGTTGTCTATAAATTGTATTAAAAAAGATTTTAATTTTTTTGCTTATAAATTAAAAAAAAATAATTTAATTGATAAATAAATTATTTTTTGATGGACGATAGTCAATAAAAGTCAAAGTTACTGACCGATTCAAAAGTTTGATATCTTAATCAAAAGCCATGCTACTACACATAAGAAGTGACTATAAAAATTATAACATTTGATTTTAAAAAATAATTTTTCGGTATGGATACATTTATTATAAACTCCTTTGAAGCTCATATAAAGTGGAATAAACGGCAAAGATTATCATCCGATTTTTAAGTTTGATATCTTAATCGACAGCTATTTAATTGTCTATAAATTGTATAAAAAAAGATTTTAAACTTTTTGCTTATAAATTAAAAAAAAAATAATTTAATTGATAAATAAATTATTTTTTGATGGACGATAGTCCATAAAAGTCAAAGTTATTGACCGATTCAAAAGTTTGATATCTTAATCGACAGCTCTTTTGTTGTCTATACATTGTTTAAAAAAAGATTTTAAATTTTTTGCTTACAAATTAAAAAAAAATAATTTAATTGATAAATAAATAATTTTTGATGGACGATAGTCCAATTTTCAACATCTTAATATTTTCAAAATTAAATAAATAAACAAATTAATTATTTAATAAATAATTTTTTATGGACTATTATTTAGTCCTCTTTTGTTGTCTATAAATTAATAATTTATAAATTAATAAATTATAATAATTTTTTTGCTTCTAAATTAAAAAAAAATAATTTAATTGATAAATAAATTATTTTTTGATGGACGATAGTCCATAAAAGTCAAAGTTACTGACCGATTCAAAAGTTTGATATCTCAATCAAAAGCCATGCTACTACGCATAAATATTGATTATAAAAGATATAACATTTGGTTTAAAAAAATAATTTTTTAATTGATAAATAAATAATTTTTGATGGACGATAGTCCAATTTTCAACATCTTAATATTTTCAAAATTAAATAAATAAACAAATTAATTATTTAATAAATAATTTTTTATGGACTATTATTTAGTCCTCTTTTGTTGTCTATAAATTAATAATTTATAAATTAATAAATTTTATAATTTTTTTGCTTCTAAATTAAAAAAAAATAATTTAATTGATAAATAAATTATTTTTTGATGGACGATAGTCCATAAAAGTCAAAGTTACTGACCGATTCAAAAGTTTGATATCTCAATCAAAAGCCATGCTACTACGCATAACTATTGATTATAAAAATTATAACATTTGGTTTAAAAAAATAATTTTTCGGTATGGATACAATTATTATAAACTACTTTGAAGCTTATATAAAGTTGAATAAACGGCAGAGATTATCAACCGATTTTTAAGTTTGATATCTTAATCGACAGCTCTTTTGTTGTCTATAAATTGTATTAAAAAAGATTTTAATTTTTTTGCTTATAAATTAAAAAAAAATAATTTAATTGATAAATAGATTATTTTTTGATGATAGTCCATCAAAGTCAAAGTTATTGACCGATCCAAAAGTTTGATATCTTAATCAAAAGCCATGCTACTACGCATAAATATTAATTATGAAAATTATAACATTTGGTTTAAAAAAATAGTTTTTCGGTATTGATACATTTATTATAAACTACTTTGAAGCTCATATAAAGTTGAATAAACGGCAAAGATTATCAACCGATTTTTAAGTTTGATAATTTAATCGACAGCTCTTTTGTTGTCTATAAATTGTATTAAAAAAGATTTTAAACTTTTTGCTTATAAATTTAAAAAAAATAATTTAATTGATAAATAAATTATTTTTTGATGGACGATAGTCCATAAAAGTCAAAGTTACTGACCGATTCAAAAGTTTGATATCTTAATCGACAGCTCTTTTGTTGTCTATAAAATGTATTAAAAAAGATTTTAAACTTTTTGCTTTAAAATTAAAAAAAAATAATTTAATTGATAAATAAATTATTTTTTGATAGACGATAGTCCATAAAAGTAAAAGTTACTGACCGATTCAAAAGTTTGATATCTTAATCAAAAGCCATGCTACTACGCATAAATATTGATTATGAAAATTATAACATTTGGTTTAAAAAAATAGTTTTTCGGTATGGATACATTTATTATAAACTACTTTGAAGCTCATATAAAGTGGAATAAACGGCAAAGATTATCAACCGATTTTTTAGTTTGATATCTTAATCGACAGCTATTTAATTGTCTATAAATTGTAAAAAAAAGGTTTTAACCGTTTTGCTTTTTAATTAAAAAAAAAAAATTTAATTGATAAATAAATTATTTTTTGATGGACGATAGTCCATAAAAGTCAAAGTTACTGACTGATTTTTAAGTTTGATATCTTAATCGACAGCTATTTAATTGTCTATAAATTGTATAAAAAAAGATTTTAAATTTTTTGCTTACAAATTAAAAAAAAATAATTTAATTGATAAATAAATTATTTTTTGATGGACGATAGTCCATAAAAGTCAAAGTTACTGACCGATTCAAAAGTTTGATATCTCAATCAAAAGCCATGCTACTACGCATAAATATTTATTATAAAAATTATAACATTTGGTTTAAAAAAATAATTTTTTGGTATGGATACAATTATTATAAACTACTTTGAAGCTTATATAAAGTTGAATAAACGGCAAAGATTATCAACCGATTTTTAAGTTTGATACCTTAATCGACAGCTCTTTTGTTGTCTATAAATTGTATTAAAAAAGATTTTAATATTTTTGCTTATAAATTAAAAAAAATAATTTAATTGATAAATAAATTATTTTTTGATGGACGATAGTCCATAAAAGTCAAAGTTACTGACCGATTCAAAAGTTTGATATCTTAATCAAAAGCCATGCTACTACGTATAAATATTGATTATGAAAATTATAATATTTGGTTTAAAAAAATAGTTTTTCGGTATGGATACATTTATTATAAACTACTTTGAAGCATATAAAGTAGAATAAACGGCAAATGTTATCAACCGATTTTTAAGTTTGATATCTTAATCGACAGCTCTTTTGTTGTCTATAAATTGTATTAAAAAAGATTAAACTTTTTGCTTATAAATTAAAAAAAATAATTTAATCGATAAATAAATTATTTTTTGATGGACGATAGTCCATAAAAGTCAAAGTTACTGACCGATTCAAAAGTTTGATATCTTAATCAAAAGCCATGCTGCTACGTATAAATATTGATTATGAAAATTATAACATTTGGTTTAAAAAAATAGTTTTTCGGTATGGATACATTTATTATAAACTACTTTGAAGCTCATATAAAGTTGAATAAACGGCAAAGATTATCAACCGATTTTTAAGTTTGATATCTTAATCGACAGCTATTTAATTGTCTATAAATTGTATTAAAAAAGATTTTAAACTTTTTGCTTACAAATTAAAAAAAAATAATTTAATTGATAAATAAATAATTTTTGATGGACGATAGTCCAATTTTCAACATCTTATAATTTTCAAAATTAAATAAATAAATTAATTAATTATTTAATAAATAATTTTTGATGGACGATAGTGATATATTGTCAAAGTTATTGACCGATTCAAAAGTTTGATATCTTAATCAAAAGCCATGCTACTACGCATAAATATTGATTATGAAAATTATAACATTTGGTTTAAAAAAATAGTTTTTCGGTATGGATATAAAGTTGAATAAACGGCAAAGATTATCAACCGATTTTTAAGTTTGATATCTTAATCGACAGCTATTTAATTGTCTATAAATTGTATTAAAAAAGATTTTAATTTTTTTGCTTATAAATTAAAAAAAAATAATTTAATTGATAAATAAATTATTTTTTGATGGACGATAGTCCATAAAAGTCAAAGTTATTGACCGATTCAAAAGTTTGATATCTTAATCAAAAGCCATGCTACTCCGCATAAATATTTATTATGAAAATATAACATTTGGTTTAAAAAAATAGTTTTTCGGTATGGATACATTTATTATAAACTACTTTGAAGCTCATATAAAGTTGAATAAACGGCAAAGATTATCAACCGATTTTTAAGTTTGATATCTTAATCGACAGCTCTTTTGTTGTCTATAAATTGTATTAAAAAAGATTTTAATTTTTTTGCTTATAAATTAAAAAAAAATAATTTAATTGATAAATAAATTATTTTTTGATGGACGATAGTCAATAAAAGTCAAAGTTACTGACCGATTCAAAAGTTTGATATCTTAATCAAAAGCCATGCTACTACACATAAGAAGTGACTATAAAAATTATAACATTTGATTTTAAAAAATAATTTTTCGGTATGGATACATTTATTATAAACTCCTTTGAAGCTCATATAAAGTGGAATAAACGGCAAAGATTATCATCCGATTTTTAAGTTTGATATCTTAATCGACAGCTATTTAATTGTCTATAAATTGTATAAAAAAAGATTTTAAACTTTTTGCTTATAAATTAAAAAAAAAATAATTTAATTGATAAATAAATTATTTTTTGATGGACGATAGTCCATAAAAGTCAAAGTTATTGACCGATTCAAAAGTTTGATATCTTAATCGACAGCTCTTTTGTTGTCTATACATTGTTTAAAAAAAGATTTTAAATTTTTTGCTTACAAATTAAAAAAAAATAATTTAATTGATAAATAAATAATTTTTGATGGACGATAGTCCAATTTTCAACATCTTAATATTTTCAAAATTAAATAAATAAACAAATTAATTATTTAATAAATAATTTTTTATGGACTATTATTTAGTCCTCTTTTGTTGTCTATAAATTAATAATTTATAAATTAATAAATTATAATAATTTTTTTGCTTCTAAATTAAAAAAAAATAATTTAATTGATAAATAAATTATTTTTTGATGGACGATAGTCCATAAAAGTCAAAGTTACTGACCGATTCAAAAGTTTGATATCTCAATCAAAAGCCATGCTACTACGCATAAATATTGATTATAAAAGATATAACATTTGGTTTAAAAAAATAATTTTTTAATTGATAAATAAATAATTTTTGATGGACGATAGTCCAATTTTCAACATCTTAATATTTTCAAAATTAAATAAATAAACAAATTAATTATTTAATAAATAATTTTTTATGGACTATTATTTAGTCCTCTTTTGTTGTCTATAAATTAATAATTTATAAATTAATAAATTTTATAATTTTTTTGCTTCTAAATTAAAAAAAAATAATTTAATTGATAAATAAATTATTTTTTGATGGACGATAGTCCATAAAAGTCAAAGTTACTGACCGATTCAAAAGTTTGATATCTTAATCAAAAGCCATGCTACTACGTATAAATATTGATTATGAAAATTATAATATTTGGTTTAAAAAAATAGTTTTTCGGTATGGATACATTTATTATAAACTACTTTGAAGCTCATATAAAGTTGAATAAACGGCAAATGTTATCAACCGATTTATAAGTTTGATATCTTAATCAACAGCTCTTTTGTTGTCTATAAATTGTATTAAAAAAGATTTTAAACTTTTTGCTTATAAATTAAAAAAAATATCATGATCTAGAGCTGGTGAATGGAATTACAAACATTCGAATCGATCAATAATTTTTATATTTATTCTAATGATTTAACATTTTCATAGTAGTTTAAAATAAATGTATCGATTAGGAAAAAAACCAATTTGTAAACTAAAATATTAAAATGTTTTGATACACAAGTCACTCACTGATCTAGGGCTGGTGATTTGGATATCAAACATTCGAATCGATAAATATTTTTTAATTTTATTCTAATTTTTAATATTGTCATAGTAGTTTAAAATAAATGTATCGATTAGAAAAAAACAAATTTGTAAACTAAACTATTCTAATCTTTTGAAACACAATTCACTCACTGATCTAGAGCTGGTGATTGGGATATCAAACAATCAAATCAATCAATAATCTTTATTTTTATTCTAATTTTTAATATTTTCATAGTAGTTTAAAATAAATTATCCATTAGAAAAAAACAAATTTGTAAACTAAATTATTAAAATCTTTTGATACACAATTCACTCACTGATCAATTCTCTCACAGCTGGTGATTGAGGTATCAAACATTTAAACCGATCAATAATTATTATTTTTGTTCTAATTTTTAATATTTTCATAGTAGTTTAAAATAAATGTATCGATTAGACAAAAACAAATTTGTAAACTAAACTATTGCAATCTTTTGATACACAATTCACTCACTGATCTAGAGCTGGTGATAGGGATATCGAACATTCGAATCGATTAATAATTTTTATTTTTATCCTAATTTTTAATATTTTAATAGTAGTTTAAAATAAATGTATCGATTAGGAAAAAACAAATTTGTAAACAAAAATATTAAAATCTTTTGACACACGATTCACTCACTGATCTAGAGCTGGTGATTGTGGTATCAAACATTCGAATCGATTAAGTATTTTTATTTTTATTCTTATTTTTAATAATTTCATAGAAATTTAAAATAAATGTATCATTAGGAAAAAACAAATTTGTAAACTGAACTATTAAAATGTTTTGGTACACAATCCACTCTCTGATCTAGAGCTGGTGATTGGAATTTCAAACATTCGAATCAATCAATAATTTTTATTTTTATTCAACTTTTCACTATTTTCATAGTAGTTTAAAATAAATGTTTCCATTAGAAAAAACAAATTTGTAAACTAAAATATTAAAATGTTTTGATACACAATTCACTCACTGATCTTGATCTGGTGATTGGGATATCAAACATTCGCATTGATCATTAATTTTAATTTTTATTCTAATTTTAAATATTTTCATGATAGTTTAAATAAAATGTATCCATTAGAAAAAAAACAAATTTGGAAACTAAACTATTAACATCTTTTGATACATAATCCTCTTTCTGATCTAGAGCTTGTGATTAGGATATCAGACATTCAAATCGATCATTAATTTTTATATTTATTATTAAATTTTAATATTTTCATAGTAGTTTAAAATAAGTTTATCCATTAGAAAAAAACAAATTTGTAAACTAAACTATTCAAATCTTTTGATACACAATTCATTCACTGATCTACAGCTGATGATTGAAATATCAAACATTTGAATCGATAAATTATTTTTATTTTTATTCAACTTTTTAATATTTTCATAGTAGTTTAAAATAAATGTATCAAGTAGGAAAAATCAAGTTTTTAAACTAAAATATTAAAATCTTTTGATACACAATTCACTGACTGATCTAGAGCTGGTGATTGGGATATCAAACATTCGAATCAATCAATTATTTTTATTTTTATTCTAATTTTTAATTTTTTCGTAGTAGTTTAAAATAAATGTATCTATTAGAAAAAAAAACAAATTTGTAAACTAAACTATTAAAATCTTTTGATACATAATTTGTAAGGTTTTGAATTGTGATGATAAATCAGCCAAAGTCTACACCACTGTATTGATGGTATTTTATCCGAGATATCATTTTTTCTTTTTTTCGTATTTTTGTTGGATGTCGTTGCATTCGGACAAGCCAAGTCCACAACCTAAACGCAAATTTAAAATATCGTTTTTGCATTGGTAAACAAATAATTAGCTGATGAATTTTATAAACGTGGCCGCAGAATTAAATCGGGTACTTATTTTGGGAGGGAGACATCCGGAATTTGGGTATAAAAGATAAAATGTGAAGTGTAGAGGGGTCTTTTTGGTTTTTTGGCTTGAGATAAGAACGCATCGATGCATCGGAAAAAAAAACAAAGTGAAAATGTCGTAAAAAAAATTAAAGCGAAAAATTCCTTAAAAAAAAAATTAATTTAATAATTTATTAATCAAAATATAATAATTAAAGTGAAATTAAAAGTATTATAATTTATTAATCAAAATATAATAATTAAAGTGAAATTAAAAGTATTATAATTTATTAATCAAAATATAATAATTAAAGTGAAATATATAATAAATAATTATTCATAATTTATATAATACAAACTATATTAAAAATAAAATAAAAATTCTTCAGCAGCAGCAAAAAAAAATCAGATCAATGACTTATTTTCATCTCTTGAATGGAAAAAACGACACAAATTTTTAGGGAGGATATTTTTCCGCAAAATACGCAAAAATTAAAATCATAATTGAACTGCGACGACATTTACGTCTAATATTTAATGTTATGATTGTATCTTTTGCAATAAAAAATAAATAAATAACCACAGTTGTAGGAGTGACGGACTATTCAATCGCGTGTTCAAACGCGTGCTGAAAATATTTCGAGAAGCCATCACAGAGGTTGTTGTGGGTGAGTATTCGATTTTTTTTATGCAGGCCTTTATCGGGTGAATAAACAAAGAAAATTCATGGCTTTATTTTAGTTATATTATAAATTTTTTTTTTTATTCTTATCAATAAAAATATTATTATATCGTGTATTATATTGTAAAATACCGTATTACATCGTTTGATTGCTATATTGTAAGTTGCGAACTCACGCTGAGTGGATTGCGGGCTGAGCTAGTCCAGAAAGTGTATCTGATATCTGGCGTCCAACAGTACACTTAATGCAAGAAGAAAAATTGATATCATTTAATTTAATAAGTAGCAATCAGATGGTTTCGTGAATATATGTATGTGTGCATACATATATTATTTTTTTGGGTGATTTATCATAATTATTTTTCTTTTTGTTTATACAGGTTGGCCCTTGGCGGACGGAATTGACGTACGGGAACCACAATTTAAGTTTATTTTAATAGATTGCGATAATAATTGTCGGGTTGTGTATTATATTATGTAAATTTTTTTTTGTTATTAAATTTTGTTTGGTTAATATTTTGGAAATATTTTTTTTGTTTTTTGACACGCAACATTTGGCGCCCAACGTGGGGCTCGAAAGAGTGGACGCTGTTAAATTCTTAAAAAGATTTGTAATTATAATTTGTTAAAAAAAAAAAAAAAAAAAAAAATATTATAAATTAATCTATAAAGTGAGTCCTGGCCGTCAATTTAACTCCGCTAAGTAAGTAGCATAATTAATATACTAAGAATACATGTATACAGATCATCCATCTGATGAATGGATCCCTAAGAAAGGTTTAATTTTTTTTTGTTATTTTTAGGAATTTTTTTTTCTTTTCGCTCTTTCCTCTACTTCGGAAAGTTGCATATATGTATGTATATTACATATGCACATGCTTTGATATATTTCTTTATTGCTTATGTTAATTTTGCGTTTTAATAATATTTGAAATATTCTAAGATCCTATTTTTTGCCAAATTTAAAACTATAATTTTAAAATACTAACAATGAACCCCGCGTACTTGAGTGAGGGTGAATTTAAATATGAATGTTTTGTGCGTGGTATCGACGGTAACCTTCCAAAAGAATCCGCAATTCGTGAATTACGAAGTAGGCTTAGAAATGAAGCTAAGGGAGGGGAAGTTTCTCCTATAATTGGAATTTCGGACGTCGAAACCGAATTTGAAATCTGTAAAATTAAACATCACACGATATTAGCGGTTAAGTTAGAAGAACGAAAAATACTTGGGAAAAAATTCCAAAGTCAGGTATTACATTTATTATACCGGTTACAAAGATTGGTAAATAGTAGGGCCGCAGACGTTACATCAATAGAACCTACTACCTCTGGTCTAGCGGTAGCGGAGATGATGTTGCAAGATGTCCGTTCTATTGCCGTAACTTTGTCCGCGTCGGAAGAAATCAAAGGAACATCGGTTGGCTCGGATAATCCTATACCTGATTCTTTTAGAGCAGAATCGAGTCGAACAAATCTTAAAGAGATTGGAAGGTTGGAGGGAACTTTGGAACAAGCGCTTAGTATAATTCAGCAGCATATCAAGAGTAACAACCGTTACAAATCTCCACTCAGACATGTTACCAGCTCACCTCAGAAAGATTTATGTGAAGAAAATGTTGATACCTCTGACTCTGATACTTCAGTAAAATTTCGACATCGATTTAAGAAATCAACTTCTAATTTCCAGCATACAGTGAGATCTAGAAGATCTGTTATTCCTATACATAAATGGGGTGTTGTATTCCGGGGTGATGAGAAAACCAACAAAGTCAACGATTTTATTGCTGATGTGGAAATGTTCGCTAAAATGGAAGGTGTTAGTAATGAAGAACTAATTGGAAGGGCAATTTATTTATTTGATGGACCTGCTCGACTGTGGTATAGGTCTAATATTAATTCCAATCCTTTTCCTAGTTGGAATGATCTAGTACGATCTTTAAGGAAAACTTTTGTACCTGAAGATCATGATTATTGGCTAATGCAGGAAATTTATCAACGGTTACAAGGTAAAGATGAGAATTATGAAATGTATCTGGCGCATATGAAAACTTCGTTTCAAAATCGTATAGAAACAATACCAGAACATGAGCAACTGAAAACAATAATAAGGAATTTAAGACCTTTTTATATTGAGAAACTCCCAATAGTAGATATTGCAACCATTGACCAACTAAGCCGATATTGCAAAAAAATTGAAGATTTGAAATTCAATTTAGACCGTCGGTCAGGCAAACAAACGCAAAACTTTATAGACACCACAAACTCAAAAACCAGTGTCTCGAAGAATAAAATTACAGATCGGGTTTTCATGTGTTCTCGGGAAGAACCTGTTGCGGAGGAGCGTATTATTAATAATACGGACGATAATGAAGTACCCGAATTACAAACCTTTGCGTTGGCCGAATCTAAACCTAAATATGGTCCAAAGTGTTGGAACTGTCATGAGACTGGTCATTCTTTTAATGAATGTAAGCAACCAAAAACTCGAATCTTTTGTTTTAAATGCGGAAGAGATAAATCGATTAGAAGATATTGTTCCAACTGTCAAGCTAAAGAAAGATTACCAAAAAACCAATAAAGCAAACTGGTTCTCGGAGTCAGACCAAACATTTGCATACCAAGACTCCCAACACACCAACTAATTTTCGACATTTTTGCTCTAGGACTCCAATTTATTCTTATTTTCCGAAAAACATCCATTTAAACTCCTTAATTAATTACGCCATGGACGGAAGACCAATGTTAGAGGTTACAATTTTAGATATTCCCGTAGTTGGACTTCTAGATTCAGGAGCTTCCTGCACCATCTTCGGCATCGGCAGTGAAGCTATTACTAGTCGGCTAGGCCTAACCATCAATGAATTGGCGTTATCTATAGCTACAGCTGACGGAACGTTTCATAAAACAAAAGGATACATCAATGTGCCCTACACATATAATACAAAAACCGTAGTCATACCGACTTTAATAATTCCAACATTAACGAACACGTTAATTCTTGGTGTTGATTTTTGGAAAGGATTTAACATTACACCCGTGGTCAATTCATGTTCTGATAAATTTGCTAGTAAGCTCCTTGAATGCCAACATGAGATTTCATTAAACGATTCCAAAGCGTTAGGCGCAGCTCTAAAGCTATTTTTAGTCTCTGATGGTGCAACTATCGGCCAAACCAAAGTTTTATCTCATTTTATTGATACAGGCGACTCGAGACCAATAAAACAACGGAATTATCCGATGTCACCTTATATCCAAGAAAAGCTAGATACAGAGCTTGATCGTATGATCAAACTTGATGTCGTGGAAAAATCGAACAGTCCATGGAGTAATCCAATAGTGTGCGTGAACAAATCAAATGGTAAGACTCGGTTATGTCTGGATTCGAGAAAATTGAATGCAGTTACTAAACCAGACGCATACCCCATACCTCATATTGGGCGTATTTTGGGACGTTTTAAAACCACCAAATTTTTATCCAGTGTGGATTTATCGGACGCATTTTGGCAAGTTCCTTTGGAGGAATCGTCCAAAGAAAAAACTGCTTTTTCCATTTCTTCGCGCGGCCATTTCCAATTTGTCGTAATGCCATTCGGACTACACAATGCTCCACAAACACAAGCTAGGCTTATGGATATGGTTTTAAGTATAGATTTGGAGCCTTATGTTTTTGTATACCTCGATGACATCATCATATCAACAGAAACTTTAGAGCATCATTTAGAGCTCCTGCGTATTGTAGCCATCCGGTTGAGTAAAGCAGATCTTACGATAAATTTAGACAAATCAAAATTTTTGAAAAAAAGTATGAAATATCTCGGCTATGTAATATCCGAAGAGGGGTTACGCACTGACCCGGAAAAGATACAAGGCATATTAGACTATCCGATTCCAAAATCCGTGAAGGGAGTTCGGAGACTGCTAGGTATGGCTGGATGGTATCGGAGGTTTATACCAAATTTCGCTACTCTGTCTGCGCCCATATCTGACACACTAAAGAAAAGCAAAAATTTTTGTTGGACTGAAGCAGCTAACTCGGCATTTCTAGAGCTTAAGTCAAGGCTTGTTTCACCTCCAATTCTGTCAAACCCTGATTTTTCTCTGCCTTTTACTGTTCAAACGGACGCTTCCGACGTAGGTATTGGAGCCGTCTTGACACAGGGTGTAGGGTCCGACGAATATGTGATTTCTTATTTTTTTCAAAAATTAACGATCCCGCAGCAAAAATACCACACAACAGAAAAAGAATGTTTCGCCGTTATAATGGCCATTGATGAATTCCGACCATATATAGAGGGAACGAAATTCACAGTCATCACGGACCATACTTCTTTAATATGGCTTAACAATATACGAGATCCTAGTGGACGTTTGGGTAGATGGTCTCTCAAGCTACAACAGTATAATTTCGAATTAAAACACAGAAAAGGGAAATTTCATGTGGTGCCGGATGCACTCTCACGTAGCATGGCAGTCGATGTTGCATCCATTGGGAAAGACTTGTGGTATGTAAACTTAAAATCGGGGCTAGAAACCACTCCTGAGAAAAATCCATTATTCAAACTTATTACGGGGAAAATTTTCAAGGTTTATCAAAATAATTTAGTTAAATTGGTTGTGCCTTTAGAAGAACAAATACAAGTTTTAGAAGCATGTCATGATAGTCCAATGTCTGCTCATCTGGGAGTTAAAAAAACTATTGCTCGGATTAAAGAAAAATACTACTGGCCAAAGTTGACTAACACAGTAAAAGAATATGTACGAAAATGTGAGGTATGTAAAGCATCAAAGCAATTTCCAACTATCAGTTCACCTATGGGGAAGGCAAAAATTCCACAGGAACCCTGGGCTGTTATTGCAATAGACTTTTTGGGGCCCTTAACGAGATCTAAGCAAGGTAATGCGTATATTTTGGTAGTGCTGGATATATTTACGAAATTTGTATTATTATTTCCACTTAGAAATTCTGAAACTTCTAACACAATTAAAATTTTGGAACAAAACGTCTTTTTACTGTTTGGTTCACCTAAAACTCTAATATCTGACAATGGACCACAATTCATTTCGAACAGCTTTCAATCATTTTTACAGGAAAACGGTGTACGTCATTATCGTAATGCACGCTATCATCCCCAAAACAATCCAGCAGAAAGAGTAAATCGAGTTATAATTGCTTCTATTCGTGCCTATCTAAAGGATAGCCATCGAGATTGGGACAAAGAACTGCACAAAATTGGTTGCGCAATACGAACAGCAAAGCACGAATCAACAGGATTTACTCCGTATTTTTTAAATTTTGGCCGTGAGATGTACCATTATGCCTATGATATCGGTGAATTGTCGAAAAGAATAGATGATGCCAATTTTGAGGAATCCAATATACCAAGCCGAGTTAAAAAATTGGAAAATTTCGCGGGATTAAAACCTATTGTACAGAAAAATCTTGAAAAGGCACATCAAAAGGCTGCTCACTACTATAATTTACGAACACGTCCGAGACAATTTTTGGCAGGTGATGTAGTGTGGAAGAAAAATTTCCAGTTGTCGGATGCATCAAAAAATTTCTCGGCAAAATTAGCAAAACGTATCAAGTGCAAAATTAAAACCCCAATAGGTTCGAATGTGTATCTTTTAGAAGACATGGATGGAAAAGAATTAGGTGTATTCCATACTTAGGATTTTTCACCTGATTGAATTTGTTTGGAAATCGTTAGTTGGATAATTTTATTTTAAATATTATAGTTTTAAGTAAGAGTATTTTTATTTTGGTAAGGATTGTACAGCTATGAGTAAAGTTCATCTACTACGAGAAGTTCATTTGTTTGTTCTTAACTGGAAATCAGTCAAAGTTGAGGTTCTGTAGCTAAATTTGTATATTTCGTTTTGGTTCAAATAAAAAAAGTTTAAAAAATTTAAATAATAAATTATATATAGACATTTTTTTATTCAATAATTCTTCTGAGTTATCTTAACACCAGAGAAGTCATATAAAGGTTCAACTTATAGTAATATATTATTAGTATACCGTATTATCATCTTTGAGTTTCGATCAATACCAGAGTATGGTATACGAGAAGATGAAATAGTCATCTTTATTTTATTTTATTAATCCATTTGTTGATTGAGTTTTCGTATAAGTTGTATCTATGAGTTTTCATGAAAACCAGGTAACAACTGAGGGAATAGCATTATCATTCCCTGTATTTTTTTTATTTTTTAATCATTATTAGTTCGGAAGTGGCCATAGCTGATGCTCCTTTTTGCTGAGTTTCCTTTGTATTCAGTATAGTAAAAGGAGAGATGATTATGGTTCAGTTTGTTTGTTTTATTTATTTTAGTTGAACAATCATATAGACTATTGATGAAATTATGATTTATTGCTAAACTCGTTTAGTTTTGAGAGTATTAAGAACTTTTTTTTGAACCAAAGTTAAAACTTAGGAGAACTTGGCAGTTTAGTTTTAGTAAGGTTTAGAGTTCTACTCTAAGGTGGTGGTAATTTTAAAGATTTTTTTTGTGTAATTGTAATTTAAGATATATTCTGATATATGTATGTGGATAGAAAAATGGAAATACTTCAATTTGGTTTCGGTATGCGTAAGGAATATAATATTTGTATAGAATGCATTTGATTTTTTTTTAAGAAAAAAATTTAATTAATGTTCGGACATTAATTAAATTTTTTTTATTTGACGAAAGTATGTAGTGTAAGGTTTTGAATTGTGATGATAAATCAGCCAAAGTCTACACCACTGTATTGATGGTATTTTATCCGAGATATCATTTTTTCTTTTTTTCGTATTTTTGTTGGATGTCGTTGCATTCGGACAACCCGAGTCCACAACCTAAACGCAAATTTAAAATATCGTTTTTGCATTGGTAAACAAATAATTAGCCGATGAATTTTATAAACGTGGCCGCAGAATTAAATCGGGTACTTATTTTGGGAGGGAGATATCCGGAATTTGGGTATAAAAGATAAAATGTGAAGTGTAGAGGGGTGTTTTTGGTTTTTTGGCTTGAGATAAGAACGCATCGATGCATCAGAAGAAAAACAAAGTGAAAATGTCGTAAAAAAAATCAAAGCAAAAAATTCCTTAAAAAAAAAATTAATTTAATAATTTATTAATCAAAATATAATAATTAAAGTGAAATTAAAAGTATTATAATTTATTAATCAAAATATAATAATTAAAGTGAAATTAAAAGTATTATAATTTATTAATCAAAATATAATAATTAAAGTGAAATTAAAAAAATTATAATTTATTAATCAAAATATAATAATTAAAGTGAAATATATAATAAATAATTATTCATAATTTATATAATACAAACTATATTAAAAATAAAATAAAAATTCTTCAGCAGCAGCAAAAAAAAATCAGATCAATGACTTATTTTCATCTCTTGAATGGAAAAAACGACACAAATTTTTAGGGAGGATATTTTTCCGCAAAATACGCAAAAATTAAAATCATAATTGAACTGCGACGACATTTACGTCTAATATTTAATGTTATGATTGTATCTTTTGCAATAAAAAATAAATAAATAACCACAGTTGTAGGAGTGACGGACTATTCAATCGCGTGTTCAAACGCGTGCTGAAAATATTTCGAGAAGCCATCACAGAGGTTGTTGTGGGTGAGTATTCGATTTTTTTTATGCAGGCCTTTATCGGGTGAATAAACAAAGAAAATTCATGGCTTTATTTTAGTTATATTATAAATTTTTTTTTTTATTCTTATCAATAAAAATATTATTATATCGTGTATTATATTGTAAAATACCGTATTACATCGTTTGATTGCTATATTGTAAGTTGCGAACTCACGCTGAGTGGATTGCGGGCTGAGCTAGTCCAGAAAGTGTGTCTGATATCTGGCGTCCAACAGTACACTTAATGCAAGAAGAAAAATTGATATCATTTAATTTAATAAGTAGCAATCAGATGGTTTCGTGAATATATGTATGTGTGCATACATATATTATTTTTTTGGGTGATTTATCATAATTATTTTTCTTTTTGTTTATACAGGTTGGCCCTTGGCGGACGGAATTGACGTACGGGAACCACAATTTAAGTTTATTTTAATAGATTGCGATAATAATTGTCGGGTTGTGTATTATATTATGTAAATTTTTTTTTGTTATTAAATTTTGTTTGGTTAATATTTTGGAAATATTTTTTTTGTTTTTTGACACGCAACAAATTCACTCACTGATCTAGAGCTGGTGATTGTGATATCAAACATTCGAATCGATCAATAATTTTTATTTTTATTCTAATTTTTAATATTTTTATAGTAGTTTAAAATAAATGTATCGATTAGGAAAAAACAAATCTGTAAACTAAAATATTCAAATCTTTTGATACACAATTCACTCGCTGATCTAGAGCTGGTGAATGGGATATCAAACATTCGAATCGATCATTAATTTTTATATTTATTCTAATTTTTAACATTTTCATAGTAGTTTAAAATAAATGTATCGATTAGGAAATAGCAAATTTGTAAACTAAAATATTAAAATCTTTTGATACACGATTCACTTGTAACGGCTGCACAAAGATTGTACATTGCTACAATAAACTCAGTGCACCACAATACATTTTCTGCATCACCCGGTATTTCATATTTATAAATTAATTATAAATTAATTCGCCCAAAGGTAGGCGCAATGGAATACATAGAAATCGATCATTGGAATCGCGGGATATTTAATACACACTATATATTTATAGTTCACAGTGTGTTTATATTTACCAAGGTGGCAGCAGTACTTAAAACATACAGTACTGCATTAATCAAATACATGTTATTAGAATACTTGACTTCCGGCATTCCCAAAATCATTCGGGTGGTACCGAGCCAAATATCTGTGGGTTACTCGTTTTTTATTTTTCATTCTTTTCCTTGCTTTCTAACGAAGTGCATTAGACGGAGCGGAACAATATATATATATATATATATATATATATATATATACTATTAACGTGGAGATCTATTTATAGATATCATTATAATATAAAGGTGTAGATAATTAAAATTACATTACATAATTATAATTATAAAACATTGAATTTTAATTAAAGTTTATTAACAATTAAAACAATTAAAAGTTTGTTTAACAATTAAATTTTTATTTAGCCCTAAGGGGATATAACAAGTGGTGACCCCGACGTCCCTGTTTAGGGAACTCACAAAACAGTGAATAAAATTATATAAATTATATAAATTATATAATTATATAATTAAATAAAAGCACGTGTTTAAATTTTTATTTATCCCTAAGGGGATATAACAAGTGTGATAACAAGGGATATAACCAGTGATATAACAAGTGGTATTATAAAAATAAACGTGTGGATAAAAGAGTAACAGTAGAGCAGTACAGCGTGTGACGTCCCACGCTGCAACATTAAATACAGCCACGTGGATCGACGATTATCCACGTGCCGCGCAGCGACCTTCGCCAATCGCCAACCACAATAAATATCAAACGTGTTTATCGGAGTGTTACTATAAAATAGCAGAGTAACAGAAGAGCAGTACAACGTGTGCCGTCCCACGCTGCAACATTAAATTCAGCCACGTGGATCGACGATTATCCACGTGCCGCGCAGTGACCTTCGCCAATCGCAACAGGAACAACAACAACAACAACAAAAATGACAACACCAACAATAATAAACATCAAAAGAAAAGGAAAAAAACTGATAAGTTAATTTCTTAATATTACTTTTATTCATATTTCTTTCTTACTTTAACTTTAACGTAATTTAACTTTAAACTAATATTATTAATAGTAAAATTATAAAATTGTGAAATTATCACCACGTTACAAGTACATATATTTTTCAAGCTAAGTTTCACTTCGAGATCGCTTTAAAAAGGTTGTTGGTTTACCCATTCCTATTGTTCTAAATTAAATTGCTGTAAAAAAGTGTGTAACATATTTTGTTCCTTATTTTTTTTTTTTAAACTTTCGTTTTAAAAAAAAGAAAAAACAAAAAACAAAATATCCACACTTCCAATATTTATTAGATTTCTGACCTTTCCTCCTCTTATTTGTGGTAAATTCCACTAAATTTGTTTGTATCATCAAGGAGATGCCCAGCGACGAAGAGATGCACTCCCGAAGCGTGAGGTTGAGACATCATCGAAGTCCTTAAAACTCCAACAATTTTGGATGGACAAACCGTCAAATTGGTTCAGCGTTACTGAACTCCAGTTCCAAATTATTGGGATAAAATCGGATAGAGAAAAATTCCTTCACGCACTGGCAGCCCTAACCCCCAATGCATGCGACATAGTATCCGACATACTGGCTAGTCCACCTGAACAAGGCAGATACGAGGTGCTGAAATAAAAATTACTCAACAGGCTAACTCCGTCGGATGAGAGCAAGCTAGATTCCCTTTTAAGTGGGCAGGACATGGGGGACAAAAGACCCTCAGATATGCTCCGCCACATAAAATATCTGGCCGGATCACAATTCCCAGAACTCATCATCAAATCACTTTGGGTTAGAAAAATGCCGGAGATTATTAGAATAGCATTGGTGGCACAGCCGGAAACCAGACTACTAGACGATTTGGCGGTAACAGCTGATAAGCTACATGAAGTAATGTCCACCTCCAATACCGTGGCAGCAGTCACGAGGCAATCACGTCCTACTGATATGATCAAACACCCAATCAGAGACGTGAGGACATACCAATCAAGTAGATCTCAAGGTAATACAATTGAGCAACGATTGGCAACTATAGAAGCCCGCCTCGATAGCCTTACACAGAGAATCAATGAGAGATCACGGTCACGAGGAAGAGGACGGTCACAAATACGTCGATCATGGTCTTGAAACAACTCTCGCACAAGAAACCAGAGTCGAGACACAAATATGCCGTACAGCCGACATTGGTGTCGTTTGTACAACAAATTCGGCAGTCGGGCATTCAACTGCAATAAGCCATGCAGCTACCTTAAAGACTATGGCAATAATCCCACAGTAAATAGTGAAGTGGAAATGAACCCCGAGGCCCGACCAAAAAACATGTAAGCCACCTGGTCGAGTTGAGAGTCACCTCCTCCTAGAATTTAATAAAATTCCAAAAAACATTCCAACAACATTTGAGTACAGTCTCCTCAAATTCAACAAAATGATTATTCGTGCATGATTCCAATAATAAGTTAACGTTCCTTATTGACACAGGCGCTGATCTTTCGGTAATACCTGTTAACACTTTCGCAAAAACTTTTTACTTTAGTGAAAAATCAAGGGATTTAGTCCTTTTGGCAGCCAATGGTTCAACCATTAACACCTACGGTACAAAATTACTACAGGTGGATATCAGTTTAAGACGTTCCTTCAAACATGCTTTTGTTTTAGCATCAGTGAACCGCCCGATTATCGGCGCCGATTTTCTTTCTAAATTCGGAATCCTTGTCAACCTCAAACATAAACGGCTGGTTGATTCAGCAACAAAGCTGTCAATTAATGCCTCAACGGTGAAAGTAAATACACCGACACCCATCCATTTCTCAGTCGACAACGGTTATGGTCATCTGCTTAAGAAGTATCCCTCCTTATCAGCAGAGCCAAATTACAAAATTCCAGTCCGACATAATGTGGTTCATCATATTGTCACTACCGACCACTTGCCAGTGTCAAGACCACGCACGCTAGATCCCGTGCGACATAAAGCCGCATACACGGAATTTCAACATATGGTGGAATTGGGAATTTGCCAACCATCATCATCTTCAGTATCGTGCCCTTTACATATGGTAAAGAAGAAAGAACACGATTGGAGACCATGCGGGGACTATTGTAGACTTAATATAGTTACGACACCGGATCGATATCCGATTCCCCACATTCAAAATTTTTCTATGAACGCGCATGGATGCAAAATTTTCTCGAAAATAGATCTAGTTAGAGCGTATCACCTCATACCAGTAGCTCATGAAGACGTATACAAAACCGCCATCACTACTCCATTTGGCCTCTTCAAATTCACACGAATGCCATTCGGTCTTCGGAACGCAGCGCAAACGTTCCAACGCTTCATGAACGAAGTCGTCAGAGAACTTGACTTCGTGTTCGTTTATATCGACGATATTCTAGTGGCATCTAAAGATGAGGAACAGCACAAACTGCACTTAGAAAAACTATTCAAAAAGTTAGTGGAGTTTGATGTTCACATCAAAGCCGCAAAATGTGTGTTCGGTGCGTCCACCCTAGAGTTCCTAAGCTACAGCATCACATCAAATGGTGTTCGTCCTTCAGAGGAACGAGTGAATGCCATTAAAGACTTCCCAGCTCCAACATCGGTCAAAAGCATACAACGCTTTGTCGGCATGGTGAACTATTACCACCGATTCATACCTAAGCTTGCAGAAACACTAGCACCAATACATATGCAGTTGGCCGCTTTAGTGTAAAAGCCTAAGACGCCGAAGAACTTTTCTTGGCCCGATGAATGCCAAACCGCATTTTTGTCGATAAAACAAAAATTAGCAACAGCCACAATCCTAGCCCATCCTATGAACGATGCAAGGCTCAGCATCACAACTGATGCATCAAATACAGCTGTCGGTGCAGTACTACAACAGTACAGAAATAAATGTTGGGAGCCCTTGGGATTCTTTTCTAAAAAACTCTCGAATGCCGAAATAAAATACTCTGCATTCGATCGAGAATTACTCGCAATATATCTGGCAATCAAACATTTCCGATATTTTGTCGAGGGTCGGGACATCACAATTTACACCGACCACAAACCATTAACAAGAGCGATTCAGTCTAAAACTGAACGGAATCCAAGACAGTCAAGACAATTGGATTTCATTAGTCAATTTACCACGGATATTCAGCACGTACACGGCTCAGACAATGTAGTCGCAGATACGCTTTCCCGAACTACGGAAGGAATAACCAATACATGGATACCGGCACAAACTGATGAAAACAGAAGTACCCGATCAACGGATGAACATTACAATGTTGCAACACCAGCACCAGCTGACGAATCAAATACAGAGTTGGCCCAAGTAAATACTTACTACGATCTCAATAAGATCGCACAGGTGCAAAAGGCGGACTTAGAGCTTCAGAATTTACTTTCTGGCTCCGGACGTCCACGTCATCAAAATATGACTTTACAACTTTTTGCAATGCCTGGCCTCGACATTACCTGTGAAACCAGCACTGGCATAAACAAGCCATATATTTCTGCTGAATTGCGTCGCAATATATTTGACACTCTACACAGTATCTCACATCCTGGAATCCGTGCAACTCGTAAATTGATTACTACACGCTATTTCTGGCCAAGTATGAACAAAGACGTGACCCATTGGGCACGAAACTGTTTATCCTGCCAACGTGCTAAAATTCAAAGGCACACGAAATCTCCACTTGGACAATTCTCTGTTCTAACTGGACGGTTTGAACATATCCACATAGATATAGTGGGACCATTGCCATGCTCTAATGGATATTCTTATTTATTGACATGTGTCGATCGTTTCACTCGATAGCCCGAAGCATACTGCATGACAAACATGACAGCAACCACCATAGCAAATACTTTTGTTCACAATTATATATCACGATTTGGCGTCCTTAGTATGATCATAACAGATCTGGGATCGCAGTTTGAATCCAAACTATTCACTGAGTTAACAAAACTCTTAGGCTCACATCGTATTCGCACTACGGCTTATAATCCAAAAGCCAATGGCATGGTTGAACGCTTCCATCGACAGCTTAAAGCTGCATTCTTGGTCCGAGGTAACACACTCAACTGGAGTGTTGAAATCCCAATCATATTATTGGGAATTAGAGCAACTGTGAAAGAAGATCTAAATTGTTCACCCGCGGAAATGGTCTATGGACAAACAATCAAACTTCCCGGGGAATTTTTTATCGAAAATCCTCTTTCACAAGAAACAAACAATGACACAGTCGTTGATCAGCTTCGCCACACAATGCAAAATTTGAGTACAACTAACTCACGACCAACCACTCAAAATACTATTTTTATACCCAAATCATTATACAAATGTTAGTTTCTGTTTGTGAGAACAGACAAAGTCCGCACAGGATAACAACCTCCCTACGAAGGTCCATACAAAGTGATACGTCGACTTCGCAAACATTTCATCATATCGATCAAAGATAAGAATCATAATATCTCAGTCGATAGATTAAAGCCAGCATATGGCATATTAGGCTCACCTGATAATATATCAGCATTTCGAGCACGAAAAACGGTCCACTTTGTTGAATGATTCCTACAAGTAAGAACCCATAGCCATCATTATGCAGACTCAATGCCTCTAATGGATGTAATACTACATCATTCACACCCTCACAGAGGGTGTGAATGATGTAGTATTACATCTCCATGTAGTATTACATCACTTGCGGGGGAGTCCTGTAGCGGCTGCACAAAGATTGTACATTGCTACAATAAACTCAGTTTATTATAGCAACTGTACATTGCTACAATAAACAATACATTTTCTGCATCACCCAGTATTTCATATTTATAAATTAATTATAAATTAATTCGCTCAAAGGTAGGCATGCAATGGAAAACATAGAAATCGATCATTGGAATCGCGGGATATATAATACACACTATATATTTATAGTTCACAGTGTGTTTATATTTAACAAGGTGGCAGCAGTACTTAAAACATACAGTACTGCATTAATCAAATACATGTTATTAGAATACTTGACTTCCGGCATTCCCAAAATCATTCGGGTGGTACCGAGCCAAATATCTGTGGGTTACTCGTTCTTTATTTTTCATTCTTTTCCTTGCTTTCTAACGAAGTGCATTAGACGGAGCGGAAATATATATATATATATATATATATATATATATATATATATATATATATATATATATATATATATATATATATATATATATATATATATATATATATATATATATATACTATTAACGTGGAGATCTATTTATAGATATCATTATAATATAAAGGTGTAGATAATTAAAATTACATTACATAATTATAATTATAAAACATTGAAATTTAATTAAAGTTTATTAACAATTAAAACAATTAAAAGTTTGTTTAACAATTAAATTTTTATTTATCCCTAAGGGGATATAACACACTCACTGATCTAGAGCTGGTGATTGGGATATCAAACATTCGAATCGATAAATAATTTTTATTTTTATTCTAATTTTTAATATTTTCATAGTAGTTTAAAATAAATGTATCTATTAGGAAAAAACAAATTTGTAAACTAAATTATTCAAATCTTTTGATACACAACTCACTCACTGATCTAGAGCTGGTGATTGGGATATCAAACATTCGCATTGATCAATAATTTTTATTTTTATTCTAATTTTTAATATTTTCATAGAAGTTTAAAATAAATGTATCCATTAGAAAAAACAAATTTGTAAACTAAACTAGTAAAATCTTTTGATACACAATTCACTCACTGATCTAGAGCTGGTGATTGGGATATCAAACATTCGAATCGATAAATAATTTTTATTTTTATTCTAATTTTTAATATTTTCATAGGAGTTTAAAATAAATGTTTCCATTAGAAAAAACAAATTTGTAAAGTAAACTATTCAAATCTTTTGATACACAATTCACTCACTGATCTAGAGATGGTGATTGGGATATAAAACATTCAAATCGATCAATAATTTTTATTTGTATTCTAATTTTAAATATTTTCATAGTAGTTTAAAATAAATTTATCAATTAGACAAAAACAAATTTGTAAACTAAACTATTAAAATCTTTTGATACACAATTCACTCACTGATCAAGAGCTGGTGATTGGGATATCAAACATTTGAATAGATCAATAATTTTTATATTTATTCTAATTTTCAATATTTTCATAGTAGTTTAAAATAAATGTTTCCATTAGAAAAAAACCAATTTGTTAACCAAAATATTAAAATCTTTTGATACACAATTCACTCGCTGATCTAGAGCTGGTGATTGGGATATCAAACATTTGAAAAGATCAATAATTTTTATTTTTATTCTAATTTTTAATATTTTCCTAGAAGTTTAAAATAAATGTATCTATTAGGAAAAAACAAATCTGTAAACCAAAATATTCAAATCTTTTGATACACAATTCACTCGCTGATCTAGAGCTGGTGAACGGGATATCAAACATTCGAATCGATCATTAATTTTTATATTTATTCTAATTTTTAACATTTTCATAGTAGTCTAAAATAAATGTATCGATTAGGAAATAGCAAATTTGTAAACTAAAATATTAAAATCTTTTGATACACGATTCACTTGTAACGACTGCACAAAGATTGTACATTGCTACAATAAACTCAGTGCACCACAATACATTTTCTGCATCACCCGGTATTTCATATTTATAAATTAATTATAAATTAATTCGCCCAATATATATATATATATACTATTAACGTGGAGATCTATTTATAGATATCATTATAATATAAAGGTGTAGATAATTAAAATTACATTACATAATTATAATTATAAAACATTGAAATTTAATTAAAGTTTATTAACAATTAAAACAATTAAAAGTTTGTTTAACAATTAAATTTTTATTTATCCCTAAGGGGATATAACAAGTGGTGACCCCGACGTCCCTGTTTAGGGAACTCACAAAACAGTGAATAAAATTATATAAATTATATAAATTATATAATTATATAATTAAATAAAAGCACGTGTTTAAATTTTTATTTATCCCTAAGGGGATATAACAAGTGTGATAACAAGGGATATAACCAGTGATATAACAAGTGGTATTATAAAAATAAACGTGTGGATAAAAGAGTAACAGTAGAGCAGTACAGCGTGTGACGTCCCACGCTGCAACATTAAATACAGCCACGTGGATCGACGATTATCCACATGCCGCGCAGTGACCTTCGCCAATCGCCAACCACAATAAATATCAAACGTGTTTATCGGAGTGTTACTATAAAATAGCAGAGTAACAGAAGAGCAGTACAACGTTTGCCGTCCCACGCTGCAACATTAAATACAGCCACGTAGATCGACGATTATCCACGTGCCGCGCAGCGACCTTCGCCAATCGCAACAGGAACAACAACAACAACAACAAAAATGACAACACCAACAATAATAAACATCAAAAGAAAAGGAAAAAAACTGATAAGTTAATTTCTTAATATTACTTTTATTCATATTTCTTTCTTACTTTAACTTTAACGTAATTTAACTTTAAACTAATATTATTAATAGTAAAATTATAAAATTGTGAAATTATCAACACGTTACAAGTACATATATTTTTCAAGCTAAGTTTCACTTCGAGATCGCTTTAAAAAGGTTGTTGGTTTACCCATTCCTATTGTTCTAAATAAAATTGCTGTAAAAAAGTGTGTATCATATTTTGTTCTTTATTTTTTTTTTAAAACTTTCGTTTTAAAAAAAAGAAAAAACAAAAAACAAAATATCCACACTTCCAATATTTATTGGATTTCTGACCTTTCCTCCTCTTATTTGCGGTAACTCCCACTAAATTTGTTTGTATCATCAAGGAGATGCCCAGCGACGAAGAGATGCACTCCCCAAAGCGTGAGGTTGAGACATCATCGAAGTCCTTAAAACTCCAACAATTTTGGATGGACAAACCGTCAAATTGGTTCAGCGTTACTGAACTCCAGTTCCAAATTATTGGGATAAAATCGGATAGAGAAAAATTCCTTCACGCACTGGCAGCCCTAACCCCCAATGCATGCGACATAGTATCCAACATACTGGCTGGTCCACCTGAACAAGGCAGATACGAGGTGCTGAAATAAGCATTACTCAACAGGCTAACTCCGTCGGATGAGAGCAAGCTAGATTCCCTATTGGGAAGGACATGGGGGACAAAAGACCCTCAGATATGCTCCGCCACATAAAATATCTGGCCGGATCACAATTCCCAGAACTCATCATCAAATCACTTTGGGTTAGAAAAATGCCGGAGATTATTAGAATAGCATTGGTGGCACAGCCGGAAACCAGACTACTAGACGATTTGGCGGTAACAGCTGATAAGCTACATGAAGTAATGTCCACCTACAATACCGTGGCAGCAGTCACGAGGCAATCACGTCCTACTGATATGATCAAACACCCAATCAGAGACGTGAGGACATACCAATCAAGTAGATCTCAAGGTAATACAATTGAGCAACGATTGGCAACTATAGAAGCCCGCCTCGATAGCCTTACACAGAGAATCAATGAGAGATCACGGTCACAAGGAAGAGGACGGTCACAAACACGTCGATCATGGTCTTGAAACAACTCTCGCACAAGAAACCAGAGTCGAGACACAAATATGCCGTACAGCCGACATTGGTGTCGTTTGTATAACAAATTCGGCAGTCGGGCATTCAACTGCAATAAGCCATGCAGCTACCTTAAAGACCATGGCAATAATCCCACAGTAAATAGTGAAGTGTAAATGAACCCCGAGGCCCGACCAAAAAACATGTAAGCCACCTGGTCGAGTTGAGAGTCACCTCCTCCCAGAATTTAACAAAATTCCAAAAAACATTCCAACAACATTTGAGTACAGTCTCCTCAAATTCAACAAAACGATTATTCGTGCATGATTCCAATAATAAGTTAACGTTCCTTATTGACACAGGCGCTGATCTTTCGGTAATACCTGTTAACACTTTCGCAAAAACTTTTTACTTTAGTGAAAAATCAAGGGATTTAGTCCTTTTGGCAGCCAATGGTTCAACCATTAACACCTACGGTACAAAATTACTACAGGTGGATATCAGTTTAAGACGTTCCTTCAAACATGCTTTTGTTTTAGCATCAGTGAACCGCCCGATTATCGGCGCCGATTTTCTTTCTAAATTCGGAATCCTTGTCAACCTCAAACATAAACGGCTGGTTGATTCAGCAACAAAGCTGTCAATCAATGCCACAACGGTAAAAGTAAATACACTGACACCCATCCATTTCTCAGTCGACAATGGTTATGGTCATCTGCTTAACGGCTGGTTGATTCAGCAACAAAGCTGTCAATCAATGCCACAACGGTGAAAGTAAATACACCGACACCCAACCATTTCTCAGTCGACAACGGTTATGGTCATCTGCTTAAGAAGTATCCCTCCTTATCAGCAGAGCCAAATTACAAAATTCCAGTCCGACATAATGTGGTTCATCATATTGTCACTACCGACCACTTGCCAGTGTCAAGACCACGCAGGCTAGATCCCGTGCGACATAAAGCCGCATACACGGAATTTCAACATATGGTGGAATTGGGAATTTGCCAACCATCATTATCTTCAGTATCGTGCCCTTTACATATGGTAAAGAAGAAAGAACACGATTGGAGACCATGCGGGGACTATTGTAGACTTAATATAGTTACGACACCGGATCGATATCCGATTCCCCACATTCAAAATTTTTCTATGAACGCGCATGGATGCAAAATTTTCTCGAAAATAGATCTAGTTAGAGCGTATCACCTCATACCAGTAGCTCATGAAGACGTATACAAAACCGCCATCACTACTCCATTTGGCCTCTTCGAATTCACACGAATGCCATTCGGTCTTCGGAACGCAGCGCAAACGTTCCAACGCTTCATGAACGAAGTCGTCAGAGAACTTGACTTCGTGTTCGTTTATATCGACGATATTCTAGTGGCATCTAAAGATGAGAAACAGCACAAACTGCACTTAGAAAAACTATTCAAAAAGTTAGTGGAGTTTGATGTTCACATCAAAGCCGCGAAATGTGTGTTCGGTGCGTCCACCCTAGAGTTCCTAAGCCACAGCATCACATCAAATGGTGTTCGTCCTTCAGAGGAACGAGTGAATGCCATTAAAGACTTCCCAGCTCCAACATCAGTCAAAAGCATACAACGCTTTGTCGGCATGGTGAACTATTACCACCGATTCATACCTAAGCTTGCAGAAACACTAGCACCAATACATATGCAGTTGGCCGCTTTAGTGAAAAAGCCTAAGACGCCGAAGAACTTTTCTTGGCCCGATGAATGCCAAACCGCATTTTTGTCGATAAAACCAAAATTAGCAACAGCCACAATCCTAGCCCATCCTATGAACGATGCAAGGCTCAGCATCACAACTGATGCATCAAATACAGCTGTCGGCGCAGTACTACAACAGTACAGAAATAAATATTGGGAGCCCTTGGGATTCTTTTCTAAAAAACTCTCGAATGCCGAAATAAAATACTCTGCATTCGATCGAGAATTACTCGCAATATATCTGGCAATCAAACATTTCCGATATTTTGTCGAGGGTCGGGACTTCACAATTTACACCGACCACAAACCATTAACAAGAGCGATTCAGTCTAAAACTGAACGGAATCCAAGACAGTCAAGACACTTGGATTTCAATAATCAATTTACCACGGATATTCAGCACGTACACGGCTCAGACAATGTAGTCGCAGATACGCTTTCCCGAACTACGGAAGGAATAACCAATACAGGGATACCGGCACAAACTGATGAAAACAGAAGTACCCGATCAACGGATGAACATTACAATGTTGCAACACCAGCACCAGCTGACGAATCAAATACAGAGTTGGCCCAAGTAAATACTTACTTCGATCTCAATAAGATCGCACAGGTGCAAAAGGCGGACTTAGAGCTTCAGAATTTACTTTCTGGCTCCGGACGTCCACGTCATCAAAATATGACTTTACAACTTTTTGCAATGCCTGGCCTCGACATTACCTGTGAAACCAGCACTGGCATAAACAAGCCATATATTTCTGCTGAATTGCGTCGCAATATATTTGACACTCTACACAGTATCTCACATCCTGGAATCCGTGCAACTCGTAAATTGATTACTACACGCTATTTCTGGCCAAGTATGAACAAAGACGTGACCCATTGGGCACGAAACTGTTTATCCTGCCAACGTGCTAAAATTCAAAGGCACACGAAATCTCCACTTGGACAATTCTCTGTTCTAACTGGACGGTTTGAACATATCCACATAGATATAGTGGGACCATTGCCACCCTCTAATGGATATTCTTATTTATTGACATGTGTCGATCGTTTCACTCGATAGCCCGAAGCATACTGCATGACAAACATGACAGCAACCACCATAGCAAATACCTTTGTTCACAATTATATATCACGATTTGGCGTCCCCAGTATGATCATAACAGATCTGGGATCGCAGTTTGAATCCAAACTATTCACTGAGTTAACAAAACTCTTAGGCTCACATCGTATTCGCACTACGGCTTATAATCCAAAAGCCAATGGCATGGTTGAACGCTTCCATCGACAGCTTAAAGCTGCATTCATGGTCCGAGGTAACACACTCAACTGGAGTGTTGAAAACCCAATCTTATTATTGGGAATTAGAGCAACTGTGAAAGAAGATCTAAATTGCTCACCCGCGGAAATGGTCTATGGACAAACAATCAAACTTCCCGGGGAATTTTTTATCGAAAATCCTCTTTCACAAAAAACAAACAATGACACAGTCGTTGATCAGCTTCGCCACACAATGCAAAATTTGAGTACAACTAACTCACGACCAACCACTCAAAATACTATTTTTATACCCAAATCATTAGACAAATGTTAGTTTCTGTTTGTGAGAACAGACAAAGTCCGCACAGGATTACAACCTCCCTACGAAGGTCCGTACAAAGTGATACGTCGACTTCGCAAACATTTCATCATATCGATCAAAGATAAGAATCATAATATCTCAGTCGATAGATTAAAGCCAGCATATGGCATATTAGGCTCACCTGATAATATATCAGCATTTCGAGCAAGAAAAACGGTCCACTTTGTTGAATGATTCCTACAAGTAAGAACCCATAGCCATCATTATGCAGACTCAATGCCTCTAATGGATGTAATACTACATCATTCACACCCTCACAGAGGGGGGACATCACTTGCGGGGGAGTCCTGTAGCGGCTGCACAAAGATTGTACATTGCTACAATAAACTCAGTTTATTGTAGCAACTGTACATTGCTACAATAAACAATACATTTTCTGCATCACCCAGTATTTTATATTTATAAATTAATTATAAATTAATTCGCTCAAAGGTAGGCATGCAATGGAATACATAGAAATCGATCATTGGAATCGCGGGATATATAATACACACTATATATTTATAGTTCACAGTGTGTTTATATTTAACAAGGTGGCAGCAGTACTTAAAACATACAGTACTGCATTAATCAAATACATGTTATTAGAATAGTTGACTTCCGGCATTCCCAAAATCATTCGGGTGGTACCGAGCCAAATATCTGTGGGTTACTCGTTCTTTATTTTTCATTCTTTTCCTTGCTTTCTACCAAAGTGCATTAGACGGAGCGGAAAATATATATATATATATATATATATATATATATATATATATATATATATATATATATATATATATATATATATATATATATATATATATATATATATATATATATATATATATATATATATATATATATATATATATATATATATATATATATATATACTATTAACGTGGAGATCTATTTATAGATATCATTATAATATAAAGGTGTAGATAATTAAAATTACATTACCTAATTATAATTATAAAACATTGAAATTTAATTAAAGTTTATTAACAATTAAAACAATTAAAAGTTTGTTTAACAATTAAATTTTTATTTATCCCTAAGGGGATATAACACACTCACTGATCTAGAGCTGGTGATTGGGATATCAAACATTCGAATCGATAAATAATTTTTATTTTTATTCTAATTTTTAATATTTTCATAGTAGTTTAAAATAAATGTATCTATTAGGAAAAAACAAATTTGTAAACTAAATTATTCAAATCTTTTGATACACATATCAAACATTCGCATTGATCAATAATTTTTATTTTTATTCTAATTTTTAATATTTTCATAGAAGTTTAAAATAAATGTATCCATTAGAAAAAACAAATTTGTAAACTAAACTAGTAAAATCTTTTGATACACAATTCACTCACTGATCTAGAGCTGGTGATTGGGATATCAAACATTCGAATCGATAAATAATTTTTATTTTTATTCTAATTTTTAATATTTTCATAGGAGTTTAAAATAAATGTATCCATTGGAAAAAACAAATTTGTAAACTAAACTATTCAAATCTTTTGATACACAATTCACTCACTGATCTAGAGATGGTGATTGGGATATAAAACATTCAAATCGATCAATAATTTTTATTTGTATTCTAATTTTAAATATTTTCATAGTAGTTTAAAATAAATTTATCAATTAGACAAAAACAAATTTGTAAACTAAACTATTAAAATCTTTTGATACACAATTCACTCACTGATCAAGAGCTGGTGATTGGGATATCAAACATTTGAATAGATCAATAATTTTTATTTTTATTCTAATTTTAAATATTTTCATAGTAGTTTAAAATAAATTTATCCATTAGAAAAAACAAATTGGTAAACTAAACTATTAAAATCTTTTGATACACAATTCATTCACTGATCTAGAGCTGGAGATTGGGATGTCAAACATTCGCATTGTACAATAATTTTTATTTTTTTTCTAATTTTTAATATTTTCATAGTAGTTTAAAATAAATAATATCAAACATTTGCATTGATCAATAATATTTATTTTTATTCTAATTTGTAATATTTTCATAGTAGTTTAAATTAAATGTGTCCATTAGAAAAAAACAAATTTGTACATTCGAATCGATCAATATCTTTTATTTTTATTCTAATTTTTTAATATTTTCATAGTAGTTTAAAATAAATGTATCCATTAGAAAAAAACAAATTTGTAAACTAAACTATTCAAATCTTTTGATACACAAATCACTCACTGATTTTTAGCTGGTGATTGGGATATCAAACATTCGCATTGATCAATAACATTTATTTTTATTCTAATTTTTAATATTTTCATAACAGTTTAAAATAAATGTATAGATTGGAAAAAAAAATTTGTAAAATAAACTATTTTTTTTTTTTTTTTAAACAAAATAGTCCATTTATTTATACATTTACTTTTTATACATTTTCTCTTATATTATACAATACACTTTTTTGGTCGGTGGACTACTTTATAGGCCGACTATATACTAAGAAAATTTATTTTGATGTCCACTGTCCCTAAAATTGGGCTCTCAGGATCATTTGATTCGTCTAAAAACTTGCAAAATTTTTATATGAAACATAGATTTATATCAAAAGAATAAAAGCTTAATATTGCTTAAATGATTTAAAAAAAAAAATAATAATAATAAATTTTTAAATATTAATATAATGTATATGAGTATGATTGTGTTTGTAAAAAAGTAAAATGTAACAAAGAAAAATTAAGTTAGCAATCATACTCGAACTGATCTTGCTTAAGGCATTATGTAAGACATTCACACACACATTCATACCAATATAAAAATATAAAAGTATATATAGTTACACATCAACACACACATTCATACAATAAAAGTAAACTTTGACGGCAAGTTTGTTCTACTCTAAATTTAAATGTTTTATATAGACCATATTGATTTTATTTTATTTTTTTTTTTATAACTTTATACAATGTAAATATAAAACAGTGTTTTATAAAGAATTGTGGTTCTATATATCTAAACTAGCTATATGTAACACTATTTATTTATATTATCCTGACTTTATTTATAATAATATAATTTATTTATATTGGTGGTGTTTGATTTAGCCACCAATATTTCGCGCATCTTTTGGAGAAATCGTTTTTTTTGGGCTCGAATCCGATGCTCGTACTGTATCTCATATGCTCATCTGGATCGTTGAATTTCTCCTCATCTAACCATTTTTCATTTGGCCTCCTTTGTACGTGGTATAGGATTGGTACCGTATCACCATTTTGTATATAGCCTTTCTGGTCGTGATATATGAATAAGTTGGGTCTCGGCATCATCCCCTTGGACGCATAATGTTTTGCCATTGTTGAATCGTAATAGTATGGACCAAAAATTAATGAATTGTTGCGATTTTGTGTCGCCCGTTGAATATGTTCTCGTGTTAAATTTATGATGTGTATATCGATGCGGTCCGCATCATATCGTTCATACTGCTTTGTATTTGAGACAAAATGTTTGTACCCTGTTTTTGCCTTGCGATACAAGCCGTTGCAGTGTCGCAAACATTTCCTCTCAAATACCCGTAGCCGCTCTATGTACCTGGGCACTTGGTTATACCACACCTGACAACCGTATGTAAGTATGGGCCGAATCAATGACTTGTACGCAATAATTTTGACTCTTTGGTTTATATGTTTGCTGTAGAATAGCCTGCGTGTCCCCATAAAAGCACGTCGTGCCTTCTCCAGTTGCTTTGTTGTGTGGTCTGCCATGTAGCACATGTTGTCGATGTGTACACCCAGATATTTAATTTGATTGAAAAGTTGAATAGGTTGACCATAAATTTTGATTTGTAATTTTCGCCAGTTTCTTTTCAAATCTCGGTTTGCATTTTTTAACGGTCGCCGAAAAAGGATGGTTTCACATTTTGTCGTATTCATTTCGATATGCCAAAGGTTGAAGTAATTTTGAATATGGTCGATTGCCGTTTGGAGATTTTTTTTAATATCGCCTACCAAATAATTTGCCGAATATACGATCATATCGTCAGCGTATGCGCACGTCTGTATAGATTTTGAATTTAGTTCATTGCTGCCAATTAGTTCTGCTGTATATATGTTAAATAATAGTGGTGCCGTTATCGACCCTTGTTGAACCCCGTTCATAATTTTGAAAATTTTTGTCGAATTTGTGCGCCCCGTTGTCACGATGAATTTACGGTTGTACAACATTTCATATAGAATTTCAATAATTTCGTTCGAGAATTTCATTTTTTTCATTTTTGCCAAAAGTCCGTCCAGCCAAATAGATTCAAAGGCTTTTTTAATATCTATGAGTACTGCACCTGTTGGATTATTAAAACTTAGTTGATGACAAACGTCTGTCACCACCTTTGTGATCGCGTTTACCGTAGTATGTCCAAATCGAAAACCAAATTGATTTTCGGGTATCAGGTTATTTGTGTTCACGTGGTCGCTGATCTTGTCGTTTATGATTATTTCGTAGATTTTGCCGAGATTCGAGAGTAAGCTGATTGGTCTATAACTTTCTGGATCTGTAGAGTTTTTTGTTTTTTTTTTAAATTGGAAAAATACGTGCCACCTTTCAACAATTTGGAAACGATTTAGTATTTAATAAATTATTGAAAATTATGCATAATTCCGTGATTATTGATTTTGGTAAATGTTTCAGTATTATATTGGGGATTAAATCAGGGCCGAAAGATTTTTTATTATTTGCTACGCTTAGTATGTTCGCCAAGTATGCGCATGTAATGAAAAAATTTTGTTGTGTTTTTGGTTGAATGCACCTGAAAAAATTTTGTTGTGTTTTTGGTTGAATGCAATGGTTTTTAGTCGAAAATTGTGTAATGGTTTCGTTCCTTTTTTTCCCTTCGTCGTGTTTTTTTTTGATCGGTGCGATGCTAACATTTATCTCTCTCTCGTGTTCTCGACTACCTAATTTCGGATTTATTTTTGTGTGGTCTTCAATATGTTTGCCAATTATGTTCAAGTTGATTTGTTCGTTTTGAATTTCGAATTTATTATCGTCCGTTTTGCTCAATTCATTCCAATCAATGCCTAAATTTTCGTATTTATTTTGATCCGTCTCATTGATTACAATTTTTTTCACATTTATTGTGTTTGTTGCTGCTAAATTGGTTAATTTTTTAATTTTCGTCCACATTTTTGCTCCCGGTCTAATTTCTGTCATCATATTTGCCCAATATTTTTCTATCTGTAATTTCACATTTTGTTCGATCAACTGATTCGTTATCTTGATTTCCGTTTTCCATTCATTTATTTTCCGTATCACTCTCATATCAATGTGATTGTGTTGCGTATAATTTTTTTCGTTTCTCCTACCCTGGTAATGATCATTATTTAGGTTGCGTCTTATTGTTTTGATTTTTGTGATGAGAAATGTTTTATGTTTATATAACTTTTCTATGATTTTGTTGGTGTAGCATATCATGTTGTTGTATCTTCTTTGTTTTGGCACATTTTGTCTTAAATTTTCTAATATAAGGCATGTAATTTCATCTATATATCGCATGATTTCGTTTTCATTTAAATTTCTATTATTTGGGACCAAAGTTGTTATTTTTGTTATTGTTGAATTTTGAGCAGAATTTTGTGACTTTAATTTTGATTTGTGCGCCTTGTCCAACTTGTCGGTCCATGTTTGCCAATTGATATCGTGAAGATTGTATCGGATTCCCGTCTTTTGATATTCGTCGCTCTGATTGATGCCCCTCTCAATTTCGCCCACGTTTTGAATTTGTATTTCTATTGCTTTGTGGTCGCTATCATACCTATGAGTTGGAATTTCGTTTTTTTCGTTGGTTTGAATTTGGATACGGGTGTCCGTGATGGCTAGATCTAAATAATTTCCCGAACGTATCATGGTTGGAGTTTCGCTTTTATATATTTTTAATCGATACTCCATTTCATTTTCGACGATCCAACGATTCAATCGATTGCCTCTTGAATTATTTGCCGCGTTGCCCCAGCTAATGTGTCGGGCATTGAGATCGCCCGCTATGATAAAATAATGTTTAGGATTTTGTAAATTTAATGTTAAGAAAATTTTGTTCCATTCTTCGATGAAACGTTCGTCGGAAATTTGAGTCGTGTTGCCCGTGCAATAAATTGAAATCAGAAAAAATTTTTGTGCCGAATGTTTAATCGCAAGTTTTATAATGGCGATCTCAATGCCCGCTCTATTGCTGATGGCTTGCGGTGCTATAATTTGGTATTTGATCCCATTTTTGATTAAGATGGCGGTGCCACCCCCCTGTTTGGTATTATTCCTGTCGCATCTAATCATCTCGTAATGTTTAAATTCGATTTTATGCTTTTCATTTAATTTCGTCTCATTAATTAGGAGACAGTCTGGCCGATGGTTGTTCAAAAAATTTAAAAGATTTAATCGCCGTTGAACTGTGATTATTGAATTTACGTTTAGAGCTATGATTTTAAATTTAGATTTGGAATTTTGAAATTTTGTTCCATTCTCTGCTGGTTTCTGTGCCGAATTTATAATTGTCCGATAATTTGCAAGAGCTGAGTAATTTGCTCACTCTGTTGTTCCATAGTTTTGGCCATGCTGTCTATTCTAGCCGTCAGTTGCTGTATAACTGCCTGATTGTTTTGTTGCGGTTGTTGTTGTGGTGGTGATGATTGTTTGGTTAGGCCACCCTTCATTATTTCGGCAAATGTACCATTTTCCTTCGTTAACTTAATGGACGAGAACATTTTCGGTACTGATTTTTCTATTTGTTGATTTTTTTTTCGCTCGTCGATTTTTTTTTGAGTTTTGCCATCATTGTCTGATAGACGGGGCACCCTTTATATGAGGCCGGATGGCCCGATTGTTTGCAATTAATACAGTGTATTTCTTCTTTTCCCGTCTCGTTTGTTATGGGACATTCACCCGGTATATGATTATTGGCGCACTTGACGCACCTAAACCCCAAGCTACAATTTGTTGCCGTATGTCCATACCGCTGGCAGTTTTTACACTGCATTATACTGTCATTTTTGTTTAATGGCTGCCATGCTATTTTTTGATAGTTCAGTGCATTAATGTTGTACACTTCGTTTAGGTGAGTGTCTGGTGAGAATTGTACAATGTATATTGGTAATAGTTTTTTTAATTGTGACGGTCTTTTTGATTTCATCTGGATAATTTTTTGCACCTTCACGTTGTGGTGTGCCTCGATGTCTGTTTGTAGTTCTTCGAGATTTTCATTTTCGGTCATCCCTCTTAGTACTAAGGTCTTAGGTTTTAGTTCTTTGGGGGTGAACGTGTAATATCTCGTGTTTACCTCGTTCAATATCTCTTTTAAATTATTGTAATTTTCGAGTGTATCTGTTTTCAGTGTGTGCTTGTTCGTGTTTATCCTTTTTATTTCGAAATTTTGTACTTTTATTCCCTTGGCCAATTCTATAGTATTTTTAATATCTTGGTCATAGATGTGTAATGGTGGTGGTCTCCGTTTTTTGACATTGTTGTCGTGTTATTATTATTATTATTGTTATTATTGTTATTATTGTTATTATTGTTATTATTGTTATTATTGTTATTATTGTTATTATTGTTATTATTGTTATTATTGTTATTATTGTTATTATTGTTATTATTGTTATTATTGTTATTATTGTTATTATTGTTATTATTGTTATTATTGTTATTATTATTATTATTATTGTTATTATTCGGGTTGCTATTGTTATTGTTGTTTTTATTGTTGGCTCGTGCCGATTTTGTATTATTATTATTATTTATTTTAATTTTATTTTTAATTATTTCGAAATCATTATCGTTGTTGTGTTGTTGTTGATGTTCATGATTGTGCATTGTGTCGACAATCATGTTTAGTTCGGTCTCGTTTTCCTCGATTTCAGGAATTAGGGCCTCAAACGTATTTTTTGATAGAAAGTCATTTATATGTCTTTTATTATTATTGTTATTATTGTCTTTATTATTATTGTGGTTGTTGGAATTATTGGTCGTTATATTATTATTATTATTATTGTTATTATTATTATTTAGGACTTTTTTATTGTTATTGTTGTTTTTTAGCGAGTCTGCTAATTGATCTTTTAGTATTTTAATTTCGTTGGACATGTTTTTTATGATATTTTTTAATGAACAGTACTCACCCGATTCATTGTTTGTTTTATGTGTCCGTTTGTTCCCTCGCATTGATCGTGTGTTAGCAACAGTTGTAGTTGTTGTTGATGATGAATCTGATAGAGTCAAATCGTTGGTGATAAGCTCGTTGTTGTTGGTTGGTTCATTTTTATTGCTATGGACCGTTGCCGTAGTAATAAATGTAGCTGGGCATATATTCCCTTCTTGGTCATGGTCTTGTTTGCCCATGATTTCTTTATAATTTTCTTTGTGGCTATTTAGAATATTGGAAGTTATTATTTTATTATTATTATTATTTTTGTTTTTTTTTAAAACTAATCTTAATTTATTCTTATATGCTGAAGCATAACTGTCTTTATTTAGATAATTAGTTTTTGGTTTAATTTTATTTTTTTTTCTCACTATATTTTATGTTTTATATTGATTAGCTGATTAATTCAAATGTTTACGTTTATTTTATTTATTTATTTAGGTCACGATATAAATTCTTCACTGTGTTACAGTACACTTAATAATATAATACGAATCCCGAAAACACTCTTCTGAACGATAAAAATAAACAAATTAACAATTAACGAAATTGATTTATGTACAGAGAAATTTTATTTTTATTTTTTTTAAATTTCAGCGCTCATAAAAAAATAAAAAGTACACATGAAAAATAATTGAAGGTTTTTTTTTTTTTTTTTTTTTTTATTAAATAAAGGAAAACTTTCCTTTTTATTTATTTTTTTGTTTTGTTTTTTTTTTCACTTGGATTACCCCAAATGGGGGTTCCTATCACAAGTTTGTTCACTAATTTATTGTTTGGGTAATGCGTTGTCCACTGAATTGTATATTAGCACTTTTTATATTGTTTACTTATTCACAATTTATTAATGAAAATTTTTGACGTAGTTATATAGCCCAATATAATTAAGTAGCCCCATAGTGGGTGCTCCCAATTATATATGCGTTCTACGGATCAAACTCGCACTTATTTTTATTTTTTCCTATAACAATTTATTTCTATATATTTTAATTCTATTATTGAATTTGAGTTTTAATTTACAGTTAGAAAATTATAATTTTTATTGAAATTATTTTTTTGTATGTAATAAAAAAAATTTTTATTGTAAAATAAACTATTAAAATCTTTTGATGCACAATTCACTCACTAATATAGAGCTGGTGATTGGGATATCATTTGAATCGATCAATAATTTGCAAAAAAAAATTTTTTTTTTTATATCGATCAACATTTGAATCGATCAATAATTTTTATTTTTATTCTAAATTTTAATATTTTAATAGTAGTTTTAAATAAATGAATCGATTTGGAAAAAACAAATTTGTAAACTAAAATATAAAAATCTTTTGATACTAAATTTACTCATTGATCTAGAGCTGGTGATTGGGATATCAAACATTTGCATTGATCAATAATTTTTATTTTTATTCTAATTTTTAATATTTTCATAGTAGTTTAAAATAAATGTATCCATTAGAAAAAAATATTAAAATCTTTTGATACAAGATTTACTCATTGATCTAGAGCTGGTGATTGGGATATCAAACATTCAAAACGATCAATAGTTTTTATTTTTATTCTAATTTGTAATATTTTCATAGTAGTTTAAAATAAATGTTTCCATTAGAAAAAAACAAATTTGTAAACTAAAATATTAAAATCTTTTGATATACAATTAACTCACTGATCTAGAGCTGGTAATTGGGATGTCAAACATTCAAAACGATCAATAGTTTTTATTTTTATTCTAATTTGTAATATTTTCATAGTAGTTTAAAATAAATGTTTCCATTAGAAAAAAACAAACTTGTAAACTAAAATATTAAAATCTTTTGATATACAATTCATTCACTGATCTAAGGCTAGTGATTGAGGTATCAAACATTTGAATAGATCCATAATTTTTATTTTTATTCTAATTTTTAATATTTTCATAGTAGTTTAAAATAAATGTATCCATTAGAAAAAAACAAATTTGTAAACTAAACTATTAAAATGTTTTGATACATAATTCACTAACTGATCTAGAGCTGGTGATGAGGTATCAAACATTTGAATCGATCAATATGTTTTATTTTTATTCTAATTTTTAATATTTTCATAGTTGATTAAAATAAATGTATCCATTAGAAAAAAATAAATTTGTAAACTTAAATATTAAAATCTTTTGATACACAATTCACTCACTGATCTAGAGCTGGTGATTAAGGTATCAAACATTTGAATCGATCTTTAATTTTTATTTTTATTCTTATTTTCAATATTTTCATAGTAGTTTAAAATAAATGTTTCCATTAGAAAAAACAAATTTGTAAACTAAACTGTTAAAATGTTTTGATAAACAATTCACTCACTGATCTAGAGCTGGTGGTTGAGGTATCAAACATTTGAATATATCAATAATTTTTATTTTTATTCTAATTTTTAATACTTTCAAAGTAGTTTAAAATAAATGTATCCATTAGAAAAAATCAAATTTGTAAACTAAACTATTAAAATCTTTTTTGAGCAGGTGATTGGGATATATAGTTGTTTAAAATAAATGTATCGATTAGAAAAAAACAAATTTGTAAACTTAAATATTAAAATCTTTTGATACACAATTCACTAACTGATCAAGAGATGGTGATTGGGATATCAAACATTCGAATCGATCAATAATTTTTATTTTTATTCTAATTTTTAATATTTTCATAGTAGTTTAAAATAAATGTATCCATTAGAAAAAAACAAATTTGTAAACAATAGTATTACAATCTTTTGATACACAATTCACTTACTTATCTGTAGCTGGTGAATGAAATATCAAACATTTAAATCGATCATTAATTTTGATTTTTATTCAACTTTTTAATATGTTCATAGTATTTTAAAATAAATGTATCCATTAGGAAAAAGCAAGTTTGTAAACTAAAATATTAAAATCTTTTGATACACAATTCACTGACTGATTTAGGCTTAGTGATTGGGATATCAAACATTCGAATCGATCAATATTTTTTATTTTTATTCTAATTGTTAATATTTTCATAGCAGTTTTAAATAAATGTTTCCATTAGAAAAAAACAAATTTGTAAACTAAACTATTCAAATCTTTTGATACACAATTCACTCACTTATCTAGAGCTGGTGATTGGGATATCAAACATTCGAATCGATAAATAATTTTTATTTTTATTCTAAGTTTTAATATTTTCATAGCAGTTTAAAATAAATGTATCGATTAGAAGAAAAACAAATTTGTAAACTAAACTATTCAAATCATTTTTTACAAAATTCACTCACAGATCTAGAGCTGGTGAATGGGATATCAAACATTCGAATCGATCAATAATTTTTATATTTATTCTAATTTTTAACATTTCTATAGTAGTTTAAAAAAAATGTATCGATTAGGAAAAAACAAATTTGTAAACTAAAATATTAAAATCTTTTGATACACAATTCACTCACTGATCTAGAGCTGGTGATTGGGATATCAAACATTCGAATAGATAAATAATTTTTATTTTTATTCTAATTTTTAATATTTTCATAGTAGTTTAAAATAAATGTATCGATTAGAAAAAAACAAATTTGTAAACTAAACTATTCAAATCTTTTAATACAAAAATCACTCACAGATCTAGAGCTGGTGATTGGGATATCAAACATTCGAATCGATCAATAATTTTTATTTTTATTCTAATTAATAATATTTTCATAGAAGTTTAAAATAAATTATCATTAGAAAAATCAAATTTGTAAACTAAATTATTAAAATCTTTTGATACACAATTCACTCACTGATCTAGAGCTGGTGATTGAGGTATCAAAAATTTGAGTTGATCAATAATTTTTTATTTTGTTCTAATTTTTAATATATTCATAGTAGTTTAAAATAAATGAATCCACTAGACAAAAACAAATTTGTAAACTAAACTATTTAAATCTTTTGATACACAATTCACTCACTGATCTAGAGCTGGTATCGATTAGGAAAAAACTAATTTGTAAACTAAAATATTAAAATCTTTTGATACAGAATTCACTCACCGATCTATAGCTGGTGATTAATATATCAAACATTCGCATTGATCAATCATATTTATTTTTATTCTAATTTTTAATATTATCATAGCAGTTTAAAATAAATGTATCGATTAAAAAAAACAAATCTGTAAAATAAACTATTAAAACCTTTTGATACACAACTCACTCATTGATCTGGAGCTGGTGATTGGGATATCAAACATTTGAATCGATCAATAATTTTTATTTTTATTCTAAATTTAAATATTTTCATAGTAGTTTTAATAAATGTATCGATTTGAAAAAAACAAATTTGTAAACTAAAATATTCAAATCTTTTGGTACACATTTCACTCACTGATATAGAGCTAGTAATTGGGATTTCAAACATTCGCATTGATCAATAATTTTTATTTTTATTCTAATTTTTAATATTTTCATAGTAGTTTAAAAAAAACGTATCCATTAGAAAAAAAACAAATTTGTAAACTAAACTATTCAAATATTTTGATACACAATTCACTCACTGATCTAGAGCTGGTGATTGGGATATCAAACATTCGAATAGATCGATAATTTTTATTTTTATTCTAATTTTTAATATTTTCATAGTAGTTTAAAATAAATGTATCCATTGGAAAAAAACAAATTTGTAAACTAAACTATTCAAATCTTTTGGTACACATTTCACTCACTGATATAGAGCTAGTAATTGGGATTTCAAACATTCGCATTGATCAATAACATTTATTTTAATTCTAATTTTTAATATTTTCATAGTAGATTAAAATAAATGTATCCATTAGACAAAAACAAATTTGTAAACTAAACAATTAAAATCTTTTGATACACAATTCACTCACTGATCTAGAGCTGGTGATTGGGATATCAAACATTCGAATAGATCAATAATTTTTATTTTTATTCTAATTATTAATATTTTCAAAGAAGTTTTAAATAAATGATTCGATTAGGAAAAAACAAATTTGTAAACTAAAATATTAAAATTTTTTGATACACAATTCACTATATGATCTAGAGCTGGTGATTGGGAAATCAAACATTCGAATAGATCAATAATTTTTATTTTTATTCTAATTTTTAATATTTTCATAGTAGTTTAAAATAAATGTTTCCATTAGAAAAAAAAACAAATTTGTAAACTAAACTATTAAAATCTTTTGATACACAATTCACTCACTGATCTAGAGCTGGTGATTGGGATATCAAACATTCGAAGCGATAAATAATTTTTATTTTTATTCTAATTTTTATTATTTTCATAGTAGTTAAAAATAAATGTATCCATTAGAAAAAAACAAATTTGTAAACTAAACTATTCAAATCTTTTGATACACAATTCACTCACTGATCTAGAGATGGTGATTGGGATATCAAACATTCGAATCGAACAATAATTTTTATTTTTATTCTAATTTTCAGTATTTTTATAGTAGTTAAAAATAAATGTTTCCATTAGAAAAAAAACAAATTTGTAAACTAAACTATTAAAATCTTATGATACACAATTCACTCACTGATCTAGAGATGGTGAATGGGATATCAAACATTCGAATCGATCATTTTTTTTTTATATTTATTCTAATTTTTAACATTTTCATAGTAGTTTAAAAAAAATGTATCGATTAGGAAAAAACAAATTTGTAAACTAAAATATTAAAATCTTTTGATACACAATTCACTCACTGATCTAGAGCTGGTGATTGGGATATCAAACATTCGAATCGATAAAAAATTTTATTTTTACTCTAATATTTAATATTTTCATAGTAGTTTAAAATAAATGTATCGATAAGAAAAAAAAACAAATTTGTAAACTAAACTATTCAAATCTTTTGATACGCAATTCACTCACTGATCTAGAGCTGGTGATTGGGACATCAAACATTCGCATTGATCAATAATTTTTATTTTTATTCTAATTTATAATATTTTCATAGAAGTTTAAAATAAATTATCATTAGAAAAATCAAATTTGTAAACTAAATTATTAAAATCTTTTGATATACAATTCACTCACTGATCTAGAGCTGGTGATTGGGATATCAAACATTCGAATAGATCAATAATTTTTATTTTTGTTCTAATTTTTAATATTTTCATAGTAGTTTAAAATAAATGTATCCATTAGACAAAAACAAATTTGTAAACTAAACTATTAAAATCTTTTGATACACAATTCACTCGCTGATCTAGAGCTGATGATTGGGATATCAAACATTCGAATCGATCAATAATTATTATTTTTATTCTAATTTTTAATATTTTCATAGTAGTTTAAAATAAATGTATCCATTAGAAAAAAACAAATTTGTAAACTAAACTATTAAAATCTTTTTTGGGCAGGTGATTGGGATATCAAACATTCAAATCGATCAATAATTTTTATTTTTATTCTAATTTTCAATATTTTCATAGTTGTTTATAATAAATGTATCGATTAGAAAATAACAAATTTGTAAACTTAAATATTAAAATCTTTTGATACAAAATTTACTCACTCAGCTGGTAATTGGGATGTCAAACATTCAAAACGATCAATAATTTTTATTTTTATTCTAATTTTTATTATTTTCATAGTAGTTTAAAATAAATTTATTGATTAGAAAAAAACAAATTTGTAAACTAAAATATTAAAATCTTTTGATACACAATTCACTCACTGACCTAAGGTTAATGATTGAGGTATCAAACATTTGAATCGATCTTTAATTATTATTTTTATTCTAATTTTCAATATTTTCATAGTAGTTTAAAATAAATGTATCGATTAGAAAAAAACAAATTTGTAAACCAAACTATTCAAATCTTTTGATACACAATTCACTCACTGATCTAGAGCTGGAGATTGGGATATCAAACATTCGCATTGATCAATAATTTTTATTTTCATTTTAATTTTTAATATTTTCATAGTAGTTTAAAATAAATGATATCAAACATTTGCATTGATCAATAATATTTATTTTTATTCTAATTTTTAATATTTTCATAGTAGTTTAAATTAAATGTGTCCATTAGAATAAAACAAATTTGTAAAACTTAACTTTTAAAATCTTTTGATACACAATTCACTCACTGATCTGGGGCTGGTGATTGGGATATCAAACATTCGAATCGATCAATAGTTATTTATTTATAATTCTAATTTTTACTATTTTCATAGTAGTTAAAAATAAATATGTCGATTAGGAAAAAACAAATTTGTAAATTAAATATTAAAATCTTTTGAAACAAAAATTCACTCACCAATCTAGAGCTGGTGATTGGGATATCAAACATTCAAATCGATCATTATTTTTTATATTTATTCTAATTTTTAATATTTTCATAGTAGTTTAAAGTAGATATATCGATTAGGAAAAAACAAATTTGTAAACTAAAATATTATAATCTTTTGATACACAATTCACTCACTGATCTAGAGCTAATGATTGGGATATCACAAATTCGAATCGATCATTAATTTTTATATTTATTCTAATTTTTAATATTTTCATTGTAGTTTAAAATAAATGTATCGATTAGGAAAAAACAAATTTGTAAACTAAAATATTAAAACCTTTTGGTACACAATTTGTGGCAAATTCCACAATTTTCTTTAAATTATGCATTTAAAATTAGATTAAACCCGTGTGTTTCAAAGGCGAATATATATGTTTTCATCACTGTACATATAAATAAATTGAATTTAGTTATTACTGTTTTTTTATATAAATGTAATTAATTTATTAATTAAGTATTATGAATATTTATATGTATTGAATGCAATCCACATTTTGCATTATGCACAATACTACGGGAAATAAAAACGGGACAAGAATGGATCGGTAATGAACAATTCGAAAAAAAAAAGAATAAAAAGAAGAAAAATTGGAGGAACTGGGTTGTTGGGTGTGGTACATTGAAGAGTGTACACTTAAAATAGTAGCTAAATTAATAAATAATAACCACACCAAAATTTAATTATAAAAACGAATTAAAACTTGATCAACAAAAATAATTATAAATAAAAAAATAAATGCATAAAAATTGTGATTTGAATAAACTAAGTGCTAGTTAAAGCAAGACATACAGTGTAAAAAATTTTTTAAATAATTAATAAGAAATCTTTAATAAGAAATATTTAAATAACCCTGTGTTTATGATTAACAAAATAGATAAACTTAAAACTGTATATTATACCTATAAGTGTTTGAAATTCACCGTAATACAGGAAATAAAAAAAAAACATTAAGTGTAAAGTTCTCGACTTGTAAATTGGCATATTTAAAAATAAAAATAAATAAATAGATAAAAATTACAAATTATAAAAATCTAAACATAAACAAAATAAAATTAATAAATACAGTACACCTCAATCTTAAACTTAATATAGTTGATAGCATTAATCATATCTTCTTATTACCAACGATTATAACGGATATCTATAGCAACAAAAATTCATTGATCGATAGCTACAAAAATTTTGATTACTGCGATAATATTAACGGATCCGCACCGCATCGTGAATCCAAAGTTGTATGAATTATATATTTTTTTTTTTGTTAAATTATTATTAATTTTTTTATATACATATATGGTAATTATTTATTAGACTATGGTAAAGGGTATTTCATTAAGTTAAAAAGTTATTTTTTTATATAATAAATTTATGTCGTAAACTTCGAACTTTGTCGAAGTGTTTAAATTAATTTTTTTTTGTTATAATTACTTCGTGATGGAAATATAAACTCTCGTGAATTTGAAGGTGATAATGCAGTGACTCTAAGGATTAACTGGTTTCCGTTTTTTTTTAGTCTTGTTTTTTATTATTATTATTGCAGCAATTTCAAGCTTTCCAATGGCCCACATCAGAACCCCCCAATCCGCTGCTACCTGGCCGGCTGTAAAATGCTGCGTGGTTTCACCATTGGAAAGTCTGTGACTTCCGTTACAGTGGCGCCCAAACATACATGGCTACCCTACCTTTTCCGTTCTATCCTAATCCCTATAGTTTTTTTATTAATTAGTTTTATTTGACTCATTTTTCTAATTATGATTCCAGATTTTTTTTGTTATTTGATTCAAATTGTTTAGTGAGTTAAATTGTCAGTTTAAATTTCTTGTCAGCATTTAGCGTATTTTCTGATTAACGGTTGATTGAATCACGTCTGTTTCCGCTAGTAGTGTAGATTACAGAGTGTCCTTCAATTCACATCATGGTATTGGGAAATGCGTTCACATGTTGTCAATTCTACAATTTCATAATTTAATTTTTCCTCTCTATTGTTTGTTGTTGTGACATCCAACGGTTTCCGCGTTTAGTGTTGATTTCGATCTGATTGCCACCTCAATAAATCTTACTGTACTTTAAATAATCGTCAACCTAAATATAAAAAAAATGAATCCCAACGTGATTGGTTTGACTCATAGATCATATATTTGGGTTGTCATGTGTAAGTGATCAAAATTTTGATTTATTTCCAGTAGATTCTGCTGTTGAGTTAAATTATAAATTTTTTTTTTCGCTTCTCTTATATTTCTGTTAATTCTGTTCCTCAGTCTTTTCCTTATATTCAACCCATCATCACCTTCATTATTTCTGAAATTGATAGTACTTATTATAAATAAATATTATATATATTTATTTAAAACAATTTGAAGCTTATATTAGATTATATATTATTAAAATAGTACCTTATTATATTTTCGTATGGACTATAATTTAAATTTTTTTCTTTAGCACGTGTCGTCGCGTAGGCATATTTTTTTTTGTGATAACCAATTTATCAAAAATTTTGTTATATATTTACTTATTCTGAAGGAAAATCGTATCTTATCCTTTTTAACGAAAATTATCTAACTATGGATCCAAAATTACTTAAACCAGATGGAATCCAAATCGAATTTGAGCTCCGAAAGATTTCTTTTAACGATCCCCAGGGTTTAGAAAAATTGTAAGAACTTCTGGTAGCTGAATCCAAAGGAACTCAAGGAAAACCCACCAAAATGACATCGAAAGCCAGCAAAAAACCGGATGTTGAAATACAATGTTGTCGGGCTAAGTTGGAATCACTAAGAGACAAAATAGTAGATCTCGAAACAGTGCAACCCACTGAATTAGAGAAAGAGATGTTTTGTATAAAATCTCGCCTTCTGCGTGTCCAAAGGCGGTTGGAACTAGCCATGCTTTCTACTACTTATGAATCAGCCGCTCGTAAGACATTACAATCTTGTAATGAGCTTTTGCTTAGTTTAGATAAGTATTTAATGCAGAATGAGTTACTTAACTCATCCATCGATAGCGCGAAATTGGTAGACATAGAAACTTTTGAGCGTTCAAAACAATTAAATATTTCAGTAGCCTCCACGGACGTCTCTGTTGACGTTAAATCCCAAAGTTTTTCCGGATCAGCAGTACCCGAAGTTGACTGCAGAGATGTACCAGAAAATAAAGAAGTAAAACTACATAGCATTCCCAGCAGTTCTCAAACACTCGACCAAAATAGGCTCATATTTTCGATAATGAATCAACTTAATCAAATGTCGGATCAGCTTGTGAAAATAGATAAAAGGCAAAATGAGTTTCAGGCTTATTTGCATTCACATCCCACCCCTCGTAGCGAACCAAAAGGCTCGGCACCACCGCAAAATCTAACAACCGTAGGTGCAAATCTGATAAACCCTACTTTTCCAACTCGAGTAAGTTTTCAGAACCCTCTGACAAATATGAATCAAGAGTATTCAAATGTTTACCCTAGTACGTCGGGGGGTCAAGTGCCAACGTTGGTTTCGAATGGTTGGGAAGGGCAACAACAAAAAATCAATGTAAATTATCCTGGAACGAATCATTTAATTCCTTCAATCGTATCTGGTAGATCGGAACGACAGTCCCTCTCGCGCAGCGGAATTTCTTACAGTGGCAGTCCCTTAGGAATAAATGTTGATATGTTTTTCTTTCAACTTGAAATGGTTTCTGCGGCTTTACAACTAACTCCAGAGATGTAGATGTCCGAGATGCACACAGTTTTGAAAGACGTTGCATTGCAATGGTTTTGGACATATAGAAAACTCAATCCTCGAGCTTCATGGGAAGAACTTAAGCGAAATTTTGTAGAAAGGTTTCAGGATCGTCGCAGTAATTTTGAGATTCGGAGGATGATAGATAACAGGAAGCAACAGTCAAATGAAAGCTTCTTGGATTTTTATCACCACGTATGGAGTTTAACACTCCAGTCCTGCACTCCATACAGTGACGAGGAACTTATACAAATTCTGATGAATAATATGAAGCCAGTTCTTCAATTTCATTTAACTGATCGACAGTTTTCCACTATAAATTCGTTGATTAAAAGCTGTTCTGCTTGGGAGGAAACTTTAAAACGACAAAAGATGCAGATGGATTTTGTTCCATTTCACCGTCGTAACGTTAATGAGTTAGCAGTACGTTGGCCTGGGGAAAGAAATTTGATGGATTCATTGGTTGAAGAAGTAAGGCCAGCATACTCAGGTGACGTCTATCAACCTCCGGACATTACTTCATCTCACGAGCAGGTGAATGCTGTTACAGTTAAACCCACCAAACCATCAGGAAATGGTTACTATCCCATCTGTTTTAACTGCTCGGATATAGGACATATTTCAAATAATTGTCCAGCTCCTCCTGCAAAACAATCTGGTTTGTTTTGTTATCGTTGTGGTCAGAAAGACACAATTTCGGCCCGATGCACTCGATGTTTGGGAAACTCACCCAGGGGTCAATGGAGTCCAGGGAACCAGCGATCTCCAAGAATATCTTTTCCCCGCAGTACTCAAAGGACGTGGCCACCAATACCGATCAAGAACTGATGGGGAGGACCCACACACATTCAAATCAATCAAAACCATAGATTCACATATTTTAATTCCCTCTATAATGTCAGATCCCGTATTGTCACCAGCTATTGTCACATCTGATAAAATTCATAAAAGCAATCACGCCAAAATCAAACCTGCTAAAAATACTAAAAGTAATATTCCTCTTAAATTAGAAACTTTTCCTCCTTCATTTAATTCAAATTCTGTGGAGAACTTTCCTTCCATTACAGACTTTCACTCCAGTAATTTAAAATCAAAACGAGTTTATCACAGAAAGCAAAAGGAGAGATCCAAACTTTATTTCAGTCATCGCAAATCTCGCAAAGCACACATCGTGTCCTCAATTTTTAATTCCGAAGTAGGTGACAATAGACTATATGCCAAAGTTACTATAAATAACATTCCGTATAATGGTCTTCTTGATAGTGGGGCCAGTATAAGTGTTCTCGGAAGGGGATCTGAAACTTTTTTATCCAATTCCAAAATTAAATTTCACAACTTTCCATCCCATATCAACACTGCTAGTGGTCACTCACAACGTGTCTTTGGTTATATCCATGCTTTGGTTAATTTTAACCAACAGTCCCATAGTATGTTACTATATATTGTGCCTTCTCTAGAGCAGCCTCTATACCTGGGAATTGACTTTTGGAATTGTTTCGGGATCACACCAAAATTATCATCTTTAGGCTCAATCGCTTCAAAATTTCACTTACTTTCGATAAATGATAAAGAAAAACTTGATTTCATCATTAGCTCATTTCCATCCAGTAGTAACTTGGGACTAGGTAAAACTAACTTTTTGACCCACACTATTGACGTAGAGGATGCGAAACCGATTAAGCAAAGATTTTATCCGGTATCGCCTATCAGACAAAAGATCATATATGATGAATTGGACAGGATGTTGTCTCTTGATGTCATAGAGGAGAGTCAGAGTTCCTGGTGTTCTCCCATCACACTGGTGTTAAAAGAAAATGGTAAAGCACGGTTATGTCTGGATGCCCGAGAGTTAAACAAGGTGACCGTCAAAGACGCATACCCTTTACCTCTTATCAATGGACTTTTGGGTCGCCTGGATCAAACTCATTTTATTTCCACAATTGATCTCAAAGACGCCTTTTGGCAAATCGGGTTAGATCCTAAGTCCAGAGATAAGACGGCATTCGCAGTACCAAGACGACCCTTGTACCATTTCAAGGTCATGCCATTCGGCCTGTGCAATGCTCCTCAAACATTATGTCGTCTCATGCATCGGGTAATACCTTACCAGCTCCATGACAGAGTGTTTGTGTATTTGGATGATTTGTTAATTACCTCGGCCAATTTAACAGAACATTTGGATCTCCTTATGACAGTTTCTAATTTATTAACCAAAGCGGGACTAACCATAAACGTGACTAAAAGTCAATTCGCGCTTAAAGAAGTAAACTACCTCGGATATGTGGTGGGAAATGGGGTTCTTCGCACAAACCCAGATAAGTGTCAAGCGATTTTAAATTTTCCTACTCCTAAAACAACGAAACAAATCAGACGCTTTCTGGAAATGTGTGGATGGTACCGCCGATTTATAAAAAATTTTGCATCTCTGGCGGCCCCCCTTACAGATCTTACGAGTAAATCAGTGAAACATAAATGGTCTGTGGAAGCAGAAATGGCTTTCACTTCCTTAAAAACAGCACTCTCTACTGCTCCTGTCTTGGCTAATCCAGATTACACCCGGCCTTTTTATATTCAGTGTGATGCCAGTGCCGTTGGTGTTGGCAGTGTATTATTTCAATTAGATTCTGAAGGTGAGGAACATCCTCTTGAATATATCTCCCACAAACTAAACCATGCCCAGCGGAATTACTCTGTTACCGAGCTCGAGTGTTATGCCGCAGTTTTAAGTGTACAAAAGTTCCGACCGTACATCGAAGGGTATAAATTTACAATCTATACGGATCATGCCAGTCTGCGCTGGTTAATGTCACAGAAAGACCTTTCGGGCTGGCTTGCAAGATGGAGTTTGAAATTACAACCCTTTAATTTTGAGATCGGATACCGAAAGGGTTCGGTTAACATTGTTCCAGACGCTCTTTCTCGTGCCTTTTGTGAGGAGTTCATAATAAGCGACGGGGAAAATAACTCCAAGGTTCAAATAACTCCTGGTTCTTGTAACTCTATCGATGTTTCTAGTTTAACTCCTTCAAATGACATACCCGTTTTACATATTGATTTAAAGTCACCTTCTTTTCTGGATGATGAATATCTGGCTCAAATAACACGCGTTAAACAGTTGTCCGATAAATCTCATAATTTCTTAATCCGAGATGATAAGTTGCTAATTACTCCCTCCTATGGCTCACGTTATAGTGAGACGGATTTGTCTAACTGGAAATTAGTGGTACCTCTATCATTAACTCCAAGCCTAGTGAAACAAGCTCACGTACCTCCAACCTCCGCACACCTGGGAGTTGTTAAAACTCTTGAACGTTTGCAACGACAAATTTATTGGCCTCAAATGGCTCGAGATGTAAAAGATTTCGTTGCTAATTGCACGCAATGTAAGATAAATAAGGCCGTTAACTTTTCAACTCGTCCAACCATGGGGGTTCAAATTGAATCTACCCGACCTTTTCAGCGGTTATATGTAGATTTTCTGGGACCGTACCCTAGATCTAAGCGTGGTAACTCTTACCTTGTTTTGGTATTGGATCATTTTTCTAAATTCGTTCTTTTGAAACCACTGCGGGTAGCATCCGCTGTTTCATTGTGTCACTTTTTAGAAAATGAGGTTTTCTTGATTTTTTCTGTACCTGAGATACTGACCTCGGATAATGGTAAACAATTTACATCAACAATGTTTAAAGAACTCCTGGGGAAATATCAGATCACACATTTCCGAACTCCCGTTTACTCACCGCAAAGCAATGCTTCCGAGCGGGTAAATCGAACATTGTTATCCGCTATTCGTTCGTATCTGGACGACCAGGGCCACAATGAGTGGGACATTCACGTGCAAGAAATTGCAGCAGCTTTGAGGAATGTTGTTCACGATTCAACACGACACTCTCCACATTACCTTGTATTTGGGCAACATATGTCTTTCCATGGCAGCGATTACGAATTGAGGAAACTGCTTTCGAGTAACGACGCCAATGAGATTCAAATTTTATCTAAGTCAGACCGGTTGAATTTAACAAAGGAAAAAGTGATTCATTACTTAAAAGTTGCGCACGGAAAGTGCACTAAACAATATAATCTTCGTAGTCGATTAAGAAATTTTATTCCGGGACAACCAGTATTTGTAAGGTCATTTAGGCATAGTGATGCTCCCAATAATTTTTCATCGAAATTAGGCGCTAAATTTATACCAGCCATTATCGATTCCAGAGTAGGAAACGTTGCATATTGTTTAAAAAGTTTAAAGGGGAAAGTTATTGGAATCTACAATGCGAAGGATATACGATAAAATTATTATTATTATTATTATTGTTTTTATAAGTAATACTGAGATTGAGCTATATATTAACTTGAGTATATTATGCCCGGCTTGAGACTTCTCAAGGGTGCTGGGTCTGCCCCACGATTTGTGGCATATTCCACAATTTTCTTTAAATTATGCATTTAAAATTAGATTAAACCCGTGTGTTTCAAAGGCGAATATATATGTTTCCATCACTGTACATATAAACAAATTGAATTTAGTTATTACTGTTTTTTTATATAAATGTAATTAATTTATTAATTAAGTATTATGAATATTTATATGTATTGAATGCAATCCACATTTTGCATTATGCACAATACTACGGGAAAAAAACGGGACAAGAATGGATCGGTAATGAACAATTCGAAAAAAAAAAGAATAAAAAGAAGAAAAATTGGAGGAACTGGGTTGTTGGGGGTGGTACATTGAAGAGTGTACACTTAAAATAGTAGCTAAATTAATAAATAATAACCACACCAAAATTTAATTATAAAAACGAATTAAAACTTGATCAACAAAAATAATTATAAATAAAAAAATAAATAAATAAAAATTGTGATTTGAATAAACTAAGTGCTAGTTAAAGCAAGACATACAGTGTAAAAAATTTTTTAAATAATTAATAAGAAATCTTTAATAAGAAATATTTAAATAACCCTGTGTTTGTGATTAACAGAATAGATAAACTTAAAACTGTATATTATACCTATAAGTGTTTGAAATTCACCGTAATACAGGAAATAAAAAAAAAAAACATTAAGTGTAAAGTTCTCGACTTGTAAATTGGCATATTTAAAAATAAAAATAATTAATAGATAAAAATTACAAATTATAAAAATCTAAACATAAACAAAATAAAATTAATAAATACAGTACACCTAAATCTTAAACTTAATATAGTTGATAGCATTAATCATATCTTCTTATTACCAACGATTACAACGGATATCTATAGCAACAAAAATTCATTGATCGATAGCTACAAAAATTTTGATTACTGCGATAATATTAACGGATCCGCACCGCATCGTGAATCCAAAGTTGTATGAATTATATATTTTTTTTTTGTTAAATTATTATTAATTTTTTTATATACATATATGGTAATTATTTATTAGACTATGGTAAAGGGTATTTCATTAAGTTAAAAAGTTATTTTTTTATATAATAAATTTATGTCGTAAACTTCGAACTTTGTCGAAGTGTTAAAATTAATTTTTTTTTTGTTATAATTACTTCGTGATGGAAACATAAACTCTCGTGAATTTGAAGGTGATGATGCAGTGACTCTAAGGATTAACTGGTTTCCGTTTTTTTTTAGTCTTGTTTTTTATTATTATTATTGCAGCAATTTCAAGCTTTCCAGTGGCCCACATCAGAACCCCCCAATCCGCTGCTACCTGGCCAGCTGTAAAATGCTGCGTGGTTTCACCATTGGAAAGTCTGTGACTTCCGTTACAAATTCATTCACTGATATATAGCTGGTGATTGGGATATCAAACATTCGCATTGATCAATAACATTTATTTTTATTCTAATTTTTAATATTTTTATAGCAGTTTAAAATAAATGTATCAATTAGAAAAAAACAAATTTATAAACCAAACTATTCAAATCTTTTGATACACAATTCACTCACTGATCTAGAGCTGGAGATTGGGATATCAAACATTCGCATGGATCAATAATTTTTATTTTTATTCTAATTTTTTATATTTTCATAGTAGTTTAAAATAAATGATATTAAACATTTGCATTGATCAATAATATTTATTTTTATTCTAATTTTTAATATTTTCATAGTAGTTTAAATTAAATGTGTCCATTAGAAAAAAACTAATTTGTAAAACTAAACTATTAAAATCTTTTGATACACAATTCACTCACTGATCTAGGGCTGGTGATTGCGATATCAAACATTCGAATCGATCAATAGTTTTTATTTTTATTCTAATTTTTACTATTTTGATAGTAGTTAAAAATAATTATGTCGATTAGGAAAAAACCAATTTGTAAACTAAAATATTCAAATCTTTTGATAAACGATTCACTCACCAATCTAGAGCTGGTGATTGGGATATCAAATATTCGAATCGATCATTTATTTTTATATTTATTCTAATTTTTAATATTTTCATAGTAGTTTAAAATAACTGTATCGATTAAGAAAAAACAAATTTGTAAACTAAAATATTAAAATCTTTTGGTACACAATTCACTCACTGATCTAGAGCTGGTGATTGGGATATCAAACATTCGAATCGATAAATAATTTTTATTTTTAATATTTTCATAGTAGTTTAAAATAAATGTATCGATTAGAAAAAAACAAATTTGTAAACTAAACTATTCAAATCTTTTGATACACAATTCACTCACTGATCTAAGGCTGGTAATTGGGATGTCAAACATTCGAAACGACCATTAAAGTTTATTTTTATTCTTATTTTTAATATTTTCATAGTAGTTTAAAATAAACGTATCCATTAGAAAAAAACAAATTTGTAAACTAAACTATTAATATCATTTTTGAGCTGCTGATTGGGATATCAAACATTCAAATCGATCAATAATTTTTATTTTTATTCTAATTTTCAATATTTTCATAGTTGTTTAAAATAAATGTATCCATTAGAAAAAAACAAATTCGTACACTTAAATTTTAAAATCTTTTGACTCATTATTCACTCACTGATCTAGAGCTGGTAATTGGGATGTCAAATATTCAAAACGATCAATAATTTTTATTTTTATTCTAATTTTTAATATTTTCATAGTAGTTTAAAATAAATGTTTCCATTAGAAAAAAACAAATTTGTAAACTAAAATGTTAAAATCTTTTGATACACAATTCACTCACTGATCTAGAGCTGGTAATTGGGATGTCAAACATTCGAAACGATCAATAATTTTTATTTTTATTCTAATTTTTAACATTTTCATAGAAGTTTAAAATAAATGTTTCCATTAGAAAAAAACAAATTTGTAAACCAAAATATTAAAATCTTTTGATACACAATTCACTCACTGATCTAAGGCTAGTGATTGAGGAATCAAATATTTGAATCGATCCATAATTTTTATTTTTATTCTAATTTTCAATATTTTTATAGTAGTTAAAAATAAATTTTTCCATTAGAAAAAAACAAATTTGTATACTAAACTATTAAAATGTTTTGATACACAATTCACTCACTGATCTAGAGCTGGTGATTGAGGTTTCAAACATTTGGATCGATCACTAATTTTTATTTTTATTCTAATTTTTATTATTTTCATAGTTGATTAAAATAAATGTATCCATTAGAAAAAAAAAACAATTTGTAATCTAAACTAGTAAAATCTTTTGATACACAATTCACTCACTGATCTAGAGCTGGTAATTGAGATGTCAAACATTCGAAACGATCAAAAATTTTTATTTTTATTCTATTTTTTTAATATATTCATAGTAGTTTAAAATAAATGTATCCATTAGAAAAAAACAAATTTGTAAACTAAAGTATTAAAATCTTTTTGAGCAGGTGATTGGGATATCAAACATTCAAATCGATCAATAATTTTTATTTTTATTCTAATTTTTAATATTTTCATAGTAGTTTAAAATAAATTTATCCATTAGAAAATACAAATTTGTAAACAAAAATTTTAAAATCTTTTCATACACAATTCACTCACTGATCTAAGGCTAGTGATTGAGGTATCAAACATTTGAATCGATCTTTAATTTTTATTTTTATTCTAATTTTCAATATTTTCAAAGAAGTTTAAAATAAATGTTTCCATTAGAAAAAAACAAATTTGTAAACTAAACTATTAAAATGTTTTGATACACAATTCACTCACTGATCTAGAGCTGGTGATTGAGGTATTAAACATTTGCATAGATCAATAATTTTTATTTTTATTCTAATTTTTAATATTTTCAAAGTAGTTTAAAATAAATGTATCGATTAGAAAAAAACAAATTTGTAAACCAAAATATTCAAATCTTTTGATACAAAATTCACTCACTGATCTAGAGCTGGAGATTGGGATATCAAACATTCGCATTGATCAATAATTTTTATTTTTATTCTAATTTTTAATAGTTTCATAGTAGTTTAAAATAAATGTTATCAAACATTTGCATTGATCAATAATATTTATTATTATTCTAATTTTTAATATTTTCATAGTAGTTTAAATTAAATGTGTTTATTAGAAAAAAACAAATTTGTAAAACTAAAATATTAAAATCTTTTGAAATAAAATTCACTCACCAATCTAGAGCCGGTGATTGGGATATCAAACATTCGAATCGATCATTTTTTTTTATATTTATTCTAATTTTTAATATTTTCATAGTAGTTTAAAATAGATATATCGATTAGGAAAAAACAAATTTGTAAACTAAAATATTAAAATCTTTTGATACACAATTCACTCACTGATCTAGAGCTGGTGATTGGGATATCAAACATTCGAATCGATCATTAATTTTTATATTTATTCTAATTTTTAATATTTTCATAGTAGTTTAAAATAAATGTATCGATTATGAAAAAACAAATTTGTAAACTAAAATATTAAAATCTTTTGGTACACAATTCACTCACTAATCTAGAGCTGGTGATTGGGATATCAAACATTCGAATCGATCAATATCTTTTATTTTTATTCTAATTTTTAATATTTTCATAGTAGTTTAAAATAAATGTATCCATAAGAAAAAAACAAATTTGTAAACTAAACTATTCAAATCTTTTGATAAAAAATTCACTCACTGCTCTATAGCTTGATATTGGGATATCAAACATTCACATTGATCAATAACATTTATTTTTATTCTAATTTTTAATATTTTCATAGCAGATTAAAATAAATGTATCGATTAGAAACAAATAAATCTGTAAAATAAACTATTAAAATCTTCTGATACATGATTCACTCACTGATCTAGAACTGGTGATTGGGATATCAAACATTTGAATCGATCAATAATTTTTATTTTTATTCTAAATTTTAATATTTTCATAGTAGTTTTAAATAAATGTATCGATTTGGAAAAAACAAATTTGTAAACTAAAATAATAAAATCTTTTGATACACGATTCACTCACTGATCTAAAGCTGGTGATTGGGATATCAAACATTCGCATTGATCAATAATTTTTATTTTTATTCTAATTTTTAATATTTTCATAGTAGTTTAAAATAAATGTATCCATTAGAAAAAAACAAATTTGTCTAAACTAGTAATATCTTTTGAAACACAATTCACTAACTGATCTAGAGCTGGTAATTGGGATGTCAAACATTCGAAACGATCAAAAATTTTTAGTTTTATTCTAATTTTTAATATTTTCATAGTAGTTTAAAATAAACGTATCCATTAGAAAAAAAACAAATTTGTAAACTAAACTAGTAGAATCTTTTGATACACAATTCACTCTTTGATCTAGAGCTGGTGAGTGGGATATCAAACATTCGAATAGATCGATAATTTTTATTTTTAGTCTAATTTTTAATATTTTCATAGTAGTTAAAAATAAATGTATCCATTGGAAAAAAACAAATTTGTAAACTAAACTATTCAAATCTTTTGGTACACATTTCACTCACTGATATAGAGCTGGTGATTGGGATTTCAAACATTCGCATTGATCAATAACATTTATTTAAATTCTAATTTTTAATATTTTCATAGTAGTTTAAAATAAATGTATCCAGTAGAAAAAAACAAAATTGTGAACTAAACTATTAAAATCTTTTGATACACAATTCACTCACTGATCTAGAGCTGGTGATTGGGATATCAAACATTCGAATAGATCAATAATTTTTATTTTTATTCAAATTATTAATATTTTCAAAGAAGTTTTAAATAAATGTTTCGATTAGGAAAAAACAAATTTGTAAACTAAACTATTTAAATCTTTTGATACACAATTCACTCACTGATCTAGAGCTGGTGATTGAGGTATCAAACATTTGAATCGATCAATAATTATTATTTTAATTCTAATTTTTAATAGTTTCATAGTAGTTTAAAATAAATGTTTCCATTAGAAAAAAAAAATTTGTAAACTAAACTATTAAAATGTTTTGATACACAATTCACTCACTGATCTAGAGCTGCTGATTGAGGAATCAAACATTTGAATCGATCAATAATTTTTATTTTTATTCTAATTTTTAATATTTTCGAAGTAGTTTAAAATAAATGTATCGATTAGAAAAAAACAAATTTGTAAACTAAAATATAAAAATCTTTTGATACGCAATTCACTGAATGATCTTGAGCTGGTGATTGAGGAATCAAACATTCGCATTGATCAATAATTTTTATTTTCATTTTAATTTTTAATATTTTCATAGTAGTTTAAAATAAATGATATCAAACATTTGCATTGATCAATAATTGTCCATTAGAAAAAAACAAATTTGTAAAACTTAACTATTAAAATCTTTTGATACACAATTCACTCACTGATCTAGGGCTGGTGATTGGGATATCAAACATTCGAATCGATCAATACTTTTTATTTTTATTCTAATTTTTACTATTTTCATAGTAGTTAAAAATAAATATATCGATTAGGAAACAACAAATTTGTAAACTAAAATATTAAAATCTTTTGAAACAAAATACACTCACCAATCTAGAGCTGGTGATTGGGATATCAAAGATTCGAATTGATCATTATTTTTTATATTTATTCTAATTTTTAATATTTTCATTGTAGTTTAAAATAAATGAATCGATTAGGAAAAAACAAATTTGTAAACTAAAATATTAAAATCTTTTGGTACACAATTCACTCACTGATCTAGAGCTAGTGATTGGGATATCAAACATTCGAAACGATCAATATCTTTTATTTTTATTCTAATTTTTAATATTTTCATAGTAGTTTAAAATAAATGTATCCATTAGAAAAAAACAAATTTGTAAACTAAACTATTTAAATCTTTTGATAATTCACTCACTGATATAGAGCTGGTGATTGGGATATCAAACATTTGCATTGATCAATAACATTTATTTTTATTCTAATCTTTAATATTTTCATAGCAGTTTAAAATAAATGTATCGATTAGAAAAAAACAAATTTGTAAAATAAACTATTCAAATCTTTTGATACACAATTCACTCACTGATCTAGAGCTGGTGATTGGGATATCAAACATTTGAATCGATCAATAATTTTTATTTTTATTCTTATTTTTAATATTTTCATAGTCGTTTTAAATAAATGTATCGATTTGGAAAAAACCAATTTGTAAACTAAACTAGTAAAATCTTTTGATACACGATTCACTCACTGATCTAGAGCTGGTGATTGGGATATCAAACATTCGCATTGATCAATAATTTTTATTTTTATTCAAATTTTTAATATTTTCATAGTAGTTTAAAATAAATGTATCCATTAGAAAAAAACAAATTTGTAAACTAAACTAGTAATATCTTTTGAACACAATTCACTAACTGATCTAGAGCTGGTAATTGGGATGTCAAACATTCGAAACGATCAAAAATTTTTATTTTTATTCTAATTTTTAATATTTTCATAGTAGTTTAAAATAAATGTTTCCATTAGAAAAAAAACAAATTTGTAAACTAAACTATTAAAATCTTTTGATACACAATTCACTCACTGATCTAGAGCTGGTGATTGGGATATCAAACATTCGAATCGATAAATAATTTTTATATTTATTCTAATTTTCAATATTTTCATAGTAGTTTAAAATAAATGTTTCCATTAGAAAAAAAAATTTGTAAACTAAACTATTAAAATGTTTTGATACACAATTCACTCACTGATCTAGAGCTGGTGATTGAGGAATCAAACATTTGAATCGATCAATAATTTTTATTTTTATTCTAATTTTTAATATTTTCAAAGTAGTTTAAAATAAATGTATCGATTAGAAAAAAACAAATTTGTAAACTAAAATACAAAAATCTTTTGATACACAATTCACTGAATGATCTAGAGCTGGTGATTGAGGAATCAAACATTCGCATTGATTAATAATTTTTATTTTAATTTTAATTTTTAATATTTTCATAGTAGTTTAAAATAAATGATATCAAATATTTGCATTGATCAATAATTGTCCATTAGAAAAAAACAAATTTGTAAAACTTAACTATTAAAATCTTTTGATACACAATTCACTCACTGATCTAGGGCTGGTGATTGGGATATCAAACATTCGAATCGATCAATACTTTTTATTTTTATTCTATTTTTTACTATTTTCATAGTAGTTAAAAATAAATATGTCGATTAGGAAAAAACAAATTTGTAAACTAAAATATTAAAATCTTTTGAAACAAAATACACTCACCAATCTAGAGCTGGTGATTGGGATATCAAAGATTCGAATCGATCATTATTTTTTATATTTGTTATAATTTTTAATATTTTCATTGTAGTTTAAAATAAATGAATCGATTAGGAAAAACCAAATTTGAAAACTAAAATATTAAAATCTTTTGGTACACAATTCACTCACTGATCTAGAGCTAGTGATTGGGATATCAAACATTCGAAACGATCAATATCTTTTATTTTTATTCTAATTTTTAATATTTTCATAGTAGTTTAAAATAAATGTATCCATTAGAAAAAAATAAATTTGTAAACTAAACTATTTAAATCTTTTGATACACAATTCACTCACTGATATAGAGCTGGTGATTGGGATATCAAACATTTGCATTGATCAATAACATTTATTTTTATTCTAATTTTTAATATTTTCATAGCAGTTTAAAATAAATGTATCGATTAGAAAAAAACAAATTTGTAAAATAAACTATTCTAATCTTTTGATACACAATTCACTCACTGATCTAGAGCTAGCGATTGGGATATCAAACATTTGAATCGATCAATAATTTTTATTTTTATTCTAATTTTTAATATTTTCATAGTAGTTTAAAATAAATTTATCCATCAGAAAAAACAAATTTGTAAACTAAACTATTAATATCTTTTGATAAACAATTCACTCACGGATCTAGAGTTGGTGATTGGGATATCAAACATTGGCATTGATCAAAAATTTTTATTTTTATTCTAATTTTTAATATTTTCATAGTAGTTTAAAATAAATGTATCCATTAGAAAAAAACAAATTTGTAAACTAAACTAGTAATATCTTTTGAACACAATTCACTAACTGATCTAGAGCTGGTAATTGGGATGTCAAACATTCGAAACGATCAAAAATTTTTATTTTTATTCTAATTTTTAATATTTTCATAGTAGTTTAAAATAAATGTTTCCATTAGAAAAAAACAAATTTGTAAACTAAACTATTAAAATCTCTTGATACACAATTCACTCACTGATCTAGAGCTGGTGATTGGGGTATCAAACATTCGAATCGATAAATAATTTTTATATTTATTCTAATTTTCAATATTTTCATAGTAGTTTAAAATAAATGTTTCCATTAGAAAAAAAAATTTGTAAACTAAACTATTAAAATGTTTTGATACACAATTCACTCACTGATCAAGAGCTGGTGATTGAGGAATCAAACATTTGAATCGATCAATAATTTTTATTTTTATTCTAATTTTTAATATTTTCAAAGTAGTTTAAAATAAATGTATCGATTAGAAAAAAACAAATTTGTAAACTAAAATACAAAAATCTTTTGATACACAATTCACTGAATGATCTAGAACTGGTGATTGAGGAATCAAACATTCGCATTGATCAATAATTTTTATTTTCGTTTTAATTTTTATTATTTTCATAGTAGTTTAAAATAAATGATATCAAACATTTGCATTGATCAATAATTGTCCATTAGAAAAAAACAAATTTGTAATACTTAACTATTAAAATCTTTTGATACACAATTCACTCACTGATCTAGGGCTGGTGATTGGGATATCAAACATTCGAATCGATCAATACTTTTTATTTTTATTCTAATTTTTACTATTTTCATAGTAGTTAAAAATAAATATGTCGATTAGGAAAAAACAAATTTGTAAACTAAAATATTAAAATCTTTTGAAACAAAATACACTCACCAATCTAGAGCTGGTGATTGGGATATCAAAGATTCGAATCGATCATTATTTTTTATATTTATTCTAATTTTTAATATTTTCATTGTAGTTTAAAATAAATGAATCGATTAGGAAAAAATAAATTTGTAAACTAAAATATTAAAATCTTTTGGTACACAATTCACTCACTGATCTAGAGCTAGTGATTGGGATATCAAACATTGGAAACGATCAATATCTTTTATTTTTATTCTAATTTTTAATATTTTCATAGTAGATCAAAATAAATGTATCCATTAGAAAAAAACAAATTTGTAAACTAAACTATTTAAATCTTTTGATACACAATTCACTCACTGATATAGAGCTGGTGATTGGGATATCAAACATTTGCATTGATCAATAACATTTATTTTTATTCTAATTTTTATTATTTTCATAGCAGTTTAAAATAAATGTATCGATTAGAAAAAAACAAATTTGTAAAATAAACTATTCAAATCTTTTGATACACAATTCACTCACTGATCTAGAGCTGGTGATTGGGATATCAAACATTTGAATCGATCAATAATTTTTATTTTTATTCTTATTTTTAATATTTTCATAGTAGTTTTAAATAAATGTATCGATTTGGAAAAAACAAATTTGTAAACTAAACTAGTAAAAACTTTTGATACACGATTCACTCACTGATCTAGAGCTGGTGATTGGGATATCAAACATTCGCATTGATCAATAATTTTTATTTTTATTCTAATTTTTAATATTTTCATAGTAGTTTAAAATAAATGTATCCATTAGAAAAAAACAAATTTGTAAACTAAATTAGTAATATCTTTTGAACACAATTCACTAACTGATCTAGAGCTGGTAATTGGGATGTCAAACATTCGAAACGATCAAAAATTTTTATTTTTATTCTAATTTTTAATATTTTCATAAAAGTAAACGTTAAATAAACGTTCCATTAGAAAAAAACAAATTTGTAAACTAAACTGTTAAAATCATTTTTGAGCTGCTGATTGTGATATAAAACATTCAAATCGATCAATAATTTTTATTTTTATTCTAATTTTCAATATTTTCATAGTAGTTTAAAATAAATTTATCCATTAAAAAAACAAATTTGTAAACTTAAATATTAAAATCTTTTGACACAATATTCACTTACTGATCTAGGGCTGGTAATTGTGATATCAAACATTCGAATCGATCAATAATTTTTATTTTTATTCTAATTTTTAACATTGTCATAGTAGTTTAAAATAAATGTATCTATTAGGAAAAAACAAATTTGTAAACTAAGATATTTAAATTTTTTGATACACAATTCACTCAATCATCTAGAGCTGATGATTGAGATATCATACATTTGAATCGATTAATAATTTTAATTTTTATTCCAATTTTTAATATTTTCATAGTAGTTTAAAATAAATGTATCCATTAGAAGAAAACAAATTTGTAAACTAAACTATTCAAATCTTTTGAAACACATTTCATTCACAGATCTACAGCTGGTGATTAAAATATCAAACATTTGAATCGAAAAATAATTTTGATTTTTATTCAACTTTTTAATATGTTCATAGTAGTTTAAAATAAATGTATTCATTAGGGAAAAACAAGTTTTTAAACTTAAATATTAAAATCTTTTGATACACAATTCACTGACTGATCTAGGCCTGATGATTGGGATATCAAACATTCGAATCGATCAATTATTTATATTTTTATTCTAATTTTTAATATATTCATAGTAGTTTAAAATAAATGTATCTATTAGAAAAAAACTAATTTGTAAAATAAAATATTAAAAAAATTTTAGACGAAATTTACACACAGCTTTAGAGCTTTCGATTGAGATATTAAATATTCGAATCGATCAAAAATTTTGAGTTTTATTCAATTTTTTAAATTTTTTAATAGTAGTTTAAAATAAATGTATCTATTAGAAAAAAACAAATTTGTAAACTAAACTATAAAAATCTTTTGGTACACAATTTACTCACTGATATAGAGCTGGTTATTGAGGTATAAAACATTTGAATCGATCAATAATTTTTATTTTTATTCTAATTTTTAATATTTTCATAGTAGTTTAAAATATATGTTTTCATTATAAAAAAACAAATTTGTAAACTAAAATATTAAAATCTTTTGATACACAATTCTGTATCTTTTGATACTCACTGATCAAGAGCTGGTGATTGAGTTACCAACCATTTGAATCGATCATTAATTTTTATTTTAATTTTTATTTTCAATGTTTTCATAGTAGTTTAAAATAAATGTATCGACTAGGACAAAACTAATTTGTTAATTAAAATATTAAAATCTTTTGATACACAATTTACTCACTGATCTAGAGCTGGTGATTGGGATATCAAACATTCGAATAGATCAATAATTTTTATTTTTATTCTATTTTAAATATTTTCATAGTAGTTTAAAATAAATGTATCGATTAGGAAAAAACAAATTTGTTAACTAAAATATTAAAATCTTTTGATACACAATTTACTCACTGATCTAGAGCTGGTGATTGGGATATTTAACATTCGAATCGATCATTAATATTTTTATTTAATCTAATTTTTAATATTTTCATAGTAGTTTAAAATAAATGTATCGATTAGGAAAAATTAAATTTGTAAATTAAAATAAAACAATCTTTTGAAACACAATTCACTCACTGATCTAGAGCTGGTGATTGGGATATCAAACATTCGAATCGATAGATAATTTTTATTTCTATTCCAATTTTTAATATTTTCATAGTAGTTTAAAATAAATGTATCGATTAGAAAAAAACAAATTTGTAAACTAAACTATTAAAATCTTTTGATACACAATTCACTCATTGATCTAGAGCTATTGATTGAAGTATCAAACATTTGAATCGATCAATAATTTTTATTTTTATTCTAATTTTTAATATTTTCATAGCAGTTTAAAATAAATGTTTAAAATTAAAACAAATTTGTAAACTAAAACATTAAAATCTTTTGATATACAATTCACTCACTGATCAAGAGCTGGTGATTGAGTTACCAAACATTTAAATCGATCAGTAATTTTTATTTTTATTCTTATTTTTAATATTTTCATAGTAGTTTTAAATAAATGTATCGATTTGGAAAAAACAAATTTGTAAACTAAACTAGTAAAATCTTTTGATACACGATTCACTCACTGATCTAGAGCTGGTGATTGGGATATCAAACATTCGCATTGATCAATAATTTTTATTTTTATTCTAATTTTTAATATTTTCATAGTAGTTTAAAATAAATGTATCAATTAGAAAAAAACAAATTTGTAAACTAAACTAGTAATATCTTTTGAACACAATTCACTAACTGATCTAGAGCTGGTAATTGGGATGTCAAACATTCGAAACGATCAAAAATTTGTATTTTTATTCTAATTTTTAATATTTTCATAGTAGTTTAAAATAAATGTTTCCATTAGAAACAAAACAAATTTGTAAACTGAACTATTAAAATCTTTTGATACACAATTCACTCACTGATCTAGAGCTGGTGATTGAGTTACCAAACATTTAAATCAGTAATTTTTATTTTTATTCTTATTTTTAATATTTTCATAGTAGTTTTAAATAAATGTATCGATTTGGAAAAAAACAAATTTGTAAACTAAACTAGTAAAATCTTTTGATACACGATTCACTCACTGATCTAGAGCTGGTGATTGGGATATCAAACAATCGCATTGATCAATAATTTTTATATTTATTCTAATTTTCAATAATTTCATAGTAGTTTAAAATAAATGTTTCCATTAGAAAAAAAAAATTTGTAAACTAAACTATTAAAATGTTTTGATACACAATTCACTCACTAATCTAGAGCTGGTGATTGAGGAATTAACATTTGAATCGATTAATAATTTTTATTTTTATTCTAATTTTAATATTTTCAAAGTAGTTTAAAATAAATGTATCGATTAGAAAAAAACAAATTTGTAAATTTAAATACAAAAATCTTTTGATACGCAATTCACTGAATGATCTAGAGCTGGTGATTGAGGAATCAAACATTCGCATTGATCAATAATTTTTATTTTCATTTTAATTTTTAATATTTTCATAGTAGTTTAAAATAAATGATATCAAACATTTGCATTGATCAATAATTGTCCATTAGAAAAAAACAAATTTGTAAAACTTAACTATTAAAATCTTTTGATACACAATTCACTCACTGATCTAGGGCTGGTGATTGGGATATCAAACATTCGAATCGATCAATAATTTTTATTTTTATTCTAATTTTTACTATTTTCATAGTAGTTAAAAATAAATATGTCGATTAGGAAAAAACAAATTTGTAAACTAAAATATTAAAATCTTTTGAAACAAAATACACTCACCAATCTAGAGCTGGTGATTGGGATATCAAAGATTCGAATCGATCATTATTTTTTATATTTATTCTAATTTTTAATATTTTCATTGTAGTTTAAAATAAATGAATCGATTAGGAAAAAACAAATTTGTAAACTAAAATATTAAAATCTTTTGGTACACAATTCACTCACTGATCTAGAGCTAGTGATTGGGATATCAAACATTCGAAACGATCAATATCTTTTATTTTTATTCTAATTTTTAATATTTTCATAGTAGTTTAAAATAAATGTATCCATTAGAAAAAAACAAATTTGTAAACTAAACTATTTAAATCTTTTGATATACAATTCACTCACTGATATAGAGCTGGTGATTGGGATATCAAACATTTGCATTGATCAATAACATTTATTTTTATTCTAATTTTTAATATTTTCATAGCAGTTTAAAATAAATATATCGATTCGAAAAAAACAAATTTGTAAAATAAACTATTCAAATCTTTTGATACACAATTCACTCACTGATCTAGAGCTGGTGATTGGGATATCAAACATTTGAATCGATCAATAATTTTTATTTTTATTCTTATTTTTAATATTTTCATAGTAGTTTTAAATAAATGTATCGATTTGGAAAAAACAAATTTGTAAACTAAACTAGTAAAATATTTTGATAAACAATTCACTCACTGATCTAGAGCTGGTGATTGGGATATCAAACATTCGAATAGATCAATAATTTTTATTTTTATTCTATTTTTAAATATTTTCATAGTAGTTTAAAATAAATGTATCGATTAGGAAAAATTAAATTTGTAAATTAAAATAAAACAATCTTTTGAAACACAATTCACTCACTGATCTAGAGCTGGTTATTGAGGTATAAAACATTTGAATCGATCAATAATTTTTATTTTTATATTAATTTTTAATATTTTCATAGTAGTTTAAAATAAATGTTTCCATTATAAAAAAATAAATTTGTAAACTAAAATATTAAAATCTTTTGATACACAATTCACTCACTGATCAAGAGCTGGTGATTGAGTTACCAAACATTTGAATCGATCAATAATTTTTATTTTTATTCAACTTTTTAATACGTTCATAGTATTTTAAAATAAATGTATCCATTAGAAAAAAACAAGTTTGTAAACTAAAATATTAAAACCTTTTGATACACAATTCACTCACTGATCTAGGCTTAGTGATTAGGATATCAAACATTCGAATCAATCAATAATTTTTATTTTTATTCTAATTTTTAATATTTCATAGTAGTTTAAAATAAATGTATCGATTAGAAAAATACAAATTTGTAAACTAAATTATTAAAATCTTTTGATACACAATTCAATCACTGATTTAGAGCTGATGTTTGGGATATCAAACATTCTAATCGATAAATAATTTTTATTTTTATTCTAATTTTTAATATTTTCATAGTAGTTTAAAATAAATGTATCCATTATAAAAAACCAATTTGTAAACATAACTATTAAAATCTTTTGATACACAATTCACTTACTGATATAGAGCTGGTGATTTGGATATTAAACATTCGAATCGATCAATAATTTTTATTTTTATTCTAATTTTTAATATTTTCATAGTAGTTTAAAATAAATGTATCCTTTAGAAAAAAACAAGTTTGTAAACTAAAATATTAAAACCTTTTGATACACAATTCACTCACTGATCTAGACTTAGTGATTAGGATATCAAACATTCGAATCAATCAATAATTTTATTTTTATTCTAATTTTTAATATTTCATAGTAGTTTAAAATAAATGTATCGATTAGAAAAATACAAATTTGTAAACTAAATTATTAAAATCTTTTGATACACAATTCACTCTCTGATCTAGAGCTGATGTTTGGGATATCAAAAATTTGAATCGATCAATAATATTGATTTTTATTCCAATTTTTAATATTTTCATAGTATTTTAAAATACATGTATCCATTAGGAAAAAACAAGTTTGTAAACTAAAATATTAAAATCTTTTGATACACAATTCACTGACTGATCTAGACTTAGTGATTAGGATATCAAACATTCGAATCAATAAATAATTTTTATTTTTATTCTAATTTTTATATTTTCATAGTTGTTTAAAATAAATGTTTCCATTAGAAAAAAAAAAATTTGTAAACTAAACTATTAAAATCTTTTGATACACAATTTACTCACTGATCTAGAGCTGGTGATTGGGATATCAAACATTCGAATCGATAAATAATTTTTATTTTTATTCTAATTTTTAACATTTTCATAGTAGTTTAAAATAAATGTATCGATTAGAAAAAAACAAATTTGTAAACCAAATAATTAAAATCTTTTGATACACAATTCATTCTGTGATCTAGGGCTAGTGATTGGGATATCAAACATTCGAATCGATCATTAATTTTTATATTTATTCTAATTATTAATATTTTCATAGTAGTTTTAAATAAATATTTCGATTAGGAAAAACAAGTTTGTAAACTGAAATATAAAAATCTTTTGATACTCAATTCACTCTGTGATCTAGAGCTGGTGATTGGGATATCAAACATTCAAATAGATCAATAATTTTTATTTTTATTCTAATTTTTAATATTTTCATAATATTTTAAAATAAATGTATAGATTAGGAAAAAACAAATTTGTAAACTAAAATATTAAAATCTTTTGATACACAATTCTTTCATTGATCTAGAGCTGGTGATGGGGATATCAAACATTCGAATCGAAAAATAATTTTTATATTTATTCTAATTTTCAATATTTTCATAGTAGTTTAAAATAAATGTTTTCATTAGAAAAAAAAAATTTGTAAACTAAACTATTAAAATGTTTTGATACACAATTCACTCACTGATCTAGAGCTGATGATTGAGGAATCAAACATTTGAATCGATTAATAGTTTTTATTTTTATTCTAATTTTTAATATTTTCAAAGTAGTTTAAAATAAATGTATCGATTAGAAAAAAACAAATTTGTAAACTAAAATTTAAAAATCTTTTGATACACAATTCACTGAATGATCTAGAGCTGGTGATTGAGGAATCAAACATTCGCATTGATCAATAATTTTTATTTTCATTTTAATTTTTAATATTTTCATAGTAGTTTAAAATAAATGATATCAAACATTTGCATTGATCAATAATTGTCCATTAGAAAAAAACAACTTTGTAAAACTTAACTATTTAAATCTTTTGATACACAATTCGCTGACTGATCTAGGGCTGGTGATTGGGATATCAAACATTCGAATCGATCAATACTTTTTATTTTTATTCTAATTTTTACTATTTTCATAGTAGTTAAAAATAAATATGTCGATTAGGAAAAAACAAATTTGTAAACAAAAATATTAAAATCTTTTGAAACAAAATACACTCACCAATCTAGAGCTGGTGATTGGGATATCAAAGATTCGAATCGATCATTATTTTTTATATTTATTCTAATTTTTAATATTTTCATTGTAGTTTAAAATAAATGAATCGATTAGGAAAAAACAAATTTTTAAACTAAAATATTAAAATCTTTTGGTACACAATTCACTCACTGATCTAGAGCTAGTGATTGGGATATCAAACATTCGAAACGATCAATATCTTTTATTTTTATTCTAATTTTTAATATTTTCATAGTAGTTTAAAATAAATGTATCCATTAGAAAAAAACAAATTTGTAAACTAAACTATTTAAATCTTTTGATACACAATTCACTCACTGATATAGAGCTGGTGATTGGGATATCAAACATTTGCATTGATCAATAACATTTATTTTAATTCTAATTTTTAATATTTTCATAGCAGTTTAAAATAAATGTATCGATTAGAAAAAAACAAATTTGTAAAATAAACTATTAAAATCTTTTGATACACAATTTACTCACTGATCTAGAGCTGGTGATTGGGATATCAAACATTCGAATCGATAAATAATTTTTATTTTTATTCTAATTTTTAACATTTTCATAGTAGTTTAAAATAAATGTATCCATTAGAAAAAAACAAGTTTGTAAACTAAAATATTAAAACCTTTTGATACACAATTCACTCACTGATCTAGACTTAGTGATTAAGATATCAAACATTCGAATCAATCAATAATTTTTATTTTTATTCTAATTTTTAATATTTCATAGTAGTTTAAAATAAATGTATCGATTAGAAAAATACACTTTTGTAAACTAAATTATTAAAATCTTTTGATACACAATTCACTCACTGATCTAGAGCTGATGTTTGGGATATCAAAAATTTGAATCGATCAATAATATTGATTTTTATTCCAATTTTTAATATTTTCATAGTATTTTAAAATACATGTATCCATTAGGAAAAAACAAGTTTGTAAACTAAAATATTAAAATCTTTTGATACACAATTCACTGACTGATCTAGGCTTAGTGATTAGGATATCAAACATTCGAATCAATAAATAATTTTTATATTTATTCTAATTTTTATATTTTCATAGTTGTTTAAAATAAATGTTTCCATTAGAAAAAAAACAAATTTGTAAACTAATTTATTAAAATCTTTTGATACACAATTTACTCACTGATCTAGAGCTGGTGATTGGGATATCAAACATTCGAATCGATAAATAATTTTTATTTTTATTCTAATTTTTAACATTTTCATAGTAGTTTAAAATAAATGTATCGATTAGGAAAAAACAAATTTGTAAACTAAATAATTAAAATCTTTTGATACACAATTCATGCTGTGATCTAGGGCTAGTGATTGGGATATCAAACATCCGAATCGATCATTAATTTTTATATTTATTCTAATTATTAATATTTTCATAGTAGTTTTAAATAAATATTTCGATTATTAAAAACAAGTTTGTAAACTGAAATATAAAAATCTTTTGATACTCAATTCACTCTGTGATCTAGAGCTGGTGATTGGGATATCAAACATTCAAATAGATCAATAATTTTTATTTTTATTCTAATTTTTAATATTTTCATAGTAGTTTAAAATAAATGTTTCCATTAGAAAAAAAACAAATTTTTAAACTAAACTATTAAAATCTTTTGATACACAATTCACTCACTTATCTAGAGCTGGTGATTGGGATATCAAACATTCGAATCGATAAATAATTTTTATTTTTATTCTAATTTTTAACATTTTCATAATTGTTTAAAATAAATGTATAGATTAGGAAAAAACAAATTTGTAAACTAAAATATTAAAATCTTTTGATACACAATTCTTTCATTGATCTAGAGCTGGTGATGGGGATATCAAACATTCGAATCGAAAAATAATTTTTATATTTATTCTAATTTTCAATATTTTCATAGTAGTTTAAAATAAATGTTTTCATTAGAAAAAAAAAATTTGTAAACTAAACTATTAAAATGTTTTGATACACAATTCACTCACTGATCTAGAGCTGATGATTGAGGAATCAAACATTTGAATCGATTAATAATTTTTATTTTTATTCTAATTTTTAATATTTTCAAAGTAGTTTAAAATAAATGTATCGATTAGAAAAAAACAAATTTGTAAACTAAAATATAAAAATCTTTTGATACACAATTCACTGAATGATCTAGAGCTGGTGATTGAGGAATCAAACATTCGCATTGATCAATAATTTTTATTATCATTTTAATTTTTAATATTTTCATAGTAGTTTAAAATAAATGATATCAAACATTTGCATTGATCAATAATTGTCCATTAGAAAAAAACAACTTTGTAAAACTTAACTATTAAAATCTTTTGATACACAATTCGCTCACTGATCTAGGGCTGGTGATTGGGATATCAAACATTCGAATCGATAAATAATTTTTATTTTTATTCTAATTTTTACTATTTTCATAGTAGTTAAAAATAAATATGTCGATTAGGAAAAAACAAATTTGTAAACTAAAATATTAAAATCTTTTGAAACAAAATACACTCACCAATCTAGAGCTGGTGATTGGGATATCAAAGATTCGAATCGATCATTATTTTTTATATTTATTCTAATTTTTAATATTTTCATTGTAGTTTAAAATAAATGAATCGATTAGGAAAAAACAAATTTGTAAACTAAAATATTAAAGTCTTTTGGTACACAATTCACTCACTGATCTAGAGCTAGTGATTGGGATATCAAACATTCGAAACGATCAATATCTTTTATTTTTATTCTAATTTTTAATATTTTCATAGTAGTTTAAAATAAATGTATCCATTAGAAAAAAACAAATTTGTAAACTAAACTATTTAAATCTTTTGATACACAATTCACTCACTGATATAGAGCTGGTGATTGGGATATCAAACATTTGCATTGATCAATAACATTTATTTTTATTCTAATTTTTAATATTTTCATAGCAGTTTAAAATAAATGTATCGATTAGAAAAAAACAAATTTGTAAAATAAACTATTAAAATCTTTTGATACACAATTTACTCACTGATCTAGAGCTGGTGATTGGGATATCAAACATTCGAATCGATAAATAATTTTTATTTTTATTCTAATTTTTAATATTTCATAGTAGTTTAAAATAAATGTATCGATTAGAAAAATACAAATTTGTAAACTAAATTATTAAAATCTTTTGATACACAATTCACTCACTGATCTAGAGCTGATGTTTGGGATATCAAACATTCTAATCGATAAATAATTTTTATTTTTATTCTAATTTTTAATATTTTCATAGTAGTTTAAAATAAATGTATCCATTATAAAAAAACCAATTTGTAAACATAACTATTAAAATATTTTGATACACAATTCATTCACTGTTTTAGAGCTGGTGATTGGTATATAGAACATTCGAATCAATCAATAATTTTTATTTTTATTCTAATTTTTAATATTTCATAGTAGTTTAAAATAAATGTATCGATTAGAAAAATACAAATTTGTAAACTAAATTATTAAAATCTTTTGATACACAATTCAATCACTGATTTAGAGCTGATGTTTGGGATATCAAACATTCTAATCGATAAATAATTTTTATTTTTATTCTAATTTTTAATATTTTCATAGTAGTTTAAAATAAATGTATCCATTATAAAAAACCAATTTGTAAACATAACTATTAAAATCTTTTGATACACAATTCACTTACTGATATAGAGCTGGTGATTTGGATATTAAACATTCGAATCGATCAAAAATTTTTATTTTTATTCTAATTTTTAATATTTTCATAGTAGTTTAAAATAAATGTATCCATTAGAAAAAAACAAGTTTGTAAACTAAAATATTAAAACCTTTTGATACACAATTCACTCACTGATCTAGACTTAGTGATTAGGATATCAAACATTCGAATCAATCAATAATTTTTATTTTTATTCTAATTTTTAATATTTCATAGTAGTTTAAAATAAATGTATCGATTAGAAAAATACAAATTTGTAAACTAAATTATTAAAATCTTTTGATACACAATTCACTCTCTGATCTAGAGCTGATGTTTGGGATATCAAAAATTTGAATCGATCAATAATATTGATTTTTATTCCAATTTTTAATATTTTCATAGTATTTTAAAATACATGTATCCATTAGGAAAAAACAAGTTTGTAAACTAAAATATTAAAATCTTTTGATACACAATTCACTGACTGATCTAGACTTAGTGATTAGGATATCAAACATTCGAATCAATAAATAATTTTTATTTTTATTCTAATTTTTATATTTTCATAGTTGTTTAAAATAAATGTTTCCATTAGAAAAAAAAAATTTGTAAACTAAACTATTAAAATCTTTTGATACACAATTTACTCACTGATCTAGAGCTGGTGATTGGGATATCAAACATTCGAATCGATAAATAATTTTTATTTTTATTCTAATTTTTAACATTTTCATAGTAGTTTAAAATAAATGTATCGATTAGAAAAAAACAAATTTGTAAACCAAATAATTAAAATCTTTTGATACACAATTCATTCTGTGATCTAGGGCTAGTGATTGGGATATCAAACATTCGAATCGATCATTAATTTTTATATTTATTCTAATTATTAATATTTTCATAGTAGTTTTAAATAAATATTTCGATTAGGAAAAACAAGTTTGTAAACTGAAATATACAAATCTTTTGATACTCAATTCACTCTGTGATCTAGAGCTGGTGATTGGGATATCAAACATTCAAATAGATCAATAATTTTTATTTTTATTCTAATTTTTAATATTTTCATAGTAGTTTAAAATAAATGTTTCCATTAGAAAAAAAACAAATTTGTAAACTAAACTATTAAAATCTTTTGATACACAATTCACTCACTGATCTAGAGCTGGTGATTGGGATATCAAACATTCGAATCGATAAATAATTTTTATTTTTATTATAATTTTTAACATTTTCATAATATTTTAAAATAAATGTATAGATTAGGAAAAAACAAATTTGTAAACTAAAATATTAAAATCTTTTGATACACAATTCTTTCATTGATCTAGAGCTGGTGATGGGGATATCAAACATTCGAATCGAAAAATAATTTTTATATTTATTCTAATTTTCAATATTTTCATAGTAGTTTAAAATACTTGTTTTCATTAGAAAAAAAAAAATTTGTAAACTAAACTATTAAAATGTTTTGATACACAATTCACTCACTGATCTAGAGCTGATGATTGAGGAATCAAACATTTGAATCGATTAATAATTTTTATTTTTATTCTAATTTTTAATATTTTCAAAGTAGTTTAAAATAAATGTATCGATTAGAAAAAAACAAATTTGTAAACTAAAATTTAAAAATCTTTTGATACACAATTCACTGAATGATCTAGAGCTGGTGATTGAGGAATCAAACATTCGCATTGATCAATAATTTTTATTTTCATTTTAATTTTTAATATTTTCATAGTAGTTTAAAATAAATGATATCAAACATTTGCATTGATCAATAATTGTCCATTAGAAAAAAACAACTTTGTAAAACTTAACTATTAAAATCTTTTGATACACAATTCGCTGACTGATCTAGGGCTGGTGATTGGGATATCAAACATTCGAATCGATCAATACTTTTTATTTTTATTCTAATTTTTACTATTTTCATAGTAGTTAAAAATAAATATGTCGATTAGGAAAAAACAAATTTGTAAACTAAAATATTAAAATCTTTTGAAACAAAATACACTCACCAATCTAGAGCTGGTGATTGGGATATCAAAGATTCGAATCGATCATTATTTTTTATATTTATTCTAATTTTTAATATTTTCATTGTAGTTTAAAATAAATGAATCGATTAGGAAAAAACAAATTTTTAAACTAAAATATTAAAATCTTTTGGTACACAATTCACTCACTGATCTAGAGCTAGTGATTGGGATATCAATCATTCGAAACGATCAATATCTTTTATTTTTATTCTAATTTTTAATATTTTCATAGTAGTTTAAAATAAATGTATCCATTAGAAAAAAACAAATTTGTAAACTAAACTATTTAAATCTTTTGATACACAATTCACTCACTGATATAGAGCTGGTGATTGGGATATCAAACATTTGCATTGATCAATAACATTCATTTTAATTCTAATTTTTAATATTTTCATAGCAGTTTAAAATAAATGTATCGATTAGAAAAAAACAAATTTGTAAAATAAACTATTAAAATCTTTTGATACACAATTTACTCACTGATCTAGAGCTGGTGATTGGGATATCAAACATTCGAATCGATAAATAATTTTTATTTTTATTCTAATTTTTAACATTTTCATAGTAGTTTAAAATAAATGTATCCATTAGAAAAAAACAAGTTTGTAAACTAAAATATTAAAACCTTTTGATACACAATTCACTCACTGATCTAGGCTTAGTGATTAAGATATCAAACATTCGAATCAATCAATAATTTTTATTTTTATTCTAATTTTTAATATTTCATAGTAGTTTAAAATAAATGTATCGATTAGAAAAATACAAATTTGTAAACTAAATTATTAAAATCTTTTGATACACAATTCACTCACTGATCTAGAGCTGATGTTTGGGATATCAAACATTCTAATCGATAAATAATTTTTATTTTTATTCTAATTTTTAATATTTTCATAGTAGTTTAAAATAAATGTATCCATTATAAAAAAACCAATTTGTAAACATAACTATTAAAATATTTTGATACACAATTCATTCACTGTTTTAGAGCTGGTGATTGGTATATAGAACATTCGAATCAATCAATAATTTTTATTTTTATTCTAATTTTTAATATTTCATAGTAGTTTAAAATAAATGTATCGATTAGAAAAATACAAATTTGTAAACTAAATTATTAAAATCTTTTGATACACAATTCAATCACTGATCTAGAGCTGATGTTTGGGATATCAAACATTCTAATCGATAAATAATTTTTATTTTTATTCTAATTTTTAATATTTTCATAGTAGTTTAAAATAATTGTATCCATTATAAAAAACCAGTTTGTAAACATAACTATTAAAATCTTTTGATACACAATTCACTTACTGATATAGAGCTGGTGATTTGGATATTAAACATTCGAATCGATCAATAATTTTTATTTTTATTCTAATTTTTAATATTTTCATAGTAGTTTAAAATAAATGTATCCATTAGAAAAAAACAAGTTTGTAAACTAAAATATTAAAACCTTTTGATACACAATTCACTCACTGATCTAGACTTAGTGATTAGGATATCAAACATTCGAATCAATCAATAATTTTTATTTTTATTCTAATTTTTAATATTTCATAGTAGTTTAAAATAAATGTATCGATTAGAAAAATACAAATTTGTAAACTAAATTATTAAAATCTTTTGATACACAATTCACTCACTGATCTAGAGCTGATGTTTGGGATATCAAAAATTTTAATCGATCAATAATATTGATTTTTATTCCAATTTTTAATATGTTCATAGTATTTTAAAATACATGTATCCATTAGGAAAAAACAAGTTTGTAAACTAAAACATTAAAATCTTTTGATACACAATTCACTGACTGATCTAGACTTAGTGATTAGGATATCAAACATTCGAATCAATCAATAATTTTTATTTTTATTCTAATTTTTAATATTTTCATAGTTGTTTAAAATAAATGTTTCCATTAGAAAAAAAACAAATTTGTAAACTAAACTATTAAAATCTTTTGATACACAATTTACTCACTGATCTAGAGCTGGTGATTGGGATATCAAACATTCGAATCGATAAATAATTTTTATTTTTATTCTAATTTTTAACATTTTCATAGTAGTTTAAAATAAATGTATCGATTAGGAAAAAACAAATTTGTAAACTAAATAATTAAAATATTTTGATACACAATTCATTCTGTGATCTAGGGCTAGTGATTGGGATATCAAACATTCGAATCGATCATTAATTTTTATATTTATTCTAATTATTAATATTTTCATAGTAGTTTTAAATAAATATTTCGATTAGGAAAAACAAGTTTGTAAACTGAAATATAAAAATCTTTTGATACTCAATTCACTCTGTGATCTAGAGCTGGTGATTGGGATATCAAACATTCAAATAGATCAATAATTTTTATTTTTATTCTAATTTTTAATATTTTCATAGTAGTTTAAAATAAATGTTTCCATTAGAAAAAAAACAAATTTGTAAACTAAACTATTAAAATCTTTTGATACACAATTCACTCACTGATCTAGAGCTGGTGATTGGGATATCAAACATTCGAATCGATAAATAATTTTTATTTTTATTCTAATTTTTAACATTTTCATAATAGTTTAAAATAAATGTATAGATTAGGAAAAAACAAATTTGTAAACTAAAATATTAAAATCTTTTGATACTCAATTCACTCTGTGATCTAGAGCTGGTGATTGGGATATCAAACATTCAAATAGATCAATAATTTTTATTTTTATTCTAATTTTTAATATTTTCATAGTAGTTTAAAATAAATGTTTCCATTAGAAAAAAAACAAATTTGTAAACTAAACTATTAAAATCTTTTGATACACAATTCGCTCACTGATCTAGAGCTGGTGATTGGGATATCAAACATTCGAATCGAAAAATAATTTTTATATTTATTCTAATTTTCAATATTTTCATAGTAGTTTAAAATAAATGTTTTCATTAGAAAAAAAAAATTTGTAAACTAAAATTTAAAAATCTTTTGATACACAATTCACTGAATGATCTAGAGCTGGTGATTGAGGAATCAAACATTCGCATTGATCAATAATTTTTATTTTCATTTTAATTTTTAATATTTTCATAGTAGTTTAAAATAAATGATATCAAACATTTGCATTGATCAATAATTGTCCATTAGAAAAAAACAACTTTGTAAAACTTAACTATTAAAATCTTTTGATACACAATTCGCTGACTGATCTAGGGCTGGTGATTGGGATATCAAACATTCGAATCGATCAATACTTTTTATTTTTATTCTAATTTTTAATATTTTCATAGTAGTTTAAAATAAATGTATCCATTAGAAAAAAACAAGTTTGTAAACTAAAATATTAAAACCTTTTGATACACAATTCACTCACTGATCTAGACTTAGTGATTAGGATATCAAACATTCGAATCAATCAATAATTTTTATTTTTATTCTAATTTTTAATATTTCATAGTAGTTTAAAATAAATGTATCGATTAGAAAAATACAAATTTGTAAACTAAATTATTAAAATCTTTTGATACACAATTCAATCACTGATCTAGAGCTGATGTTTGGGATACCAAACATTCTAATCGATAAATAATTTTTATTTTTATTCTAATTTTTAATATTTTCATAGTAGTTTAAAATAAATGTATCCATTATAAAAAACCAATTTGTACACATAACTATTAAAATCTTTTGATACACAATTCACTTACTGATATAGAGCTGGTGATTTGGATATTAAACATTCGAATCGATCAATAATTTTTATTTTTATTCTAATTTTTAATATTTTCATAGTAGTTTAAAATAAATGTATCCATTAGAAAAAAACAAGTTTGTAAACTAAAATATTAAAACCTTTTGATACACAATTCACTCACTGATCTAGACTTAGTGATTAGGATATCAAACATTCGAATCAATCAATAATTTTTATTTTTATTCTAATTTTTAATATTTTCATAGTTGTTTAAAATAAATGTTTCCATTAGAAAAAAAACAAATTTGTAAACTAAACTATTAAAATCTTTTGATACACAATTTACTCACTGATCTAGAGCTGGTGATTGGGATATCAAACATTCGAATCGATAAATAATTTTTATTTTTATTCTAATTTTTAACATTTTCATAGTAGTTTAAAATAAATGTATCGATTAGGAAAAAACAAATTTGTAAACTAAATAATTAAAATATTTTGATACACAATTCATTCTGTGATCTAGGGCTAGTGATTGGGATATCAAACATTCGAATCGATCATTAATTTTTATATTTATTCTAATTATTATTATTTTCATAGTAGTTTTAAATAAATATTTCGATTAGGAAAAACAAGTTTGTAAACTGAAATATAAAAATCTTTTGATACTCAATTCACTCTGTGATCTAGAGCTGGTGATTGGGATATCAAACATTCAAATAGATCAATAATATTTATTTTTATTCTAATTTTTAATATTTTCATAGTAGTTTAAAATAAATGTTTCCATTAGAAAAAAAAACAAATTTGTAAACTATACTATTAAAATCTTTTGATACACAATTCACTCACTGATCTAGAGCTGGTGATTGGGATATCAAACATTCGAATCGATAAATAATTTTTATTTTTATTCTAGTTTTTAACATTTTCATAATAGTTTAAAATAAATGTATAGATTAGGAAAAAACAAATTTGTAAACTAAAATATTAAAATCTTTTGATACACAATTCTTTCATTGATCTAGAGCTGGTGATGGGGATATCAAACATTCGAATCGAAAAATAATTTTTATTTTTATTCTAATTTTTAACATTTTCATAGTAGTTTAAAATAAATGTATCCATTAGAAAAAAACAAGTTTGTAAACTAAAATATTAAAACCTTTTGATACACAATTCACTCACTGATCTAGGCTTAGTGATTAAGATATCAAACATTCGAATCAATCAATAATTTTTATTTTTATTCTAATTTTTAATATTTCATAGTAGTTTAAAATAAATGTATCGATTAGAAAAATACAAATTTGTAAACTAAATTATTAAAATCTTTTGATACACAATTCACTCACTGATCTAGAGCTGATGTTTGGGATATCAAACATTCTAATCGATAAATAATTTTTATTTTTATTCTAATTTTTAATATTTTCATAGTAGTTTAAAATAAATGTATCCATTATAAAAAAACCAATTTGTAAACATAACTATTAAAATATTTTGATACACAATTCATTCACTGTTTTAGAGCTGGTGATTGGTATATAGAACATTCGAATCAATCAATAATTTTTATTTTTATTCTAATTTTTAATATTTCATAGTAGTTTAAAATAAATGTATCGATTAGAAAAATACAAATTTGTAAACTAAATTATTAAAATCTTTTGATACACAATTCAATCACTGATCTAGAGCTGATGTTTGGGATATCAAACATTCTAATCGATAAATAATTTTTATTTTTATTCTAATTTTTAATATTTTCATAGTAGTTTAAAATAATTGTATCCATTATAAAAAACCAGTTTGTAAACATAACTATTAAAATCTTTTGATACACAATTCACTTACTGATATAGAGCTGGTGATTTGGATATTAAACATTCGAATCGATCAATAATTTTTATTTTTATTCTAATTTTTAACATTTTCATAGTAGTTTAAAATAAATGTATCCATTAGAAAAAAACAAGTTTGTAAACTAAAATATTAAAACCTTTTGATACACAATTCACTCACTGATCTAGGCTTAGTGATTAAGATATCAAACATTCGAATCAATCAATAATTTTTATTTTTATTCTAATTTTTAACATTTTCATAGTAGTTTAAAATAAATGTATCCATTAGAAAAAAACAAGTTTGTAAACTAAAATATTAAAACCTTTTGATACACAATTCACTCACTGATCTAGGCTTAGTGATTAAGATATCAAACATTCGAATCAATCAATAATTTTTATTTTTATTCTAATTTTTAATATTTCATAGTAGTTTAAAATAAATGTATCGATTAGAAAAATACAAATTTGTAAACTAAATTATTAAAATCTTTTGATACACAATTCACTCACTGATCTAGAGCTGGTGATTGGGATATCAAACATTCGAATCGATAAATAATTTTTATTTTTATTCTAATTTTTAACATTTTCATAGTAGTTTTAAATAAATATTTCGATTAGGAAAAACAAGTTTGTAAACTGAAATATAAAAATCTTTTGATACTCAATTCACTCTGTGATCTAGAGCTGGTGATTGGGATATCAAACATTCAAATAGATCAATAATATTTATTTTTATTCTAATTTTTAATATTTTCATAGTAGTTTAAAATAAATGTTTCCATTAGAAAAAAAAACAAATTTGTAAAATAAACTATTCAAATCTTTTGATACACAATTCACTCACTGATCTAGAGCTGGTGATTGAGGAATCAAACATTTGAATCGATTAGTAATTTTTATTTTTATTCTAATTTTTAATATTTTCAAAGTAGTTTAAAATAAATGTATCGATTAGAAAAAAACAAATTTGTAAACTAAAATATAAAAATCTTTTGATACACAATTCACTGAATGATCTAGAGCTGGTGATTGAGGAATCAAACATTCGCATTGATCAATAATTTTTATTTTCATTTTAATTTTTAATATTTTCATAGTAGTTTAAAATAAATGATATCAAACATTTGCATTGATCAATAATTGTCCATTAGAAAAAAACAACTTTGTAAAACTTAACTATTAAAATCTTTTGATACACAATTCGCTCACTGATCTAGGGCTGGTGATTGGGATATCAAACATTCGAATCGATCAATACTTTTTATTTTTATTCTAATTTTTACTATTTTCATAGTAGTTAAAAATAAATATGTCGATTAGGAAAAAACAAATTTGTAAACTAAAATATTAAAATCTTTTGAAACAAAATACACTCACCAATCTAGAGCTGGTGATTGGGATATCAAAGATTCGAATCGATCATTATTTTTTATATTTATTCTAATTTTTAATATTTTCATTGTAGTTTAAAATAAATGAATCGATTAGGAAAAAACAAATTTGTAAACTTAAATATTAAAATCTTTTGGTACACAATTCACTCACTGATCTAGAGCTAGTGATTGGGATATCAAACATTCGAAACGATCAATATCTTTTATTTTTATTCTAATTTTTAATATTTTCATAGTAGTTTAAAATAAATGTATCCATTAGAAAAAAACAAATTTGTAAACTAAACTATTTAAATCTTTTGAAACACAATTCACTCACTGATATAGAGCTGGTGATTGGGATATCAAACATTTGCATTGATCAATAACATTTATTTTTATTCTAATTTTTAATATTTTCATAGCAGTTTAATATAAATGTATCGATTAGAAAAAAACAAATTTGTAAAATAAACTATTCAAATCTTTTGATACACAATTCACTCACTGATCTAGAGCTGGTGATTGGGATATCAAACATTTGAATCGATCAATAATTTTTATTTTTATTCTTATTTTTAATATTTTCATAGTAGTTTTAAATAAATGTATCGATTTGGAAAAAACAAATTTGTAAACTAAACTAGTAAAATCTTTTGATACACGATTAACTCACTGATCTAGAGCTGGTGATTGGGATATCAAACATTCGCATTGATCGATAATTTTTATTTTTATTCTAATTTTTAATATTTTCATAGTAGTTTAAAATAAATGTATCCATTAGAAAAAAACAAATTTGTAAACTAAACTAGTAATATCTTTTGATACACAATTCACTCACTGATCTAGAGCTGGTGATTGGGATATCAAACATTCGAATCGATAAATAATTTTTATATTTATTCTAATTTTCAATATTTTCATAGTAGTTTAAAATAAATGTATCCATTAGAAAAAAACAAATTTGTAAACTAAACTATTTAAATCTTTTGAAACACAATTCACTCACTGATATAGAGCTGGTGATTGGGATATCAAACATTTGCATTGATCAATAACATTTATTTTTATTCTAATTTTTAATATTTTCATAGCAGTTTAATATAAATGTATCGATTAGAAAAAAACAAATTTGTAAAATAAACTATTCAAATCTTTTGATACACAATTCACTCACTGATCTAGAGCTGGTGATTGGGATATCAAACATTTGAATCGATCAATAATTTTTATTTTTATTCTTATTTTTAATATTTTCATAGTAGTTTTAAATAAATGTATCGATTTGGAAAAAACAAATTTGTAAACTAAACTAGTAAAATCTTTTGATACACGATTCACTCACTGATCTAGAGCTGGTGATTGGGATATCAAACATTCGCATTGATCGATAATTTTTATTTTTATTCTAATTTTTAATATTTTCATAGTAGTTTAAAATAAATGTTTCCATTAGAAAAAAAACAAATTTGTAAACTAAACTATTAAAATCTTTTGATACACAATTCACTCACTGATCTAGAGCTGGTGATTGGGATATCAAACATTCGAATCGATAAATAATTTTTATATTTATTCTAATTTTCAATATTTTCATAGTAGTTTAAAATAAATGTTTCCATTAGAAAAAAAAAATTTGTAAACTAAACTATTAAAATGTTTTGATACACAATTCACTCACTGATCTAGAGCTGGTGATTGAGGAATCAAACATTTGAATCGATCAATAATTTTTATTTTTATTCTAATTTTTAATATTTTCAAAGTAGTTTAAAATAAATGTATCGATTAGAAAAAAACAAATTTGTAAACTAAAATACAAAAATCTTTTGATACACAATTCACTGAATGATCTAGAACTGGTGATTGAGGAATCAAACATTCGCATTGATCAATAATTTTTATTTTCGTTTTAATTTTTAATATTTTCATAGTAGTTTAAAATAAATGATATCAAACATTTGCATTGATCAATAATTGTCCATTAGAAAAAAACAAATTTGTAAAACTTAACTATTAAAATCTTTTGATACCCAATTCACTCACTGATCTAGGGCTGGTGATTGGGATATCAAACATTCGAATCGATCAATACTTTTTATTTTTATTCTAATTTTTACTATTTTCATAGTAGTTAAAAATAAATATGTCGATTAGGAAAAAACAAATTTGTAAACTAAAATATTAAAATCTTTTGAAACAAAATACACTCACCAATCTAGAGCTGGTGATTGGGATATCAAAGATTCGAATCGATCATTATTTTTTATATTTATTATAATTTTTAATATTTTCATTGTAGTTTAAAATAAATGAATCGATTAGGAAAAAACAAATTTTTAAACTAAAATATTAAAATCTTTTGGTACACAATTCACTCACTGATATAGAGCTGGTGATTGGGATATCAAACATTTGCATTGATCAATAACATTTATTTTTATTCTAATTTTTAATATTTTCATAGCAGTTTAAAATAAATGTATCGATTAGAAAAAAAACAAATTTGTAAAATAAACTATTCAAATCTTTTGATACACAATTCACTCACTGATCTAGAGCTTGTGACTGGGATATCAAACATTTGAATCGATCAATAATTTTAATTTTTATTCTAATTTTTAATATTTTCATAGTAGTTTAAAATAAATTTATCCATCAGAAAAAACAAATTTGTAAACTAAACTATTAATATCTTTTGAACACAATTCACTAACTGATCTAGAGCTGGTAATTGGGATGTCAAACATTCGAAACGATCAAAAAATTTTATTTTTAATTCTAATTTTTAATATTTTCATAGTAGTTTAAAATAAATGTTTCCATTAGAAAAAAACAAATTTGTAAACTAAACTATTAAAATCTTTTGATACACAATTCACTCACTGATCTAGAGCTGGTGATTGGGGTATCAAACATTCGAATCGATAAATAATTTTTATATTTATTCTAATTTTCAATATTTTCATAGTAGTTTAAATAAATGTTTCCATTAGAAAAAAAAATTTGTAAACTAAACTATTAAAATGTTTTGATACACAATTCACTCACTGATCTAGAGCTGGTGATTGAGGAATCAAACATTTGAATCGATCAATAATTTTTATTTTTATTCTAATTTTTAATATTTTCAAAGTAGTTTAAAATAAATGTATCGATTAGAAAAAAACAAATTTGTAAACTAAAATACAAAAATCTTTTGATACACAATTCACTGAATGATCTAGAACTGGTGATTGAGGAATCAAACATTCGCATTGATCAATAATTTTTATTTTCGTTTTAATTTTTAATATTTTCATAGTAGTTTAAAATAAATGATATCAAACATTTGCATTGATCAATAATTGTCCATTAGAAAAAAACAAATTTGTAAAACTTAACTATTAAAATCTTTTGATACCCAATTCACTCACTGATCTAGGGCTGGTGATTGGGATATCAAACATTCGAATCGATCAATACTTTTTATTTATATTTTAATTTTTACTATTTTCATAGTAGTTAAAAATAAATATGTCGATTAGGAAAAAACAAATTTGTAAACTAAAATATTAAAATCTTTTGAAACAAAATACACTCACCAATCTAGAGCTGGTGATTGGGATATCAAAGATTCGAATCGATCATTATTTTTTATATTTATTCTAATTTTTAATATTTTCATTGTAGTTTAAAATAAATGAATCAATTAGGAAAAAACAAATTTGTAAACTAAAATATTAAAATCTTTTGGTACACAATTCACTCACTGATCTAGAGCTAGTGATTGGGATATCAAACATTCGAAACGATCAATATCTTTTATTTTTATTCTAATTTTTAATATTTTCATAGTAGTTTAAAATAAATGTATCCATTAGAAAAAAACAAATTTGTAAACTAAACTATTTAAATCTTTTGATACACAATTCACTCACTGATATAGAGCTGGTGATTGGGATATCAAACATTTGCATTGATCAATAACATTTATTTTTATTCTAATTTATAATATTTTCATAGCAGTTTAAAATAAATGTATCGATTAGAAAAAAACAAATTTGTAAAATAAACTATTCAAATCTTTTGATACACAATTCACTCACTGATCTAGAGCTGGTGATTGGGATATCAAACATTTGAATCGATCAATAATTTTTATTTTTATTCTTATTTTTAATATTTTCATAGTAGTTTTAAATAAATGTATCGATTTGGAAAAAACAATGTTGTAAGCTAAACTAGTAAAATCTTTTGATACACGATTCACTCACTGATCTAGAGATGGTGATTGGGATATCAAACATTCGCATTGATCAATAATTTTTATTTTTATTCTAATTTTTAATATTTTCATAGTAGTTTAAAATAAATGTATCCATTAGAAAATAACAAATTTGTAAACTAAACTAGTAATATCTTTTGAACACAATTCACTAACTGATCTAGAGCTGGTAATTGGGATGTCAAACATTCGAAACGATCAAAAATTTTTATTTTTATTCTAATTTTTAATATTTTCATAGTAGTTTAAAATAAATGTTTCCATTAGAAAAAAAAACAAATTTGTAAACTAAACTATTAAAAAATTTTGATACACAATTCACTCACTGATCTAGAGCTGGTGATTGAGATATCAAACATTCGAATCGATAAATAATTTTTATATTTATTCTAATTTTCAATATTTTCATAGTAGTTTAAAATAAATGTTTTTATTAGAAAAAAACAAATTTGTAAACTAAATTAGTAATATCTTTTGAACACAATTCACTAACTGATCTAGAGCTGGTAATTGGGATGTCAAACATTCGAAACGATCAAAAATTTTTATTTTTATTCTAATTTTTAATATTTTCATAAAAGTAAACGTTAAATAAACGTTCCATTAGAAAAAAACAAATTTGTAAACTAAACTGTTAAAATCATTTTTGAGCTGCTGATTGGGATATAAAACATTCAAATCGATCAATAATTTTTATTTTTATTCTAATTTTCAATATTTTCATAGTAGTTTAAAATAAATTTATCCATTAAAAAAACAAATTTGTAAACTTAAATATTAATATCTTTTGACACAATATTCACTTACTGATCTAGAGCTGGTAATTGTGATATCAAACATTCGAATCAATCAATAATTTTTATTTTTATTCTATTTTTAACATTGTCATAGTAGTTTAAAATAAATGTATCTATTAGGAAAAAACAAATTTGTAAACTAAAATATTTAAATTTTTTGATACCCAATTCACTCAATGATCTAGAGCTGATGATTGAGATATCATACATTTGAATCGATAAATAATTTTAATTTTTATTCTAATTTTTAATATTTTCATAGTAGTTTAAAATAAATGTATCCATTAGAAGAAAACAAATTTGTAAACTAAACTATTCAAATCTTTTGAAACACATTTCATTCACTGATCTACAGCTGGTGATTAAAATATCAAACATTTGAATCGATAAATAATTTTGATTTTTATTCAACTTTTTAATATGTTCATAGTAGTTTAAAATAAATGTATTCATTAGGGAAAAACAAGTTTTTAAACTTAAATATTAAAATCTTTTGATACACAATTCACTGACTGATCTAGGCCTGGTGATTGAATTATCAAACATTCGAATCGATCAATTATTTTTATTTTTATTCTAATTTTTAATATATTCATAGTAGTTTAAAATAAATGTATCCATTAGAAAAAAACAAATTTGTAAACTAAACTATTAAAATCTTTTGATACACAATTCACTCACTGATCTAGAGCTGGTGATTGGGATATCAAACATTCGAATCGATCATTAATTTTTATTTTAATTCTAATTTTTAATATTTTCATAGTAGTTTAAAATAAATGTATCTATTAGAAAAAAACTAATTTGTAAACTAAAATATTAAAAAAATTTTAGACGAAATTTACACACAGCTTTAGAGCTTTCGATTGAGATAATAAATATTCGAATCGATCAAAAATTTTGAGTTTTATTCAATTTTTTAAATTTTTTAATAGTAGTTTAAAATAAATGTATCTATTAGAAAAAAACAAATTTGTAAACTAAACTATAAAAATCTTTTGGTACACAATTTACTCACTGATATAGAGCTGGTTATTGAGGTATAAAACATTTGAATCGATCAATAATTTTTATTTTTATTCTAATTTTTAATATTTTCATAGTAGTTTAAAATAAATGTTTTCATTATAAAAAAACAAATTTGTAAACTAAAATATTAAAATCTTTTGATATACAATTCACTCACTGATCAAGAGCTGGTGATTGAGTTACCAACCATTTGAATCGATCATTAATTTTTATTTTAATTTTTATTTTCAATATTTTCATAGTAGTTTAAAATAAATGTATCGATTAGGAAAAAATTAATTTGTTAATTAAAATATTAAAATCTTTTGATACACAATTTACTCACTGATCTAGAGCTGGTGATTGGGATATCAAACATTCGAATAGATCAATAATTTTTATTTTTATTCTATTTTTAAATATTTTCATAGTAGTTTAAAATAAATGTATCGATTAGGAAAAAACAAATTTGTTAACTAAAATATTAAAATCTTTTGATACACAATACACTCATTGATCTAGAGCTGTTGATTGAAGTATCAAACATTTGAATCGACCAATAATTTTTATTTTTATTCTAATTTTTAATATTTTCATAGCAGTTTAAAATAAATGTTTTCATTAGAATAAAAACAAATTTGTAAACTAAAACATTAAAATCTTTTGATATACAATTCACTCACTGATCAAGAGCTGGTGATTGAGTTACCAAACATTTAAATCGATCAGTAATTTTTATTTTTATTCTTATTTTTAATATTTTCATAGTAGTTTTAAATAAATGTATCGATTTGGAAAAAACAAATTTGTAAAATAAACTAGTAAAATCTTTTGATACACGATTCACTCACTGATCTAGAGCTGGTGATTGGGATATCAAACATTCGCATTGATCAATAATTTTTATTTTTATTCTAATTTTTAATATTTTCATAGTAGTTTAAAATAAATGTATCAATTAGAAAAAAACAAATTTGTAAACTAAACTTGTAATATCTTTTGAACACAATTCACTCACTGATCTAGAGCTAGTGATTGGGATGTCAAACATTCGAAACGATCAAAAATTTTTATTTTTATTCTAATTTTTAATATTTTCATAGTAGTTTAAAATAAATGTTTCCATTAGAAACAAAACAAATTTGTAAACTAAACTATTAAAATCTTTTGATACACAATTCACTCACTGATCTAGAGCTGGTGATTGAGTTACCAAACATTTAAATCGATGAGTAATTTTTATTTTTATTCTTATTTTTAATATTTTCATAGTAGTTTTAAATAAATGTATCGATTTGGAAAAAACAAATTTGTAAACTAAACTAGTAAAATCTTTTGATACACGATTCACTCACTGATCTAGAGCTGGTGATTGAGATATCAAACAATCGCATTGATCAATCATTTTTATATTTATTCTAATTTTCAATATTTTCATAGTAGTTTAAAATAAATGTTTCCATTAGAAAAAAAAAATTTGTAAACTAAACTATTAAAATGTTTTGATACACAATTCACTCACTGATCTAGAGCTGGTGATTGAGGAATCAAACATTTGAATCGATCAATAATTTTTATTTTTATTCTAATTTTTAATATTTTCAAAGTAGTTTAAAATAAATGTATCGATTAGAAAAAAACAAATTTGTAAACTAAAATACAAAAATCTTTTGATACACAATTCACTGAATGATCTAGAACTGGTGATTGAGGAATCAAACATTCGCATTGATCAATAATTTTTATTTTCGTTTTAATTTTTAATATTTTCATAGTAGTTTAAAATAAATGATATCAAACATTTGCATTGATCAATAATTGTCCATTAGAAAAAAACAAATTTGTAAAACTTAACTATTAAAATCTTTTGATACCCAATTCACTCACTGATCTAGGGCTGGTGATTGGGATATCAAACATTCGAATCGATCAATACTTTTTATTTTTATTCTAATTTTTACTATTTTCATAGTAGTTAAAAATAAATATGTCGATTAGGAAAAAACAAATTTGTTAACTAAAATATTAAAATCTTTTGAAACAAAATACACTCACCAATCTAGAGCTGGTGATTGGGATATCAAAGATTCGAATCGATCATTATTTTTTATATTTATTATAATTTTTAATATTTTCATTGTAGTTTAAAATAAATGAATCGATTAGGAAAAAACAAATTTTTAAACTAAAATATTAAAATCTTTTGGTACACAATTCACTCACTGATATAGAGCTGGTGATTGGGATATCAAACATTTGCATTGATCAATAAAATTTATTTTTATTCTAATTTTTAATATTTTCATAGCAGTTTAAAATAAATGTATCGATTAGAAAAAAACAAATTTGTAAAATAAACTATTTAAATCTTTTGATACACAATTCACTCACTGATCTAGAGCTTGTGACTGGGATATCAAACATTTGAATCGATCAATAATTTTAATTTTTATTCTAATTTTTAATATTTTCATAGTAGTTTAAAATAAATTTATCCATCACAAAAAACAAATTTGTAAACTAAACTATTAATATCTTTTGAACACAATTCACTAACTGATCTAGAGCTGGTAATTGGGATGTCAAACATTCGAAACGATCAAAAAATTTTATTTTTTTTCTAATTTTTAATATTTTCATAGTAGTTTAAAATAAATGTTTCCATTAGAAAAAAACAAATTTGTAAACTAAACTATTAAAATCTTTTGATACACAATTCACTCACTGATCTAGAGCTGGTGATTGGGGTATCAAACATTCGAATCGATAAATAATTTTTATATTTATTCTAATTTTCAATATTTTCATAGTAGTTTAAATAAATGTTTCCATTAGAAAAAAAAATTTGTAAACTAAACTATTAAAATGTTTTGATACACAATTCACTCACTGATCTAGAGCTGGTGATTGAGGAATCAAACATTTGAATCGATCAATAATTTTTATTTTTATTCTAATTTTTAATATTTTCAAAGTAGTTTAAAATAAATGTATCGATTAGAAAAAAACAAATTTGTAAACTAAAATACAAAAATCTTTTGATACACAATTCACTGAATGATCTAGAACTGGTGATTGAGGAATCAAACATTCGCATTGATCAATAATTTTTATTTTCGTTTTAATTTTTAATATTTTCATAGTAGTTTAAAATAAATGATATCAAACATTTGCATTGATCAATAATTGTCCATTAGAAAAAAACAAATTTGTAAAACTTAACTATTAAAATCTTTTGATACCCAATTCACTCACTGATCTAGGGCTGGTGATTGGGATATCAAACATTCGAATCGATCAATACTTTTTATTTATATTTTAATTTTTACTATTTTCATAGTAGTTAAAAATAAATATGTCGATTAGGAAAAAACAAATTTGTAAACTAAAATATTAAAATCTTTTGAAACAAAATACACTCACCAATCTAGAGCTGGTGATTGGGATATCAAAGATTCGAATCGATCATTATTTTTTATATTTATTCTAATTTTTAATATTTTCATTGTAGTTTAAAATAAATGAATCAATTAGGAAAAAACAAATTTGTAAACTAAAATATTAAAATCTTTTGGTACACAATTCACTCACTGATCTAGAGCTAGTGATTGGGATATCAAACATTCGAAACGATCAATATCTTTTATTTTTATTCTAATTTTTAATATTTTCATAGTAGTTTAAAATAAATGTATCCATTAGAAAAAAACAAATTTGTAAACTAAACTATTTAAATCTTTTGATACACAATTCACTCACTGATATAGAGCTGGTGATTGGGATATCAAACATTTGCATTGATCAATAACATTTATTTTTATTCTAATTTATAATATTTTCATAGCAGTTTAAAATAAATGTATCGATTAGAAAAAAACAAATTTGTAAAATAAACTATTCAAATCTTTTGATACACAATTCACTCACTGATCTAGAGCTGGTGATTGGGATATCAAACATTTGAATCGATCAATAATTTTTATTTTTATTCTTATTTTTAATATTTTCATAGTAGTTTTAAATAAATGTATCGATTTGGAAAAAACAATGTTGTAAGCTAAACTAGTAAAATCTTTTGATACACGATTCACTCACTGATCTAGAGCTGGTGATTGGGATATCAAACATTCGCATTGATCAATAATTTTTATTTTTATTCTAATTTTTAATATTTTCATAGTAGTTTAAAATAAATGTATCCATTAGAAAAAAACAAATTTGTAAACTAAACTAGTAATATCTTTTGAACACAATTCACTAACTGATCTAGAGCTGGTAATTGGGATGTCAAACATTCGAAACGATCAAAAATTTTTATTTTTATTCTAATTTTTAATATTTTCATAGTAGTTTAAAATAAATGTTTCCATTAGAATAAAAAAACAAATTTGTAAACTAAACTATTAAAAAATTTTGATACACAATTCACTCACTGATCTAGAGCTGGTGATTGGGATATCAAACATTCGAATCGATAAATAATTTTTATATTTATTCTAATTTTCAATATTTTCATAGTAGTTTAAAATAAATGTTTCCATTAGAAAAAAACAAATTTGTAAACTAAATTAGTAATATCTTTTGAACACAATTCACTAACTGATCTAGAGCTGGTAATTGGGATGTCAAACATTCGAAACGATCAAAAATTTTTATTTTTATTCTAATTTTTAATATTTTCATAAAAGTAAACGTTAAATAAACGTTCCATTAGAAAAAAACAAATTTGTAAACTAAACTGTTAAAATCATTTTTGAGCTGCTGATTGGGATATAAAACATTCAAATCGATCAATAATTTTTATTTTTATTCTAATTTTCAATATTTTCATAGTAGTTTAAAATAAATTTATCCATTAAAAAAACAAATTTGTAAACTTAAATATTAATATCTTTTGACACAATATTCACTTACTGATCTAGAGCTGGTAATTGTGATATCAAACATTCGAATCAATCAATAATTTTTATTTTTATTCTATTTTTAACATTGTCATAGTAGTTTAAAATAAATGTATCTATTAGGAAAAAACAAATTTGTAAACTAAAATATTTAAATTTTTTGATACCCAATTCACTCAATGATCTAGAGCTGATGATTGAGATATCATACATTTGAATCGATAAATAATTTTAATTTTTATTCTAATTTTTAATATTTTCATAGTAGTTTAAAATAAATGTATCCATTAGAAGAAAACAAATTTGTAAACTAAACTATTCAAATCTTTTGAAACACATTTCATTCACTGATCTACAGCTGGTGATTAAAATATCAAACATTTGAATCGATAAATAATTTTGATTTTTATTCAACTTTTTAATATGTTCATAGTAGTTTAAAATAAATGTATTCATTAGGGAAAAACAAGTTTTTAAACTTAAATATTAAAATCTTTTGATACACAATTCACTGACTGATCTAGGCCTGGTGATTGAATTATCAAACATTCGAATCGATCAATTATTTTTATTTTTATTCTAATTTTTAATATATTCATAGTAGTTTAAAATAAATGTATCCATTAGAAAAAAACAAATTTGTAAACTAAACTATTAAAATCTTTTGATACACAATTCACTCACTGATCTAGAGCTGGTGATTGGGATATCAAACATTCGAATCAATCATTAATTTTTATTTTAATTCTAATTTTTAATATTTTCATAGTAGTTTAAAATAAATGTATCTATTAGAAAAAAACTAATTTGTAAACTAAAATATAAAAAAAATTTTAGACGAAATTTACACACAGCTTTAGAGCTTTCGATTGAGATAATAAATATTCGAATCGATCAAAAATTTTGAGTTTTATTCAATTTTTTAAATTTTTTAATAGTAGTTTAAAATAAATGTATCTATTAGAAAAAAACAAATTTGTAAACTAAACTATAAAAATCTTTTGGTACACAATTTACTCACTGATATAGAGCTGGTTATTGAGGTATAAAACATTTGAATCGATCAATAATTTTTATTTTTATTCTAATTTTTAATATTTTCATAGTAGTTTAAAATAAATGTTTTCATTATAAAAAAACAAATTTGTAAACTAAAATATTAAAATCTTTTGATATACAATTCACTCACTGATCAAGAGCTGGTGATTGAGTTACCAACCATTTGAATCGATCATTAATTTTTATTTTAATTTTTATTTTCAATATTTTCATAGTAGTTTAAAATAAATGTATCGATTAGGAAAAAATTAATTTGTTAATTAAAATATTAAAATCTTTTGATACACAATTTACTCACTGATCTAGAGCTGGTGATTGGGATATCAAACATTCGAATAGATCAATAATTTTTATTTTTATTCTATTTTTAAATATTTTCATAGTAGTTTAAAATAAATGTATCGATTAGGAAAAAACAAATTTGTTAACTAAAATATTAAAATCTTTTGATACACAATTCACTCACTGATCAAGAGCTGGTGATTGAGTTACCAAACATTTAAATCGATCAGTAATTTTTATTTTTATTCTTATTTTTAATATTTTCATAGTAGTTTTAAATAAATGTATCGATTTGGAAAAAACAAATTTGTAAACTAAACTAGTAAAATCTTTTGATACACGATTCACTCACTGATCTAGAGCTGGTGATTGGGATATCAAACATTCGCATTGATCAATAATTTTTATTTTTATTCTAATTTTTAATATTTTCATAGTAGTTTAAAATAAATGTATCAATTAGAAAAAAACAAATTTGTAAACTAAACTAGTAATATCTTTTGAACACAATTCACTCACTGATCTAGAGCTAGTGATTGGGATGTCAAACATTCGAAACGATCAAAAATTTTTATTTTTATTCTAATTTTTAATATTTTCATAGTAGTTTAAAATAAATGTTTCCATTAGAAACAAAACAAATTTGTAAACTAAACTATTAAAATCTTTTGATACACAATTCACTCACTGATCTAGAGCTGGTGATTGAGTTACCAAACATTTAAATCGATGAGTAATTTTTATTTTTATTCTTATTTTTAATATTTTCATAGTAGTTTTAAATAAATGTATCGATTTGGAAAAAACAAATTTGTAAACTAAACTAGTAAAATCTTTTGATACACGATTCACTCACTGATCTAGAGCTGGTGATTGAGATATCAAACAATCGCATTGATCAATCATTTTTATATTTATTCTAATTTTCAATATTTTCATAGTAGTTTAAAATAAATGTTTCCATTAGAAAAAAAAAATTTGTAAACTAAACTATTAAAATGTTTTGATACACAATTCACTCACTGATCTAGAGCTGGTGATTGAGGAATCAAACATTTGAATCGATTAATAATTTTTATTTTTATTCTAATTTTTAATATTTTCAAAGTAGTTTAAAATAAATGTATCGATTAGAAAAAAACAAATTTGTAAATTTAAATACAAAAATCTTTTGATACGCAATTCACTGAATGATCTAGAGCTGGTGATTGAGGAATCAAACATTCGCATTGATCAATAATGTTTATTTTCATTTTAATTTTTAATATTTTCATTGTAGTTTAAAATAAATGATATCAAACATTTGCATTGATCAATAATTGTCCATTAGAAAAAAACAAATTTGTAAAACTTAACTATTAAAATCTTATACGCAATTCACTGAATGATCTAGAGCTGGTGATTGAGGAATCAAACATTTGAATCGATCAATAATTTTTATTTTTATTCAACTTTTTAATACGTTCATAGTATTTTAAAATAAATGTATCCATTAGGAAAAAACAAGTTTTTAAACTAAAATATTAAAATCTTTTGATACACAATTCACTGACTGATCTAGGCCTGGTAATTTGGATATTAAACATTCGAATCGATCAATAATTTTTATTTTTATTTTAATTTTTAATATTTTCATAGTAGTTTAAAATAAATGTATCCATTAGAAAAAAACAAGTTTGTAAACTAAAATATTAAAACTTTTTGATACACAATTCACTCACTGATCTAGACTTAGTGATTAGGATATCAAACATTCGAATCAATCAATAATTTTTATTTTTATTCTAATTTTTAATATTTCATAGTAGTTTAAAATAAATGTATCGATTAGAAAAATACAAATTTGTAAACTAAACTAGTAATATCTTTTGAACACAATTCACTAACTGATCTAGAGCTGGTAATTGGGATGTCAAACATTCGAAACGATCAAAAATTTTTATTTTTATTCTAATTTTTAATATTTTCATAGTAGTTTAAAATAAATGTTTCCATTAGAAAAAAAAAACAAATTTGTAAACTAAACTATTAAAAAATTTTGATACACAATTCACTCACTGATCTAGAGCTGGTGATTGGGATATCAAACATTCGAATCGATAAATAATTTTTATATTTATTCTAATTTTCAATATTTTCATAGTAGTTTAAAATAAATGTTTCCATTAGAAAAAAACAAATTTGTAAACTAAATTAGTAATATCTTTTGAACACAATTCACTAACTGATCTAGAGCTGGTAATTGGGATGTCAAACATTCGAAACGATCAAAAATTTTTATTTTTATTCTAATTTTTAATATTTTCATAAAAGTAAACGTTAAATAAACGTTCCATTAGAAAAAAACAAATTTGTAAACTAAACTGTTAAAATCATTTTTGAGCTGCTGATTGGGATATAAAACATTCAAATCGATCAATAATTTTTATTTTTATTCTAATTTTCAATATTTTCATAGTAGTTTAAAATAAATTTATCCATTAAAAAAACAAATTTGTAAACTTAAATATTAATATCTTTTGACACAATATTCACTTACTGATCTAGAGCTGGTAATTGTGATATCAAACATTCGAATCAATCAATAATTTTTATTTTTATTCTATTTTTAACATTGTCATAGTAGTTTAAAATAAATGTATCTATTAGGAAAAAACAAATTTGTAAACTAAAATATTTAAATTTTTTGATACCCAATTCACTCAATGATCTAGAGCTGATGATTGAGATATCATACATTTGAATCGATAAATAATTTTAATTTTTATTCTAATTTTTAATATTTTCATAGTAGTTTAAAATAAATGTATCCATTAGAAGAAAACAAATTTGTAAACTAAACTATTCAAATCTTTTGAAACACATTTCATTCACTGATCTACAGCTGGTGATTAAAATATCAAACATTTGAATCGATAAATAATTTTGATTTTTATTCAACTTTTTAATATGTTCATAGTAGTTTAAAATAAATGTATTCATTAGGGAAAAACAAGTTTTTAAACTTAAATATTAAAATCTTTTGATACACAATTCACTGACTGATCTAGGCCTGGTGATTGAATTATCAAACATTCGAATCGATCAATTATTTTTATTTTTATTCTAATTTTTAATATATTCATAGTAGTTTAAAATAAATGTATCCATTAGAAAAAAACAAATTTGTAAACTAAACTATTAAAATCTTTTGATACACAATTCACTCACTGATCTAGAGCTGGTGATTGGGATATCAAACATTCGAATCGATCATTAATTTTTATTTTAATTCTAATTTTTAATATTTTCATAGTAGTTTAAAATAAATGTATCTATTAGAAAAAAACTAATTTGTAAACTAAAATATAAAAAAAATTTTAGACGAAATTTACACACAGCTTTAGAGCTTTCGATTGAGATAATAAATATTCGAATCGATCAAAAATTTTGAGTTTTATTCAATTTTTTAAATTTTTTAATAGTAGTTTAAAATAAATGTATCTATTAGAAAAAAACAAATTTGTAAACTAAACTATAAAAATCTTTTGGTACACAATTTACTCACTGATATAGAGCTGGTTATTGAGGTATAAAACATTTGAATCGATCAATAATTTTTATTTTTATTCTAATTTTTAATATTTTCATAGTAGTTTAAAATAAATGTTTTCATTATAAAAAAACAAATTTGTAAACTAAAATATTAAAATCTTTTGATATACAATTCACTCACTGATCTAGAGCTGGTGATTGAGTTACCAACCATTTGAATCGATCATTAATTTTTATTTTAATTTTTATTTTCAATATTTTCATAGTAGTTTAAAATAAATGTATCGATTAGGAAAAAATTAATTTGTTAATTAAAATATTAAAATCTTTTGATACACAATTTACTCACTGATCTAGAGCTGGTGATTGGGATATCAAACATTCGAATAGATCAATAATTTTTATTTTTATTCTATTTTTAAATATTTTCATAGTAGTTTAAAATAAATGTATCGATTAGGAAAAAACAAATTTGTTAACTAAAATATTAAAATCTTTTGATACACAATTCACTCACTGATCAAGAGCTGGTGATTGAGTTACCAAACATTTAAATCGATCAGTAATTTTTATTTTTATTCTTATTTTTAATATTTTCATAGTAGTTTTAAATAAATGTATCGATTTGGAAAAAACAAATTTGTAAACTAAACTAGTAAAATCTTTTGATACACGATTCACTCACTGATCTAGAGCTGGTGATTGGGATATCAAACATTCGCATTGATCAATAATTTTTATTTTTATTCTAATTTTTAATATTTTCATAGTAGTTTAAAATAAATGTATCAATTAGAAAAAAACAAATTTGTAAACTAAACTAGTAATATCTTTTGAACACAATTCACTCACTGATCTAGAGCTAGTGATTGGGATGTCAAACATTCGAAACGATCAAAAATTTTTATTTTTATTCTAATTTTTAATATTTTCATAGTAGTTTAAAATAAATGTTTCCATTAGAAACAAAACAAATTTGTAAACTAAACTATTAAAATCTTTTGATACACAATTCACTCACTGATCTAGAGCTGGTGATTGAGTTACCAAACATTTAAATCGATGAGTAATTTTTATTTTTATTCTTATTTTTAATATTTTCATAGTAGTTTTAAATAAATGTATCGATTTGGAAAAAACAAATTTGTAAACTAAACTAGTAAAATCTTTTGATACACGATTCACTCACTGATCTAGAGCTGGTGATTGAGATATCAAACAATCGCATTGATCAATCATTTTTATATTTATTCTAATTTTCAATATTTTCATAGTAGTTTAAAATAAATGTTTCCATTAGAAAAAAAAAATTTGTAAACTAAACTATTAAAATGTTTTGATACACAATTCACTCACTGATCTAGAGCTGGTGATTGAGGAATCAAACATTTGAATCGATTAATAATTTTTATTTTTATTCTAATTTTTAATATTTTCAAAGTAGTTTAAAATAAATGTATCGATTAGAAAAAAACAAATTTGTAAATTTAAATACAAAAATCTTTTGATACGCAATTCACTGAATGATCTAGAGCTGGTGATTGAGGAATCAAACATTCGCATTGATCAATAATGTTTATTTTCATTTTAATTTTTAATATTTTCATTGTAGTTTAAAATAAATGATATCAAACATTTGCATTGATCAATAATTGTCCATTAGAAAAAAACAAATTTGTAAAACTTAACTATTAAAATCTTATACGCAATTCACTGAATGATCTAGAGCTGGTGATTGAGGAATCAAACATTTGAATCGATCAATAATTTTTATTTTTATTCAACTTTTTAATACGTTCATAGTATTTTAAAATAAATGTATCCATTAGGAAAAAACAAGTTTTTAAACTAAAATATTAAAATCTTTTGATACACAATTCACTGACTGATCTAGGCCTGGTAATTTGGATATTAAACATTCGAATCGATCAATAATTTTTATTTTTATTTTAATTTTTAATATTTTCATAGTAGTTTAAAATAAATGTATCCATTAGAAAAAAACAAGTTTGTAAACTAAAATATTAAAACTTTTTGATACACAATTCACTCACTGATCTAGACTTAGTGATTAGGATATCAAACATTCGAATCAATCAATAATTTTTATTTTTATTCTAATTTTTAATATTTCATAGTAGTTTAAAATAAATGTATCGATTAGAAAAATACAAATTTGTAAACTAAATTATTAAAATATTTTGATACACAATTCAATCACTGATCTAGAGCTGATGTTTGAGATATCAAACATTCTAATCGATAAATAATTTTTATTTTTATTCTAATTTTTAATATTTTCATAGTAGTTTTAAATAAATGTATCCATTATAAAAAAACCAATTTGTAAACATAACTATTAACATCTTTTGATACACAATTCACTCACTGATATAGAGCTGGTGATTGGGATATAAAACATTCGAATAGATCAATAATTTTTATTTTTATTCTAATTATTAATATTTTCATAGTTGTTTTAAATAAATGTTTCGATTAGGAAAAAACAAATTTGTAAACTAAACTATTAAAATCTTTTGATACACAATTCACTCACTGATCTAGAGCTGGTAATTGGGATATCAAACATTCGAAACAATCAATAATTTTTATTTTAATTCTAATTTTTAATATATTCATAGTAATTTAAAATAAATGTATCCATTAGAAAAAAACAAATTTGTAAACTAAACTATTCAAATCTTTTAATACACAATTCATTCACTGTTTTAGAGCTGGTGATTGGTATATAGAACATTCAAATCGATCAAAAGTTTTTATTTTGATTCTAATTTTTAATATTTTATAGAAGTTTAAAATAAATTTATCCTTTAGAGAAAACAGGTTTGTAATCTAAACTATTAAAATCTTTTGATACACAATTCACTTACTGATCTAGGGCTGTTGATTGAAGTATCAAACATTTGAATCGATCAATAATTTTTATTTTTATTCTAATTTTTAATATTTTCATAGCAGTTTAAAATAAATGTTTTCATTAGAATAAAAACAAATTTGTAAACTAAACTATTAATATCTTTTGATAAACAATTCACTCACGGATCTAGAGTTTGTGATTGGGATATCAAACATTGGCATTGATCAAAAATTTTTATTTTTATTCTAATTTTTAATATTTTCATAGTAGTTTAAAATAAATGTATCCATTAGAAAAAAACAAATTTGTAAACTAAACTAGTAATATCTTTTGAACACAATTCACTAACTGATCTAGAGCTGGTAATTGGGATGTCAAACATTCGAAACGATCAAAAATTTTTATTTTTATTCTAATTTTCAATATTTTCATAGTAGTTTAAAATAAATGTTTCCATTAGAAAAAAACAAATTTGTAAACTAAACTATTAAAATCTTTTGATACACAATTCACTCACTGATCTAGAGATGGTGATTGGGGTATCAAACATTCGAATCGTTAAATAATTTTTATATTTATTCTAATTTTCAATATTTTCATAGTAGTTTAAAATAAATGTTTCCATTAGAAAAAAAAATTTGTAAACTAAACTATTAAAATGTTTTGATACACAATTCACTCACTGATCTAGAGCTGGTGATTGAGGAATCAAACATTTGAATCGATCAATAATTTTTATTTCTATTCTAATTTTTAATATTTTCAAAGTAGTTTAAAATAAATGTATCGATTAGAAAAAAACAAATTTGTAAACTAAAATACAAAAATCTTTTGATACACAATTCACTGAATGATCTAGAACTGGTGATTGAGGAATCAAACATTCGCATTGATCAATAATTTTTATTTTCGTTTTAATTTTTAATATTTTCATAGTAGTTTAAAATAAATGATATCAAACATTTGCATTGATCAATAATTGTCCATTAGAAAAAAACAAATTTGTAAAACTTAACTATTAAAATCTTTTGATACACAATTCACTCACTGATCTAGAGCTGGTGATTGGGATATCAAACATTCGAATCGATCAATACTTTTTATTTTTATTCTAATTTTTACTATTTTCATAGTAGTTAAAAATAAATATGTCGATTAGGAAAAAACAAATTTGTAAACTAAAATATTAAAATCTTTTGAAACAAAATACACTCACCAATCTAGAGCTGGTGATTGGGATATCAAAGATTCGAATCGATCATTATTTTTTATATTTATTCTAATTTTTAATATTTTCATTGTAGTTTAAAATAAATGAATCGATTAGGAAAAAACAAACTTGTAAACTAAAATATTAAAATCTTTTGGTACACAATTCACTCACTGATCTAGAGCTAGTGATTGGGATATCAAACATTCGAAACGATCAATATCTTTTATTTTTATTCTAATTTTTAATATTTTCATAGTAGTTTAAAATAAATGTATCCATTAGAAAAAAACAAATTTGTAAACTAAACTATTTAAATCTTTTGATACACAATTCACTCACTGATATAGAGCTGGTGATTGGGATATCAAAAATTTGCATTGATCAATAACATTTGTTTTTATTCTAATTTTTAATATTTTCATAGCAGTTTAAAATAAGTGTATCGATTAGAAAAAAACAAATTTGGAAAATAAACTATTCAAATCTTTTGATACACAATTCACTCACTGATCTAGAGCTGGTGATTGGGATATCAAACATTTGAATCAATCAATAATTTTTATTTTTATTCTTATTTTTAATATTTTCATAGTAGTTTTAAATAAATGTATCGATTTGGAAAAAACAAATTTGTAAACTAAACTAGTAAAATCTTTTGATACACGATTCACTCACTGATCTAGAGCTGGTGATTGGGATATCAAACATTCGCATTGATCAATAATTTTTATTTTTATTCTAATTTTTAATATTTTCATAGTAGTTTAAAATAAATGTATCCATTAGAAAAAAACAAATTTGTAAACTAAATTAGTAATATCTTTTGAACACAATTCACTAACTGATCTAGAGCTGGTAATTGGGATGTCAAACATTCGAAACGATCAAAATTTTTTATTTTTATTCTAATTTTTAATATTTTCATAAAAGTAAACGTTAAATAAACGTTCCATTAGAAAAAAACTAATTTGTAAACTAAACTGTTAAAATCATTTTTGAGCTGCTGATTGGGATATAAAACATTCAAATCGATCAATAATTTTTATTTTTATTCTAATTTTCAATGTTTTCATAGTAGTTTAAAATAAATTTATCCATTAAAAAAACAAATTTGTAAACTTAAATATTAAAATCTTTTGACACAATATTCACTTACTGATCTAGAGCTGGTAATTGTGATATCAAACATTCGAATCGATCAATAATTTTTATTTTTATTCTAATTTTTAACATTGTCATAGTAGTTTAAAATAAATGTATCTATTAGGAAAAAACAAATTTGTAAACTAAAATATTTAAATTTTTTGATACACAATTCACTCAATGATCTAGAGCTGATGATTGAGATATCATACATTTGAATCGATAAATAATTTTAATTTTTATTCTAATTTTTAATATTTTCATAGTAGTTTAAAATAAATGTATCCATTAGAAGAAAACAAATTTGTAAACTAAACTATTCAAATCTTTTGAAACACATTTCATTCACTGATCTACAGCTGGTGATTAAAATATCAAACATTTGAATCCATAAATAATTTTGATTTTTATTCAACTTTTTAATATGTTCATAGTAGTTTAAAATAAATGTATTCATTAGGGAAAACAAGTTTTTAAACTTAAATATTAAAATCTTTTGATACACAATTCACTGACTGATCTAGGCCTGGTGATTGGGATATCAAACATTCGAATCGATCAATTATTTTTATTTTAATTCTAATTTTTAATATATTCATAGTAGTTTAAAATAAATGTATCCATTAGAAAAAAACAAATTTGTAAACTAAACTATTAAAATCTTTTGATACACAATTCACTCACTGATCTAGAGCTGGTGATTGGGATATCAAACATTCGAATCGATCATTAATTTTTATTTTAATTCTAATTTTTAATATTTTCATAGTAGTTTAAAATAAATGTATCTATTAGAAGAAAACTAATTTGTAAACTAAAATATTAAAAAAATTTTAGACGAAATTTACACACAGCTTTAGAGCTTTCGATTGAGATATTAAATATTCGAATCGATCAAAAATTTTGAGTTTTATTCAATTTTTTAAATTTTTTAATAGTAGTTTAAAATAAATGTATCTATTAGAAAAAAACAAATTTGTAAACTAAACTATAAAAATCTTTTGGTACACAATTTACTCACTGATATAGAGCTGGTGATTGGGATATCAAACATTCGAATAGATCAATAATTTTTATTTTTATTCTATTTTTAAATATTTTCATAGTAGTTTAAAATAAATGTATCGATTAGGAAAAAACAAATTTGTTAACTAAAATATTAAAATCTTTTGATACACAATTTACTCACTGATCTAGAGATGGTGATTGGGATATTTAACATTCGAATCGATCATTAATTTTTTTATTTAATCTAATTTTTAATATTTTCATAGTAGTTTAAAATAAATGTATCGATTAGGAAAAATTAAATTTGTAAATTAAAATAAAACAATCTTTTGAAACACAATTCACTCACTGATCTAGAGCTGGTGATTGGGATATCAAACATTTGAATCGATAGATAATTTTTATTTCTATTCTAATTTTTAATATTTTCATAGTAGTTTAAAATAAATGTATCGATTAGATAAAAACAAATTTGTAAACTAAACTATTAAAATCTTTTGATACACAATTCACTCATTGATCTAGAGCTGTTGATTGAAGTATCAAACATTTGAATCGACCAATAATTTTTATTTTTATTCTAATTTTTAATATTTTCATAGCAGTTTAAAATAAATGTTTTCATTAGAATAAAAACAAATTTGTAAACTAAAACATTAAAATCTTTTGATATACAATTCACTCACTGATCAAGAGCTGGTGATTGAGTTACCAAACATTTAAATTGATCAGTAATTTTTATTTTTATTCTTATTTTTAATATTTTCATAGTAGTTTTAAATAAATGTATCGATCTGGAAAAAACAAATTTGTAAACTAAACTAGTAAAATCTTTTGATACACGATTCACTCACTGATCTAGAGCTGGTGATTGGGATATCAAACATTCGCATTGATCAATAATTTTTATTTTTATTCTAATTTTTAATATTTTCATAGTAGTTTAAAATAAATGTATCAATTAGAAAAAAACAAATTTGTAAACTAAACTAGTAATATCTTTTGAAAACAATTCACTAACTGATCTAGAGCTGGTAATTGGGATGTCAAACATTCGAAACGATCAAAAATTTTTATTTTTATTCTAATTTTTAATATTTTCATAGAAGTGTAAAATAAATGTTTCCATTAGAAACAAAACAAATTTGTAAACTAAACTATTAAAATCTTTTGATACACAATTCACTCACTGATCTAGAGGTGGTGATTGAGTTACCAAACATTTAAATCGATCAGTAATTTTTATTTTTATTCTTATTTTTAATATTTTCATAGTAGTTTTAAATAAATGTATCGATTTGGAAAAAACAAATTTGTAAACTAAACTAGGAAAATCTTTTGATACACGGTTCACTCACTGATCTAGAGCTGGTGATTGGGATATCCAACAATCGCATTGATCAATAATTTTTATATTTATTCTAATTTTCAAAATTTTCATAGTAGTTTAAAATAAATGTTTCCATTAGAAAAAAAAAATTTGTAAACTAAACTATTAAAATGTTTTGATACACAATTCACTCACTGATCTAGAGCTGGTGATTGAGGAATCAAACATTCGCATTGACCAATAATTTTTATTTTCATTTTAATTTTTAATATTTTCATAGTAGTTTAAAATAAATGATATCAAACATTTGCATTGATCAATAATTGTCCATTAGAAAAAAACAAATTTGTAAAACTTAACTATTAAAATCTTTTGATACACAATTCACTCACTGATCTAGGGCTGGTGATTGGGATATCAAACATTCGAATCGATCAATACTTTTTATTTTTATTCTAATTTTTACTATTTTCATAGTAGTTAAAAATAAATATGTCGATTAGGAAAAAACAAATTTGTAAACTAAAATATTAAAATCTTTTGAAACAAAATACACTCACCAATCTAGAGCTGGTGATTGGGATATCAAAGATTCGAATCGATCATTATTTTTTATATTTATTCTAATTTTTAATATTTTCATTGTAGTTTAAAATAAATGAATCGATTAGGAAAAAACAAATTTGTAAACTAAAATATTAAAATCTTTTGGTACACAATTCACTCACTGATCTAGAGCTAGTGATTGGGATATCAAACATTCGAAACGATCAATATCTTTTATTTTTATTCTAATTTTTAATATTTTCATAGTAGTTTAAAATAAATGTATCCATTAGAAAAAAACAAATTTGTAAATCAAACTATTTTAATCTTTTGATCCACAATTCACTCACTGATATAGAGCTGGTGATTGGGATATCAAACATTTGCATTGATCAATAACATTTATTTTTATTCTAATTTTTAATATTTTCATAGCAGTTTAAAATAAATGTATCGATTAGAAAAAAACAAATTTGTAAAATAAACTATTCAAATCTTTTGATACACAATTCACTCACTGATCTAGAGCTGGTGATTGGGATATCAAACATTTGAATCGATCAATAATTTTTATTTTTATTCTTATTTTTAATATTTTCATAGTAGTTTTAAATAAATGTATCGATTTGGAAAAAACAAATTTGTAAACTAAACTAGTAAAATCTTTTGATACACGATTCACTCACTGATCTAGAGCTGGTGATTGGGATATCAAACATTCGAATAGATCAATAATTTTTATTTTAATTCTATTTTTAAATATTTTCATAGTAGTTTAAAATAAATGTATCTATTAGAAGAAAACTAATTTGTAAACTAAAATATTAAAAAAATTTTAGACGAAATTTACACACAGCTTTAGAGCTTTCGATTGAGATATTAAATATTCGAATCGATCAAAAATTTTGAGTTTTATTCAATTTTTTAAATTTTTTAATAGTAGTTTAAAATAAATGTATCTATTAGAAAAAAACAAATTTGTAAACTAAACTATAAAAATCTTTTGGTACACAATTTACTCACTGATATAGAGCTGGTTATTGAGGTATAAAACATTTGAATCGATCAATAATTTTTATTTTTATTCTAATTTTTAATATTTTCATAGTAGTTTAAAATAAATGTTTTCATTATAAAAAAACAAATTTGTAAACTAAAATATTAAAATCTTTTGATACACAATTCACTCACTGATCAAGAGCTGGTGATTGAGTTACCAACCATTTGAATCGATCATTAATTTTTATTTTAATTTTTATTTTCAATATTTTCATAGTAGTTTAAAATAAATGTATCGATTAGGAAAAAACTAATTTGTTAATTAAAATATTAAAATCTTTTGATACACAATTTACTCACTGATCTAGAGCTGGTGATTGGGATATCAAACATTCGAATAGATCAATAATTTTTATTTTTATTCTATTTTTAAATATTTTCATAGTAGTTTAAAATAAATGTATCGATTAGGAAAAAACAAATTTGTTAACTAAAATATTAAAATCTTTTGATACACAATTTACTCACTGATCTAGAGATGGTGATTGGGATATTTAACATTCGAATCGATCATTAATTTTTTTATTTAATCTAATTTTTAATATTTTCATAGTAGTTTAAAATAAATGTATCGATTAGGAAAAATTAAATTTGTAAATTAAAATAATACAATCTTTTGAAACACAATTCACTCACTGATCTAGAGCTGGTGATTGGGATATCAAACATTTGAATCGATAGATAATTTTTATTTCTATTCTAATTTTTAATATTTTCATAGTAGTTTAAAATAAATGTATCGATTAGATAAAAACAAATTTGTAAACTAAACTATTAAAATCTTTTGATACACAATTCACTCATTGATCTAGAGCTGTTGATTGAAGTATTAAACATTTGAATCGACCAATAATTTTTATTTTTATTCTAATTTTTAATATTTTCATAGCAGTTTAAAATAAATGTTTTCATTAGAATAAAAACAAATTTGTAAACTAAAACATTAAAATCTTTTGATATACAATTCATTCACTGATCAAGAGCTGGTGATTGAGTTACCAAACATTTAAATTGATCAGTAATTTTTATTTTTATTCTTATTTTTAATATTTTCATAGTAGTTTTAAATAAATGTATCGATCTGGAAAAAACAAATTTGTAAACTAAACTAGTAAAATCTTTTGATACACGATTCACTCACTGATCTAGAGCTGGTGATTGGGATATCAAACATTCGCATTGATCAATAATTTTTATTTTTATTCTAATTTTTAATATTTTCATAGTAGTTTAAAATAAATGTATCAATTAGAAAAAAACAAATTTGTAAACTAAACTAGTAATATCTTTTGAAAACAATTCACTAACTGATCTAGAGCTGGTAATTGGGATGTCAAACATTCGAAACGATCAAAAATTTTTATTTTTATTCTAATTTTTAATATTTTCATAGAAGTGTAAAATAAATGTTTCCATTAGAAACAAAACAAATTTGTAAACTAAACTATTAAAATCTTTTGATACACAATTCACTCACTGATCTAGAGGTGGTGATTGAGTTACCAAACATTTAAATCGATCAGTAATTTTTATTTTTATTCTTATTTTTAATATTTTCATAGTAGTTTTAAATAAATGTATCGATTTGGAAAAAACAAATTTGTAAACTAAACTAGGAAAATCTTTTGATACACGGTTCACTCACTGATCTAGAGCTGGTGATTGGGATATCCAACAATCGCATTGATCAATAATTTTTATATTTATTCTAATTTTCAAAATTTTCATAGTAGTTTAAAATAAATGTTTCCATTAGAAAAAAAAAATTTGTAAACTAAACTATTAAAATGTTTTGATACACAATTCACTCACTGATCTAGAGCTGGTGATTGAGGAATCAAACATTCGCATTGACCAATAATTTTTATTTTCATTTTAATTTTTAATATTTTCATAGTAGTTTAAAATAAATGATATCAAACATTTGCATTGATCAATAATTGTCCATTAGAAAAAAACAAATTTGTAAAACTTAACTATTAAAATCTTTTGATACACAATTCACTCACTGATCTAGGGCTGGTGATTAAGATATCAAACATTCGAATCGATCAATACTTTTTATTTTTATTCTAATTTTTACTATTTTCATAGTAGTTAAAAATAAATATGTCGATTAGGAAAAAACAAATTTGTAAACTAAAATATTAAAATCTTTTGAAACAAAATACACTCACCAATCTAGAGCTGGTGATTGGGATATCAAAGATTCGAATCGATCATTATTTTTTATATTTATTCTAATTTTTAATATTTTCATTGTAGTTTAAAATAAATGAATCGATTAGGAAAAAACAAATTTGTAAACTAAAATATTAAAATCTTTTGGTACACAATTCACTCACTGATCTAGAGCTAGTGATTGGGATATCAAACATTCGAAACGATCAATATCTTTTATTTTTATTCTAATTTTTAATATTTTCATAGTAGTTTAAAATAAATGTATCCATTAGAAAAAAACAAATTTGTAAACTAAACTATTTTAATCTTTTGATCCACAATTCACTCACTGATATAGAGCTGGTGATTGGGATATCAAACATTTGCATTGATCAATAACATTTATTTTTATTCTAATTTTTAATATTTTCATAGCAGTTTAAAATAAATGTATCGATTAGAAAAAAACAAATTTGTAAAATAAACTATTCAAATCTTTTGATACACAATTCACTCACTGATCTAGAGCTGGTGATTGGGATATCAAACATTTGAATCGATCAATAATTTTTATTTTTATTCTTGATTTTAATATTTTCATAGTAGTTTTAAATAAATGTATCGATTTGGAAAAAACAAATTTGTAAACTAAACTAGTAAAATCTTTTGATACACGATTCACTCACTGGTCTAGAGCTGGTGATTGGGATATCAAACATTCGAATAGATCAATAATTTTTATTTTAATTCTATTTTTAAATATTTTCATAGTAGTTTAAAATAAATGTATCGATTAGGAAAAAACAAATTTGTTAACTAAAATATTAAAATCTTTTGATACACAATTCACTCACTGATCTAGAGCTGGTGATTGGGATATTTAACATTCGAATCGATCATTAATTTTTTTATTTAATCTAATTTTTAATATTTTCATAGTAGTTTAAAATAAATGTATCGATTAGGAAAAATTAAATTTGTAAATTAAAATAAAACAATCTTTTGAAACACAATTCACTCACTGATCTAGAGCTGGTGATTGGGATATCAAACATTCGAATCGATAGATAATTTTTATTTCTATTCTAATTTTTAATATTTTCATAGTAGTTTAAAATAAATGTATCGATTAGAAAAAAACAAATTTGTAAACTAAACTATTAAAATCTTTTGATACACAATTCACTCACTGATCTAGAGCTGGTTAGTGAGGTATAAAACATTTAAATCGATCAATAATTTTTATTTTTATATTAATTTTTAATATTTTCATAGTAGTTTAAAATAAATGTTTCCATTATAAAAAAATAAATTTGTAAACCAAAATATTAAAATCTTTTGATACACAATTCACTCACTGATCAAGAGCTGGTGACTGAGTTACCAAACATTTGAATCGATTAATAATTTTTATTTTTATTCAACTTTTTAATACGTTCATAGTATTTTAAAATAAATGTAACCATTAGGAAAAAACAAGTTTTTAAACTATAATATTAAAATCTTTTGATACACAATTCACTGACTGATCTAGGCCTGGTGATTTGGATATTAAGCATTCGAATCGATCAATAATTTTTATTTTTATTCTAATTTTTAATATTTTCATAGTAGTTTAAAATAAATGTATCCATTAGAAAAAAACAAGTTTGTAAACTAAAATATTAAAACCTTTTGATACACAATTCACTCACTAATCTAGACTTAGTGATTAGGATATCAAAGATTCGAATCAATCAATAATTTTTATTTTTATTCTAATTTTTAATATTTCATAGTAGTTTAAAATAAATGTATCGATTAGAAAAATACAAATTTGTAAACTAAATTATTAAAATATTTTGATACACAATTCAATCACTGATATAGAGCTGGTGATTGGGATATAAAACATTCGAATAGATCAATAATTTTTATTTTTATTCTAATTATTAATATTTTCATAGTTGTTTTAAATAAATGTTTCGATTAGGAAAAAACAAATTTGTAAACTAAACTATTAAAATCTTTTGATACACAATTCACTCACTGATCTAGAGCTGGTAATTGGGATATCAAACATTCGAATCGATCAATAATATTTATTTTTATTCTAATTTTTAATATTTTCATAGTAGTTTAAAATAAATGTATCCATTATAAAAAAACCAATTTGTAAACATAACTATTAAAATCTTTTGATACACAATTCACTCACTGATCTAGAGCTGGTAATTGGGATATCAAACATTCGAATCAATCAATAATTTTTATTTTTATTCTAATTTTTAATATTTCATAGTAGTTTAAAATAAATGTATCGATTAGAAAAATACAAATTTGTAAACTAAATTATTAAAATCTTTTGATACACAATTCACTCACTGATATAGAGCTGGTGATTGGGATATAAAACATTCGAATAGATCAATAATTTTTATTTTTATTCTAATTATTAATATTTTCATAGTTGTTTTAAATAAATGTTTCGATTAGGAAAAAACAAATTTGTAAACTAAACTATTAAAATCCTTTGATACACAATTCACTCACTGATCTAGAGCTGGTAATTGGGATATCAAACATTCGAAACAATCAATAATTTTTATTTTTATTCTAATTTTAAATATATTCATAGTAGTTTAAAATAAATGTATCCATTAGAAAAAACAAATTTGTAAACTAAACTATTCAAATCTTTTAATACACAATTCATTCACTGTATTAGAGCTGGTGATTGGTATATAGAACATTCAAATCGATCAAAAGTTTTTATTTTGATTCTAATTTTTAATATTTTATAGAAGTTTAAAATAAATTTATCCATTAGAGAAAACAGGTTTGTAATCTAAACTATTAAAATCTTTTGATACACAATTCACTTACTGATCTAGAGCTGTTGATTGAAGTATCAAACATTTGAATCGATCAATAATTTTTATTTTTATTCTAATTTTTAATATTTTCATAGCAGTTTAAAATAAATGTTTTCATTAGAATAAAAACAAATTTGTAAACTAAAACATTAAAATCTTTTGATATACAATTCACTCACTGATCAAGAGCTGGTGATTGAGTTACCAAACATTTAAATCGATCAGTAATTTTTATTTTTATTCTTATTTTTAATATTTTCATAGTAGTTTTAAATAAATGTATCGATTTGGAAAAAACAAATTTGTAAACTAAACTAGTAAAATCTTTTGATACACGATTCACTCACTGATCTAGAGCTGGTGATTGGGATATCAAACATTCGCATTGATCAATAATTTTTATTTTTATTCTAATTTTTAATATTTTCATAGTAGTTTAAAATAAATGTATAATTCCATTAGAAAAAAACAAATTTGTAAACTAAACTAGTAATATCTTTTGAACACAATTCACTAACTGATCTAGAGCTGGTAATTGGGATGTCAAACATTCGAAACGATCAAAAATTTTTATTTTTATTCTAATTTTTAATATTTTCATAGTAATTTAAAATAAATGTATTATTCCATTAGAAACAAAACAAATTTGTAAACTAAACTATTAAAACCTTTAGATACACAATTCACTCACTGATCTAGAGCTGGTGATTGAGTTACCAAACATTTAAATCGTTCAGTAATTTTTATTTTTATTCTTATTTTTAATATTTTCATAGTAGTTTTAAATAAATGTATCGATTTGGAAAAAACAAATTTGTAAACTAAACTAGTAAAATCTATTGATAAACGATTCACTCACTGATCTAGAGCTGGTGATTGGGATATCAAACAATCGCATTGATCAATAATTTTTATATTTATTCTAATTTTCAATATTTTCATAGTAGTTTAAAATAAATGTTTCCATTAGAAAAAAAAATTTGTAAACTAAACTATTAAAATGTTTTGATACACAATTCACTCACTGATCTAGAGCTGGTGATTGAGGAATCAAACATTTGAATCGATCAATAATTTTTATTTTTATTCTAATTTTTAATATTTTTAAAGTAGTTTAAAATAAATGTATCGATTAGAAAAAAACAAATTTGTAAACTAAAATACAAAAATCTTTTGATACGCAATTCACTGAATGATCTAGAGCTGGTGATTGAGGAATCAAACATTCGCATTGATCAATAATTTTTATTTTCATTTTAATTTTTAATATTTTCATAGTAGTTTAAAATAAATGATATCAAACATTTGCATTGATCAATAATTGTCCATTAGAAAAAAACAAATTTGTAAAACTTAACTATTAAAATCTTTTGATACACAATTCACTCACTGATCTAGGGCTGGTGATTGGGATATCAAACATTCGAATCGATCAATACTTTTTATTTTTATTCTAATTTTTACTATTTTCATAGTAGTTAAAAATAAATATGTCGATTAGGAAAAAACAAATTTGTAAACTAAAATATTAAAATCTTTTGAAACAAAATTCACTCACCAATCTAGAGCTGGTGATTGGGATATCAAAGATTCGAATCTATCATTATTTTTTAATATTTATTCTAATTTTTAATATTTTCATTGTAGTTCAAAATAAATGAATCGATTAGGAAAAAACAAATTTGTAAACTAAAATATTAAAATCTTTTGGTACACAATTCACTCACTGATCTAGAGCTAGTGATTGGGATATCAAACATTCGAAACGATCAATATCTTTTATTTTTATTCTAATTTTTAATATTTTCATAGTAGTTTAAAATAAATGTATCCATTAGAAAAAAACAAATTTGTAAACTAAACTATTTAAATCTTTTGATACACAATTCACTCACTGATATAGAGCTGGATGATCCTTGATTGGGATATCAAACATTTGCATTGATCAATAACATTTATTTTTATTCTAATTTTTAATATTTTCATTGCAGTTTAAAATAAATGTATCGATTAGAAAAAAACAAATTTGTAAAATAAACTATTCAAATCTTTTGATACACAATTCACTCACTGATCTAGAGCTGGTGATTGGGATATCAAACATTTGAATCGATCAATAATTTTTATTTTTATTCTTATTTTTAATATTTTCATAGTAGTTTTAAATAAATGTATTGATTTGGAAAAAACAAATTTGTAAACTAAACTAGTAAAATCTTTTGATACACGATTCACTCACTGATCTAGAGCTGGTGATTGGGATATCAAACATTCGAATAGATCAATAATTTTTATTTTTATTCTATTTTTAAATATTTTCATAGTAGTTTAAAATAAATGTATCGATTAGGAAAAAATAAATTTGTTAACTAAAATATTAAAATCTTTTGATACACAATTTACTCACTGATCTAGAGCTGGTGATTGGGATATTTAACATTCGAATCGATAGATAATTTTTATTTCTATTCTAATTTTTAATATTTTCATAGAAGTTTAAAATAAATGTATCGATTAGAAAAAAACAAATTTGTAAACTAAACTATTAAAATCTTTTGATACACAATTCACTCACTGATCTAGAGCTGGTTATTGAGGTATAAAACATTTGAATCTATCAATAATTTTTATTTTTATATTAATTTTTAATATTTTCATAGTAGTTTAAAATAAATGTTTCCATTATAAAAAAATAAATTTGAAAACTAAAATATTAAAATCTTTTGATACACAATTCACTCACTGATCAAGAGCTGGTGATTGAGTTACCAAACAGTTGAATCGATCAATAATTTTTATTTTTATTCAACTTTTTAATACGTTCATAGTATTTTAAAATAAATGTATCCATTAGGAAAAAACAAGTTTTTAAACTAAAATATTAAAATCTTTTGATTCACAATTCACTGACTGATCTAGGCCTGGTGATTTGGATATTAAACATTCGAATCGATCAATAATTTTTATTTTTATTCTAATTTTTAATATTTTCATAGTAGTTTAAAATAAATGTATCCATTAGAAAAAATCAAGTTTGTAAACTAAAATATTAAAACCTTTTGATACACAATTCACTCACTGATCTAGACTTAGTGATTAGGATATCAAACATTCGAATCAATCAATAATTTTTATTTTTATTCTAATTTTTAATATTTCATAGTAGTTTAAAATAAATGTATCGATTAGAAAAATACAAATTTGTAAACTAAATTATTAAAATCTTTTGATACACAATTCACTCACTGATCTAGAGCTGATGTTTGGGATATCAAACATTCTAATCGATAAATAATTTTTATTTTTATTCTAATTTTTAATATTTTCATAGTAGTTTAAAATAAATGTATCCATTATAAAAAACCAATTCGTAAACATAACTATTAAAATCTTTTGATACACAATTCACTCACTGATATAGAGCTGGTGATTGGGATATAAAACATTCGAATAGATCAATAATTTTTATTTTTATTCTAATTATTAATATTTTCATAGTTGTTTTAAATAAATGTTTCGATTAGGAAAAAACAAATTTGTAAACTAAACTATTAAAATCTTTTGATACACAATTCACTCACTGATCTAGAGCTGGTAATTGGGATATCAAACATTCGAAACAATCAATAATTTTTATTTTTATTCTAATTTTTAATATTTTCATAGTAGTTTAAAATAAATGTTTCCATTAGAAACAAAACAAATTTGTAAACTAAACTATTAAAATCTTTTGATACACAATTCACTCACTGATCTAGAGCTGGTGATTGAGTTACCAAACATTTAAATCGATCAGTAATTTTTATTTTTATTCTTATTTTTAATATTTTCATAGTAGTTTTAAATAAATGTATCGATTTGAGAAAAACAAATTTGTAAACTAAACTAGTAAAATCTTTTGATACACGATTCACTCACTGATCTAGAGCTGGTGATTGGGATATCAAACAATCGCATTGATCAATAATTTTTATATTTATTCTAATTTTCAATATTTTCATAGTAGTTTAAAATAAATGTTTCCATTAGAAAAAAAAATTTGTAAACTAAACTATTAAAATGTTTTGATACACAATTCACTCACTGATCTAGAGCTGGTGATTGAGGAATCAAACATTTGAATCGATCAATAATTTTTATTTTTATTCTAATTTTTAATATTTTCAAAGTAGTTTAAAATAAATGTATCGATTAGAAAAAAACAAATTTGTAAACTAAAATACAAAAATCTTTTAATACGCAATTCACTGAATGATCTAGAGCTGGTGATTGAGGAATCAAACATTCGCATTGATCAATAATTTTTATTTTCATTTTAATTTTTAATATTTTCATAGTAGTTTAAAATAAATGATATCAAACATTTGCATTGATCAATAATTGTCCATTAGAAAAAACCAAATTTGTAAAACTTAACTATTAAAATCTTTTGATACGCAATTCACTGAATGATCTAGAGCTGGTGATTGAGGAATCAAACATTCGAATCGATCAATACTTTTTATTTTTATTCTAATTTTTACTATTTTCATAGTAGTTAAAAATAAATATGTCGATTAGGAAAAAACAAATTTGTAAACTAAAATATTAAAATCTTTTGAAACAAAATACACTCACCAATCTAGAGCTGGTGATTGGGATATCAAAGATTCGAATCGATCATTATTTTTTATATTTATTCTAATTTTTAATATTTTCATTGTAGTTTAAAATAAATGAATCGATTAGGAAAAAACAAATTTGTAAACTAAAATATTAAAATCTTTTGGTACACAATTCACTCACTGATCTAGAGCTAGTGATTGGGATATCAAACATTCGAAACGATCAATATCTTTTATTTTTATTCTAATTTTTAATATTTTCATAGTAGTTTAAAATAAATGTATCCATTAGAAAAAAACAAATTTGTAAACTAAACTATTTAAATCTTTTGATACACAATTCACTCACTGATATAGAGCTGGTGATTGGGATATCAAATATTTGCATTGATTAATAACATTTATTTTTATTCTAATTTTTAATATTTTCATAGCAGTTTAAAATAAATGTATCGATTAGAAAAAAACAAATTTGTAAAATAAACTATTCAAATCTTTTGATACACAATTCACTCACTGATCTAGAGCTGGTGATTGGGATATCAAATATTTGAATCGATCAATAATTTTTATTTTTATTCTTATTTTTAATATTTTCATAGTAGTTTTAAATAAATGTATCGATTTGGAAAAAACAAATTTGTAAACTAAACTAGTAAAATCTTTTGATACACGATTCACTCACTGATCTAGAGCTGGTGATTGGGATATCAAACATTCGCATTGATCAATAGTTTTTATTTTTATTCTAATTTTTAATATTTTCATAGTAGTTTAAAATAAATGTATCCATTAGAAAAAAACTAGTAATATCTAAACTAGTAATATCTACTAAACTAGTAATATCTTTTGAACACAATTCACTAACTGATCTAGAGCTGGTAATTGGGATGTCAAACATTCGAAACGATCAAAAATTTTTATTTTTATTCTAATTTTTAATATTTTCATAAAAGTTTAAAATAAACGTATCCATTAGAAAAAAACAAATTTGTAAACTAAACTGTTATAATCATTTTTGAGCTGCTGATTGGGATATCAAACATTCAAATCGAACAATAATTTTTATTTTTATTCTAATTTTCAATATTTTCATAGTAGTTTAAAATAAATTTATCCATTAAAAAAACAAATTTGTAAACTTAAATATTAAAATCTTTTGACACAATATTCACTTACTGATCTAGAGCTGGTAATTGTGATATAAAACATTCGAATCGATCAATAATTTTTATTTTTATTCTAATTTTTAACATTGTCATAGTAGTATAAAATAAATGTATCTATTAGGAAAAAACAAATTTGTAAACTAAACTATTCAAATCTTTTGATACACATTTCATTCACTGATCTACAGCTGGTGAATAAAATATCAAACATTTGAATCGATAAATAATTTTGATTTTTATTCAACTTTTTAATATGTTCATAGTAGTTTAAAATAAATGTATTCATTAGGGAAAAACAAGTTTTTAAACTTAAATATTAAAATCTTTTGATACACAATTCACTGACTGATCTAGGCCTGGTGATTGGGATATCAAACATTCGAATCGATCAATAATTTTTATTTTTATTCTAATTTTTAATATATTCATAGTAGTTTAAAATAAATGTATCCATTAGAAAAAAACAAATTTGTAAACTAAACTATTAAAATCTTTTGATACACAATTCACTCACTGATCTAGAGCTGGTGATTGGGATATCAAACATTCGAATCGATCATTAATTTTTATTTTTATTCTAATTTTTAATATTTTCATAGTAGTTTAAAATAAATGTATCTATTAGAAAAAAACAAATTTGTAAACTAAAATATTAAAATCTTTTGGTACACAATTTACTCACTGATATAGAGCTGGTTATTTAGGTATAAAACATTTGAATCGATCAATAATTTTTATTTTTATTCTAATTTTTAATATTTTCATAGTAGTTTAAAATAAATGTATCGATTAGGAAAAATTAAATTTGTAAACTAAAATAAAACAATCTTTTAAAACACAATTCACTCACTGATCTAGAGCTGGTGATTGGGATATCAAACATTCGAATCGATAGATAATTTTTATTTCTATTCTAATTTTTAATATTTTCATAGTAGTTTAAAATAAATGTATCGATTAGAAAAAAAAAAATTTGTAAACTAAACTATTAAAATCTTTTGATACACAATTCACTCACTGATCTAGAGCTGGTTATTGAGGTATAAAACATTTGAATCTATCAATAATTTTTATTTTTATATTAGTTTTTAATATTTTCATAGTAGTTTAAAATAAATGTTTCCATTATAAAAAAATAAATTTGTAAACTAAAATATTAAAATCTTTTGATACACAATTCACTCACTGATCAAGAGCTGGTGATTGAGTTACCAAACATTTGAATTGATCAATAATTTTTATTTTTATTGAACTTTTTAATACGTTCATAGTATTTTAAAATAAATGTATCCATTAGGAAAAAACAAGTTTTTAAACTAAAATATTAAAATCTTTTGATACACAATTCACTGACTGATCTAGGCCTGGTGATTTGGATATTACACATTCGAATCGATCAATAATTTTTATTTTTATTCTAATTTTTAATATTTTCATAGTAGTTTAAAATAAATGTATCCATTAGAAAAAAACAAGTTTGTAAACTAAAATATTAAAACCTTTTGATACACAATTCACTCACTGATCTAGACTTAGTGATTAGGATATCAAACATTCGAATCAATCAATAATTTTTATTTTTATTCTAATTTTTAATATTTCATAGTAGTTTAAAATAAATGTATCGATTAGAAAAATACAATTTTGTAAACTAAATTATTAAAATCTTTTGATACACAATTCACTCACTGATCTAGAGCTGATGTTTGGGATATCAAACATTCTAATCGATAAATAATTTTTATTTTTATTCTAATTTTTAATATTTTCATAGTAGTTTAAAATAAATGTATCCATTATAAAAAAACCAATTTGTAAACTTAACTATTAAAATCTTTTGATACACAATTCACTTACTGATATAGAGCTGGTGATTGGGATATAAAACATTCGAATAGATCAATAATTTTTATTTTTATTATAATTATTAATATTTTCATAGTTGTTTTAAATAAATGTTTCAATTAGGAAAAAACAAATTAGTAAACTAAACTATTAAAATCTTTTGATACACAATTCACTCACTGATCTAGAGCTGGTAATTGGGATATCAAACATTCGAAACAATCAATAATTTTTATTTTTATTCTAATTTTAAATATATTCATAGTAGTTTAAAATAAATGTATCCATTAGAAAAAAACAAATTTGTAAACTAAACTATTCAAATCTTTTAATACACAATTCATTCACTGTTTTAGAGCTGGTGATTGGTATATAGAACATTCAAATCGATCAAAAGTTTTTAATTTGATTCTAATTTTTAATATTTTATAGAAGTTTAAAATAAATTTATCCATTAGAGAAAACAGGTTTGTAATCTAAACTATTAAAATCTTTTGATACACAATTCACTTACTGATCTAGAGCTGTTGATTGAAGTATCAAACATTTGAATCGTACAATAATTTTTATTTTTATTCTAATTTTTAATATTTTCATAGAAGTTTAAAATAAATGTTTTCATTAGAATAAAAACAAATTTGTAAACTAAAACATTAAAATCTTTTGATATACAATTCACTCACTGATCAAGAGCTGGTGATTGAGTTACCAAACATTTAAATCGATCAGTAATTTTTATTTTTTTTCTACTTTTCAATATTTTCATAGTAGTTTAAAATAAATGTTTCCATTAGAAAAAAAAACAAATTTGTAAACTAAACTATTAAAATGTTTTGGTACACAATTCACTTGCTGATCTAGAGCTGGTGATTGTGATATCAAACATTCAAATCGATCAATAATTTTTATTATTATTCTAATTTTTAACATTTTCATAGTAGTTTAAAATAAATGTATCTATTAGGAAAAAACAAATTTGTAAACTAAAATATTAAAATCTTTTGATACACAATTCACTCACTGATCTAGAGCTGGTGATCGAGATATCATACATTTGAATCGATATATAATTTTAATTTTTATTCTAATTTTTAATATTTTCATAGTAGTTTAAAATAAATGTATCCATTAGAAAAAAACAAATTTGTAAACTAAACTATTCAAATCTTTTGATACACAATTCATTCACTGATCTACAGCTGGTGATTAAAATATCAAACATTTGAATCGATAAATAATTTTGATTTTTATTCAACTTTTTAATATGTTCATTGTAGTTTAAAATAAATGTTTTCATTAGGGAAAAACAAATTTTTAAACTAAAATATTAAAATCTTTTGATACACAATTCACTGACTGATCTAAGCCTGGTGATTGGGAATCAGACATTTGAATCGATCAATAATTTTTATTTTTATTCTAATTTTTAATATTTTCATAGTAGTTTAAAATAAATGTATCGATTAGAAAAAAACAAATTTGTAAACTAAACTATTCAAATCTTTTGTTACACAATTCACTTACTGATCTAGAGCTGGTGATTGGGATATCAAACATTCGCATTGATCAATAATTTATATTTTAATTCTAATTTTTAATATTTTCATTGTAGTTTAAAATAAATGTGTCCATTAGAAAAAAACAAATTTGTAAACTAAACTATTAAAATCTTTTGATACACAATTCACTCACTGATCTAGAGCTGGTAATTGGGATGACAAACATTCGAATCAATCAATAATTTTTATTTGTATTCTAATTTTTAATATTTTCATAATTGTTTAAAATAAATTTATCCATTAGAAAAAAAAAAACAAATTTGTAAACTAAACCATTAAAATCTTTTGATACACAATTCACTCACTGATCTAGAGCTGGTGAATGGGATATCAAACATTCGAATAGATCAATAATTTTTATTTTTATTCTAATTATTAATATTTTCATAGCAGTTTTAAATAAAGGTTTCGATTAGGAAAAAACAAATTTGTAAACCAAGCTATTAAAATCTTTTGATACACAATTCGCTCAGTTGTCTAGAGCTGGTGATTGGGATATCAAACATTCGAATCGATCATTAATTTTTATATTTATTCTTTTTTTTAATATTTTCAAAACAGATTAAAATAAATGTTTCGATTAGGAAAAATTAAATTTGTAAACCAAACTATTAAAATCTTTTGATACACAATTCACTCACTGATCTTTAACTGGTGCTTGAGATATCAGACATTCGAATCGATCAATAATTTTTATTTTTATTCTAATTTTCAATATTTTCATAGAAGTTTAAAATGAATGTTTCCATTAGAAAAAAGCAAATTTGTAAACTAAACTATTAAGATGTTTTGATACACAATTCACTCACTGATCTAGAGCTGGTGATTGTGATATCAAACATTCGAATCGATCAATAATTTTTATTTTTATTTTAATTTTTAATATTTTCGTAGTAGTTTAAAATAAATGTATCGATTAGAAAAAAAACAAATTTGTAAACTAATCTATTAAAATCTTTTAATACACAATTTACTCACTGATCTAGAGCTGGTGATTGGGATATCAAACATTCGCATTGATCAATAATTTTTATTTTTATTCTAATTTTTAATATTTTCGTATAAGTTTAAAATAAATGTATCGATTAGAAAAAAACAAATTTGTAAACTAATCTATTAAAATCTTTTGATACACAATTTACTCACTGATCTAGAGCTGGTGATTGGGATATCACACATTCTTATTGATCAATAATTTTTATTTTTAGTATAATTTTTAATATTTTCATAATAGTTTAAAATAAATGTATCCATTAGAAAAACACAAATTTGTAAACTAAACTATTAAAATCTTTTGATACACAATTCACTCACTGATCTAGAGCTGGTAATTGGGATATTAAACATTCGACTCGATCAATAATTTTTATTTTTATTCTAATTTTTATTATTTTTATAGAAGTTTAAAATAAATGTATCGATTATAAAAAAACAAATTTTGTAAACTAAACTATTCAAATCTTTTGATACACAATTCACTCACTGATCTAGATCTGGTGATTGGGATATCAAACTTTCGAAAAGATCAATAATTTTTATTTTTATTCTAATTTTTAATATTTTCATAGTAGTATTATATAAATGTATCCATTAGAAAAAAAAACGAATTTGTAAACTAAAATATTAAAATCTTTTAATACTCAATTCTTTCAGTGATCTAAAGCTGGTGATTGGGATATCAAACATTCGAATCGATCAATAATTTTTAAATTTATTCTAATATGTATATTTTCATAATAGTTTAAAATAAATGTATCGATTAGAAAAAAACAAATTTGTAAACTAATCTATTAAAATCTTTTGATACACAATTCACTCACTGATCTAGAGCTGGTGATTGGGATACAAAACATTCAAATCGATCAATAATTTTTATTTTTGTTCTAATTTTCAATATTTCATAGAAGTTTAAAATAAATGTATTTATTAGAGAAAACAAATTTGTAAACTAAACTATTAAAATATTTTGATACACAATTCACTCACTGATCTAGAGCTGGTGATCTAGGTATCAAACATTCGAAAAGATCAATAATTGTTATTTTTATTCTAATTTTTAATATTTTCATAGTAGTTTAAAATTAATGTTTCCATTAAAAAAAAAAAAAAATTTTAAACTAAAATATTCATATCTTTTGATACACAATTCACTCACTGATCAAGAGCTGGTGATTGAGTAACCAAACATTTGAATCGATCAATAATTTTTATGTTTATTCTAATTTTCAATATTTTCATAGTAGTTTAAAATAAATGTTTCCATTAGAAAAAAACAAATTTGTAAACTAAACTATTAAAATAATTTGATACGCAATTCACTCACTGATCTAGAGCTGGTGATTGTGATATCAATCATTCGAATCGATCAATAATTTTTATTTTTATTCAAATTTTAATTATTTTCATAGTAGTTTAAAATAAATGTATCAATTAGACAAAAACAAATTTGTAATCTAAACAGTTAAATTCTTTTGATACACAATTCACTCACTGATCTAGATCTGGTGATTGGGATATCAAACTTTCGAATAGATCAATAATTTTTATTTTATTTTAATTCTAATTTTTAATATTTTCATAGTAGTATTAAATAAATGTATTCATTAGAAAAAAAACAAATTTGTAAACTAAAATATTAAAATCTTTTGACACTCAATTAACTCAGTGATCTAAAGCTGGTGACTGGGATATCAAACATTCGAATAGATCAATAATTTTTATATTTATTCTAGTTTTTAACATCTTCATTGTAGTTTAAAATAAATGTATCGATTAGGAAACAACAAATTTTAAACTAAAATATTAAAATCTTTTGATACACAATTCATTCACTGATCTACAGCTGGTGATCGAAATATCAATCATTTGAATCGATAAATAATTTTGATTTTTATTCAACTTTTTATAATGTTCATAGTAGTTTAAAATAAATGTATCCATTAGGAAAAAACAAGTTTTTAAACTAAAATATTAAAATCTTTTGATACACAATTCACTCACTGATCTAGAGCTAGTGAATGGGATATCAAACATTCGAATCGATCAATAATTTTTATTTTTATTCTAATTTTTAATATTTTCATAGTAGTTTAAAATAAATGTATCCATTAGAAAAAAACAAATTTGTAAACTAACTATTAAAATCTTTTGATACACAATTCACTCACTGATCTAGAGCTGGTAATTGGGATATTAAACATTCGACTCGATCAATAATTTTTATTTTTATTCTAATTTTTAATATTTTCATAGTTGCTATAAATAAACGAAAATTAGAAAAAAACAAATTTGTAAACTAAAATATTACAATATTTTGATACACAATTCACTCACTGATCTAGAGCTGGTAATTGGGATGACAAACATTCGAATCAATCAATAATTTTTATTTTTATTATAATTTTTAATATTTTCATAGTAGTTTAAAATAAATGTATCCATTAGAAAAAAAACAGATTTGTAAACTAAAGTATTAAAATCTTTTGATACACAATTCATTCACTGTTTTAGAGCTGGTGATTGGGATGTCAAACATTCGAAACGATCAATAATTTTTATTTTTATTCTAATTTTAATTATATTTTCATAGTTGTTTAAAATAAATGTATCGATTCGAAAAAAACAAATTTGTAAACTAAACTTTTAAAATCTTTTGATACACAATTCACTCACTGATTTGGAGCTGGTGATTGGGATATCAAACATTCGCATTGATCAATAATATTTATTTTTATTCTAATTTTTAATATTTTCATAGTAGTTTAAAATAAATGTATCGATTAGGAAAAAACCAATTCAAACATTCGAATCGATCAATAATTTTTATTTTTATTCTACTTTTAATTATTTTCATAGTAGTTTAAAATAAATGTATCAATTAGACAAAAACAAATTTGTAAACTAAACTATTAAAATCTTTTAATACACAATTCACTCACTGATCTAGATCTGGTGATTGGGATATCAAACTTTCGAATAGATCAATAATTTTTATTTTTATTCTAATTTTTAATATTTTCATAGTAGTATTATATAAATATATTCATTAGAAAAAAAAAACAAATTTGTAAACTAAAATATTAAAATCTTTTGATACTCAATTTACTCACTGATCTAGAGGTGGTGATTGGGATATCAATCATTCGAATCGATCAATAATTTTTATATTTATTCTAGTTTTTAACATTTTCATAGTAGTTTAAAATAAATGTATCGATTAGGAAACAACAAATTTGTAAACTAAAATATTAAAATCTTTTGATACACAATCCATTCACTGATCTACAGCTGGTGATCGAAATATCAAACATTTGAATCGATAAATAATTTTGATTTTTATTCAACTTTTTATAATGTTCATAGTAGTTTAAAATAAATGTATCCATTAAGAAAAAACAAGTTTTTAAACTAAAATATTAAAATCTTTTGATACACAATTCACTGACTGATCTAGTGCTGGTGATTGGGATATAAACATTCGAATCAATAAATAATTTTGATTTTTATTCTAATTTTTAATATTTTCATAGTAGTTTAAAATAAATGTTTCCATTAGAAAAAACAAATTTGTATACTAAACTAGTAAAATCTTTTGATACACAATTCACTCACTGATCTAGAGCTAGTGATTGGGATATCAAACATTCGAATGGATCAATAATTTTTATTTTTATTCTAATTTTTAATATTTTCATAGGAGTTATAAATAAACGTCAATTAGAAAAAAACAAATTTGTAAACTAAAATATTAAAATATTTTGATACACAATTCACTCACTGATCTAGAGCTGGTAATTGGGATGACAAACATTCGAATCAATCAATAATTTTTATTTTTATTATAATTTTTAATATTTTCATAGTAGTTTAAAATAAATGTATCCATTAGAAAAAAAAACAAATTTGTAATCTAAAGTATTAAAATCTTTTGATACACAATTCATTCACTGTTTTAGAGCTGGTGATTGGGATGTCAAACATTCGAAACGATCAATAATTTTTATTTTTATTCTAATTTTAATTATATTTTCATAGTTGTTTAAAATAAATGTATCGATTAGAAAAAAACAAATTTGTAAACTAAACTTTTAAAATCTTTTGATACACAATTCACTCACTGATTTAGAGCTAATGATTGGGATACCAAACATTCGCATTGATCAATAATATTTATTTTTATTCTAATTTTTAATATTTTCGTATTAGTTTTAAATAAATGTTTCGATTAGGAAAAAACAAATTTGTAAACTAAACTATTAAAATCTTTTGATACACAATTCGCTCAGTTGTCTAGAGCTGGTGATTGGGATATCAAATATTCGAATCGATCATTAATTTTTATATTTATTCTTTTTTTTAATATTTTCAAAACAGATTAAAATAAATGTTTCGATTAGGAAAAATTAAATTTGTAAACCAAACTATTAAAATCTTTTGATACACAATTCACTCACTGATCTAAAACTGGTGCTTGAGATATCAGACATTCGAATCGATAAATAATTTTTATTTTTATTCTAATTTTCAATATTTTCATAGAAGTTTAAAATGAATGTTTCCATTAGAAAAAAGCAAATTTGTAAACTAAACTATTAAGATGTTTTAATACACAATTTACTCACTGATCTAGAGCTGGTGATTGGGATATCAAACATTCGCATTGATCAATAATTTTTATTTTTATTCTAATTTATAATATTTTCGTATTAGTTTAAAATAAATGTATCGATTAGAAAAAAACAAATTTGTAAACTAATCTATTAAAATCTTTTGATACACAATTTACTCACTGATCTAGAGCTGGTGATTGGGATATCACACATTCTTATTGATCAATAATTTTTATTTTTAGTATAATTTTTAATATTTTCATAATAGTTTAAAATAAATGTATCCATTAGAAAAAGACAAATTTGTAAACTAAAGTATTAAAATCTTTTGATACACAATTCACTCACTGATCTAGAGCTGGTGATTGAGGTATCAAACATTCGAATAGATCAATAATTGTTATTTTTATTCTAATTTTTAATATTTTCATAGTAGTTTAAAATTAATGTTTCCATTAAAAAAAAAAAAAAAATTTTAAACTAAATTATTAATATCTTTTGATACACAATTCACTCACTGATCAAGAGCTGGTGATTGAGTTACCAAACATTTGAATCGATCAATAATTTTTATGTTTATTCTAATTTTCAATATTTTCATAGTAGTTTTAAATAAATGTATCGATTATAAAAAAACAAATTTTGTAAACTAAACTATTCAAATCTTTTGACACACAATTCACTCACTGATCTAGATCTGGTGATTGGGATATCAAACTTTCGAAAAGATCTATAATTTTTATTTTTATTCTAATTTTTAATATTTTCATAGTAGTATTATATAAATGTATCCATTAGAAAAAAAAAAAAATTTGTAAACTAAAATATTAAAATCTTTTGATACTCAATTCACTCAGTGATCTAAAGCTGGTGACTGGGATATCAAACATTCGAATCGATCAATAATTTTTATGTTTATTCTAATTTTCAATATTTTCATAGTAGTTTAAAATAAATGTTTCCATTAGAAAAAAACAAATTTGTAAACTAAACTATTAAAACAATTTGATACGCAATTCACTCACTGATCTAGAGCTGGTGATTGTGATATCAAACATTCGAATCGATCAAAAATTTTTATTTTTATTCTAATTTTAATTATTTTCATAGTAGTTTAAAATAAATGTATCAATTAGACAAAAACAAATTTGTAATCTAAACAATTTAATTCTTTTGATACACAATTCACTCACTGATCTAGATCTGGTGATTGGGATATCAAACTTTCGAATAGATCCATAATTTTTATTTTTATTCTAATTTTTAATATTTTCATAGTAGTATTAAATAAATGTATCCATTAGAAAAAAAAACAAATTTGTAAACTAAAATATTAAAATCTTTTGATACTCAATTCACTCAGTGATCTAAAGCTGGTGACTGGGATATCAAACATTCGAATCGATCAATAAATTTTATATGTATTCTAGTTTTTAACATTTTCATTGTAGTTTAAAATAAATGTATCGATTAGGAAACAACAAATTTGTAAACTAAAATATTAAAATCTTTTGATACACAATTCATTCACTGATCTACAGCTGGTGATCGAAATATCAATCATTTGAATCGATAAATAATTTTGATTTTTATTCAACTTTTTATAATGTTCATAGTAGTTTAAAATAAATGTATCCATTAGGAAAAAACCAGTTTTTAAACTAGAATATAAAATCTTTTGATACAAAATTCACTGACTGATCTAGTGCTGGTGATTGGGATATCAAACATTCAAATCGATACAAAATTTTGATTTTTATTCTAATTTTTAATATTTTCATAGTAGTTTAAAATAAATGTATCGATTAGGAAAAAACAAATTTGTATACTAAACTAGTAAAATCTTTTGATACACAATTCACTCACTGATCTAGAGCTACTGATTGGGATATCAAACATTTGAATCGATCAATGATTTTTATTTTTATTCTAATTTTTAATATTTTCATAGAAGTTTATAATAAATGTATCCATTAGAAAAAAACAAATTTGTAAACTAAACTATTTAAATCTTTTGATACACAATTCACTCACTGATCTAGAGCTGGTAATTGGGATATTAAACATTCGACTCGATCAATAATTTTTATTTTTATTCTAATTTTTAATATTTTCATAGTTGTTATAAATAAACGAAAATTAGAAAAAAACAAATTTGTAAACTAAAATATTAAAATATTTTGATACACAATTCACTCACTGATCTAGAGCTGGTAATTGGGATGACAAACATTCGAATCAATCAATAATTTTTATTTTTATTATAATTTTTAATATTTTCATAGTAGTTTAAAATAAATGTATCCATTAGAAAAAAAAACAAATTTGTAAACTAAAGTATTAAAATCTTTTGATACACAATTCATTCACTGTTTTAGAGCTGGTGAATGGGATGTCAAACATTCGAAACGATCAATAATTTTTATTTATATTCTGATTTTAATTATATTTACATAGTTGTTTAAAATAAATGAATCGATTAGAAAAAAACTAATTTGTAAACTAAACTTTTAAAATCTTTTGATACATAATTCACTCACTGATTTAGAGCTGGTGATTGGGATATCAAACATTCGCATTGATCAATAATATTTATTTTTATTCTAATTTTTAATATTTTCATAGTTGTTTAAAATAAATGTATCGATTAGGAAAAAACCAATTCAAACATTCGAATCGATCAATAATTTTTATTTTTATTCTCCTTTTAATTATTTTCATAGTAGTTTAAAATAAATGTATCAATTAGACAAAAACAAATTTGTAAACTAAACTATTAAATTCTTTTAATACACAATTCACTCACTGATCTAGATTTGGTGATTGGGATATCAAACTTTCGAATAGATCAATAATTTTTATTTTTATTCTAATTTTTAATATTTTCATAGTAGTATTAAATAAATGTATCCATTAGAAAAAAAAAAAACAAATTTGTAAACTAAAATATTAAAATCTTTTGATACTCAATTTACTCGCTGATCTAGAGGTGGTGATTGGGATATCAATCATTCGAATCGATCAATTATTTTTATATTTATTCTAGTTTTTAACATTTTCATAGTAGTTTAAAATAAATGTATCGATTAGGAAACAACAAATTTGTAAACTAAAATATTAAAATCTTTTGATACACAATTCATTCACTGATCTACAGCTGGTGATCGAAATATCAAACATTTGAATCGATAAATAATTTTGATTTTTATTCAACTTTTTATAATGTTCATAGAAGTTTAAAATAAATGTATCCATTAAGAAAAAACAAGTTTTTAAACTATAATATTAAAATCTTTTGATACACAATTCACTGACTGATCTATTGCTGGTGATTGGGATATCAAACATTCGAATCGATAAATAATTTTGATTTTTATTCTAATTTTTAATATTTTCATAGTAGTTTAAAATAAATGTTTCCATTAGAAAAAACAAATTTGTATACTAAACTAGTAAAATCTTTTGATACACAATTCACTCACTGATCTAGAGCTAGTGATTGGGATATCAAACATTCGAATCGATCAATAATTTTTATTTTTATTCTAATTTTTAATATTTTCATAGGAGTTATAAATAAACGTCAATTAGAAAAATAAATTTGTAAACTAAAATATTAAAATATTTTGATACACAATTCACTCACTGATCTAGAGCTGGTAATTGGGATGACAAACATTCGAATCCATCAATAATTTTTATTTTTATTATAATTTTTAATATTTTCATAGTAGTTTAAAATAAATGTATTCATTAGAAAAAAAAAACAAATTTGTAATCTAAAGTATTAAAATCTTTTGATACACAATTCACTCACTGATTTAGAGCTGGTGATTGGGATATCAAACATTCGCATTGATCAATAATATTTATTTTTATTCTAATTTTTCATATTTTCATAGTAGTTTAAAATAAATGTATCGGTTAGGAAAAAACCAATTCAAACATTCGAATCGATCAATTATTTTTATTTTTATTCAAATTTTAATTATTTTCATAGTAGTTTAAAATAAATGTATCAATTAGACAAAAACAAATTTGTAAACTAAACTATTAAATTCTTTTAATACACAATTCACTCACTGATCTAGATCTGGTGATTGGGATATCAAACTTTCGAATATATCAATAATTTTTATTTTTATTCAAATTTTTAATATTTTCATAGTAGTTAAAAATAAATGTATCGATTAGGAAACAACAAATTTGTAAACTAAAATATTAAAATCTTTTGATACACAATTCATTCACTGATCTACAGCTGGTGATCGAAATATCAAACATTTGAATCGATGACTAATTTTGATTTTTATTCAACTTTTTATAATGTCCATAGTAGTTTAAAATAAATGTATCCATTAGGAAAAAACAAGTTTTAAACTAAAATATTAAAATCTTTTGATACTCAATTCACTGACTGAACTAGTGCTGGTGATTGGGATATCAAACATTCGAATCGACAAATAATTTTTAATTTTATTCTAATTTTTAATATGTTCATAGTAAATTAAAATAAATGTTTCCATTAGAAAAAAACAAATTTGTATACTAAACTAGTAAAATCTTTTGATACACAATTCACGCACTGATCTAGAGCTAGTGATTGGGATATCAAATATTCGAATCGATCAATAACTTTTATTTTTATTCTAATTTTAATATTTTCATAGTAGTTTAAAATAAATGTATCCATTAGAAAAAAACAAATTTGTAAACTAATCTATTAAAATCTTTTGATACACAATTCACTCACTGATCTAGAGCTGGTAATTGGGATATTAAACATTCGACTCGATCAATAATTTTTATTTTTATTCTAATTTTTAATATTTTCATAGTAGTTATAAATAAACGTCAATTAGAAAAAAACAAATTTGTAAACTGAAATATTAAAATATTTTGATACACAATTCACTCACTGATCTAAAGCTGGTAATTGAGATGACAAACATTCGAATCAATCAATAATTTTTATTTTTATTATAATTTTTAATATTTTCATAGTAGTTTAAAATAAATGTATCCATTAGAAAAAAAAAACAAATTTGTAAACTAAACTATTAAAATCTTTTGATACACAATTCATTCACTGTTTAAGAGCTGGTGATTGGGATGTCAATCATTCGAAACGATCAATAATTTTTATTTTTATTCTAATTTTAATTATATTTTCATAGTTGTTTAAAATAAATGTATCGATTAGAAAAAAACAAATTTGTAAATTAAAATATTAAAATCTTTTGATACAGGATTCACTCACTGATTTAGAGCTGGTGATTAGGATATCAAACATTCGCATTGATCAATAATATTTATTTTTATTCTAATTTTTAATATTTTCATAATAGTTTAAAATAAATGTATCGATTAGGAAAAAACCAATTTGTAAACTAAACTATTAAAATCTTTTGTTACACATTTCACTCACTGATCTAGAGGTGGTGATTGGGATATCAAACAGTTGAATCGATAAATAATTTTTAAGTTTTTTCTAATTATTAATATTTTCATAGTATTTTTAAATAAATGTTTCGATTATGAAAAAACAAATTTGTAGGATAAAATATTAAAATCTTTTGATACACAATTCACTCACTGATCTAGAGCTGGTGATTGGGATATCAAACATTCGAATCGATCATTAATTTTTATATTTATTCTATTTTTTAATATTTTTAAAACAGTTTAAAATAAATGTTTCGATTAGGAAAAAACAAATTTGTAAACTAAACTATTAAAATCTTTTGATACACAATTCACTCACTGATCTAAAACTGGTGTTTGGGATATCAAACATTTGAATCGATCAATAATTTTTATTTGTGTTCTAATTTTTAATATTTTCATAGAAGTTTAAAATAAATGTATCCATTAAAAAAAAAATATTTTTAAATTAAACTATTCAAATCTTTTGATACACAATTCACTCATTGACCTAGAGCTGGTGATTGGACTATCAAACATTCGCATTGATCAATAATTTTTATTTTTATTCTAATTTTTAATATTTTCATAGTAGTTTAAAATAAATGTATCCATTAGAAAAAAACAAATTTGTAAACTAATCTATTAAAATCTTTTGATACACAATTTTTTCACTGATCAAGAGCTGGTGATTGGGATATAAAACATTCACATCGATAAATAATTTTTATTTTTATTCTAATTTTCATTAATTCATAGAAGTTTAAAATAAGTTTATCCATTAGAGAAAATAAATTTGTAAACTAAACTATTAAAATATTTTGATACACAATTCACTCACTGATCTAGAGCTGGTGATTGAGGTATCAAACATTTGAATACATCAATAATTTTTATTTTTATTCTAATTTTTAACATTTTCATAGAAGTTTAAAATAAGTGTATCATTAGAAAAAAACTAATTTGTAACCTAAACTTTTAAAATCTTTTGATACACAATTCACTCACTGATCTAGAGCTGGTGATTGGGATATAAAACTATCGCATTGATCAATAATTTTTATTTTTATTCTAATTTTAGAAATTTTCATAGTAGTTTAAAATAAATGTATCGATTAGAAAAAAACAAATTTGTAAACGAAACTATTAAAATCTTTTGATTTACAATTTACTCACTGATCAAGAGCTGGTGATTGGGATATAAAACATTCAAATCGATCTATATTTTTTATTTTTATTTTAATTTTTAATATTTCATAGGAGTTTAAAATAAATTTATCCATTAGAGAAAACAAATTTGTAAACTAAAATATTAAAATCTTTTGATACTTAATTCATTCAGTGATCTAGAGGTGGTGATTGGGATATCAAAAGTTCGAATCGATTAGTAATTTTTATTTTTATTCTAATTATTAATATTTTCATAGTAGTTTTAAATAAATGTTTCGATTAGGAAAAAACCAATTTGTAGACTAAAATATTAAAATCTTTTGATACACAATTCACTCACTGATCTAGAGCTGGTGATTGGTATATCCAACATTCGAATCGATCATTAATTTTTATATTTATTCTATTTTTTAATATTTTCAAAACTGTTTAAAATAAATGTTTCGATTAGGAAAAATTAAATTTGTAAACCAAACTATTAAAATATTTTGATAAAAAATTCACTCACTGATCTAAAGCTGGTGACTGGGATATCAAACATTTGAATCGATCAATAATATTGATTTGTATTCAACTTTTTAATATGTTCATAGTAGTTTAAAATAAATGTTTCCATTAGGAAAAAACAAGTTTGTAAACTAAAATATTAAAATCTTTTGATACACAATTGGCTGACTGGCCTAGACCTGGTGACTGAAATATCAAACATTGGAATCGATCAATAATTTTGATTTGTATTCAACTTTTAATATGTTCATAGTAGTTTTAAATAAATGAATCCATTAGGAAAAAACAAGTTGGTAAACTTAAATATTAAAATCTTTTGATAAAAAATCACTGACTGATCTAGAGCTGGTGATTGGGATTTCAAACATTCGAATCAATCAATAATTTTTATTTTTATTATAATTTTTAATATTTTCATAGTAGTTTAAAATAAATGTATCCATTAGAAAAAAAAAACAAATTTGTAATCTAAAGTATTAAAATCTTTTGATACACAATTCATTCACTGTTTTAGAGCTGGTGATTGGGATGTCAAACATTCGAAACGATCAATAATTTTTATTTTTATTCTAATTTTAATTATATTTTCATAGTTGTTTAAAATAAATGTATCGATTAGAAAAAAACAAATTTGTAAACTAAACTTTTAAAATCTTTTGGTACACAGTTCACTCACTGATTTAGAGCTGGTGATTAGGATATCAAACATTCGCATTGATCAATAATATTTATTTTAATTCTAATTTTTAATATTTTCATAATAGTTTAAAATAAATGTATCGATTAGGAAAAAACCAATTCAAACATTCGAATCGATCAATAATTTTTATTTTTATTCTCCTTTTAATTATTTTCATAGTAGTTTAAAATAAATGTATCAATTAGACAAAAACAAATTTGTAAACAAAACTATTAAATTCTTTTAATACACAATTCACTCACTGATCTAGATCTGGTGATTGGGATATCAAACTTTCGAATAGATCAATAATTTTTATTTTTATTCTAATTTTTAATATTTTCATAGTAGTATTAAATAAATGTATCCATTAGAAAAAAAAAAACAAATTTGTAAACTAAAATATTAAAATCTTTTGATACTCAATTTACTCGCTGATCTAGAGGTGGTGATTGGGATATCAAACATTCGAATCGATCAATTATTTTTATATTTATTCTAGTTTTTAACATTTTCATAGTAGTTTAAAATAAATGTATCGATTAGGAAACAACAAATTTGTAAACTAAAATATTAAAATCTTTTGATACACAATTCATTCACTGATCTACAGCTGGTGATCGAAATATCAAACATTTGAATCGATAAATAATTTTGATTTTTATTCAACTTTTTATAATGTTCATAGTAGTTTAAAATAAATGTATCCATTAAGAAAAAACAAGTTTTTAAATTAAAATATTAAAATCTTTTGAAACACAATTCACTGACTGATCTATTGCTGGTGATTGGGATATCAAACATTCGAATCGATAAATAATTTTGATTTTTATTCTAATTTTTAATATTTTCATAGTAGTTTATAATAAATGTTTCCATTAGAAAAAACAAATTTGTATACTAAACTAGTAAAATCTTTTGATACACAATTCACTCACTGATCTAGAGCTAGTGATTGGGATATCAAACATTCGAATCGATCAATAATTTTTATTTTTATTCTAATTTTTAATATTTTCATAGGAGTTATAAATAAACGTCAATTAGAAAAATAAATTTGTAAACTAAAATATTAAAATATTTTGATACACAATTCACTCACTGATCTAGAGCTGGTAATTGGGATGACAAACATTCGAATCAATCAATAATTTTTATTTTTATTATAATTTTTAATATTTTCATAGTAGTTTAAAATAAATGTATCCATTAGAAAAAAAAACAAATTTGTAATCTAAAGTATTAAAATCTTTTGATACACAATTCATTCACTGTTTTAGAGCTGGTGATTGGGATGTCAAACATTCGAAACGATCAATAATTTTATTTTTATTCTAATTTTAATTATATTTTCATAGTTGTTTAAAATAAATGTATCGATTAGAAAAAAACAAATTTGTAAACTAAACTTTTAAAATATTTTGATACACAATTCACTCACTGATTTAGAGCTGGTGATTGGGATATCAAACATTCGCATTGATCAATAAAATTTATTTTTATTCTAATTTTTCATATTTTCATAGTAGTTTAAAATAAATGTATCGGTTAGGAAAAAACCAATTCAAACATTCGAATCGATCAATTATTTTTATTTTTATTCAAATTTTAATTATTTTTATTGTAGTTTAAAATAAATGTATCAATTAGACAAAAACAAATTTGTAAACTAAACTATTAAATTCTTTTAATACACAATTCACTCACTGATCTAGATCTGGTGATTGGGATATCAAACTTTCGAATCGATCAATAATTTTTATATATATTCTAGTTTTTAACATTTTCATAGTAGTTAAAAATAAATGTATCGATTAGGAAACAACAAATTTGTAAACTAAAATATTAAAATCTTTTGATACACAATTCATTCACTGATCTACAGCTGTTGATCGAAATATCAAACATTTGAATCGATGACTAATTTTGATTTTTATTCAACTTTTTATAATGTTCATAGTAGTTTAAAATAAATGTATCCATTAGGAAAAAACAAGTTTTAAACTAAAATATTAAAATCTTTTGATACTCAATTCACTGACTGAACTAGTGCTGGTGATTGGGATATCAAACATTCGAATCGATAAATAATTTTTATTTTTATTCTAATTTTTAATATGTTCATAGTAAATTAAAACAAATGTTTCCATTAGAAAATTTGTATACTAAACTAGTAAAATCTTTTGATACACAATTCACTCACTGATCTAGAGCTAGTGATTGGGATATCAAACATTCGAATCGATCAATAACTTTTATTTTTATTATAATTTTAATATTTTCATAGTAGTTTAAAATAAATGTATCTACTAATTTTTAATATTTTCATAGTAGTTATAAATAAACGTCAATTAGAAAAAAACAAATTTGTAAACTGAAATATTAAAATATTTTGATACACAATTCACTCACTGATCTAGAGCTGGTAATTGGGATGACAAACATTCGAATCAATCAATAATTTTTATTTTTATTATAATTTTTAATATTTTCATAGTTGTTTAAAATAAATGTATCCATTAGAAAAAAAAACAAATTTGTAAACTAAACTATTAAAATCTTTTGATACACAATTCATTCACTGTTTAAGAGCTGGTGATTGGGATGTTAATCATTCGATACGATCAATAATTTTTATTTTTATTCTAATTTTAATTAAATTTTCATAGTTGTTTAAAATAAATGTATCGATTAGAAAAAAACAAATTTGTAAACTAAACTTTTAAAATCTTTTGATACACGATTCACTCACTGATTTAGAGCTGGTGATTAGGATATCAAACATTCGCATTGATCATTAATATTTATTTTTATTCTAAATTTTAATATTTTCATAATAGTTTAAAATAAATGTATCGATTAGGAAAAAACCAATTTGTAAACTAAACTATTAAAATCTTTTGTTACACATTTCCCTCACTGATCTAGAGGTGGTGATTGGGATATCAAACATTTGAATCGATAAATAATTTTTAATTTTTTTCTAATTATTAATATTTTCATAGTATTTTTAAATAAATGTTTCGATTAGGAAAAAACAAATTTGTAGAATAAAATATTAAAATCTTTTGATACACAATTCACTTACTGATCTAGAGCTGGTGATTGGGATATCAAACATTCGAATCGATCATTAATTTTTATATTTATTCTATTTTTTAATATTTTTAAAACAGTTTAAAATAAATGTTTCGATTAGGAAAAAACAAATTTGTAAACCAATTTATTTAAATCTTTTGATACACAATTCACTCACAAACATATATATCAAACATTCGAATCGATCATTAATTTTTATATTTATTCTATTTTTTAATATATTCAAAACTGTTTAAAATAAATGTTTCGATTAGGAAAAATTAAATTTGTAAACCAAATTATTAAAATCTTTTGATACACAATTCACTCACTGATCTAAAGCTGGTGACTGCGATATCAGACATTTGAATCGATCAATAATTTTGATTTTTATTCTAATTTTTAATATTTTCATAGTAGTTTAAAATTAATGTATCGATTAGGAAACAACCAATATGCAAACTAAACTTTTAAAATATTTTGATACACAATTCACTCACTGATTTAGAGCTGGTGATTGGGATATCAAACATTCGCATTGATCAATAATATTTATTTTTATTCTAATTTTTCATATTTTCATAGTAGTTTAAAATAAATGTATCGGTTAGGAAAAAACCAATTCAAACATTCGAATCGATCAATTATTTTTATTTTTATTCAAATTTTAATTATTTTCATTGTAGTTTAAAATAAATGTAACAATTAGACAAAAACAAATTTGTAAACTAAACTATTAAATTCTTTTAATACACAATTCACTCACTGATCTAGATCTGGTGATTGGGATATCAAACTTTCGAATCGATCAATAATTTTTATATTTATTCTAGTTTTTAACATTTTCATAGTAGTTTAAAATAAATGTATCGATTAGGAAACAACAAATTTGTAAACTAAAATATTAAAATCTTTTGATACACAATTCATTCACTGATCTACAGCTGTTGATCGAAATATCAAACATTTGAATCGATGACTAATTTTGATTTTTATTCAACTTTTTATAATGTTCATAGTAGTTTAAAATAAATGTATCCATTAGGAAAAAACAAGTTTTAAACTAAAATATTAAAATCTTTTGATACTCAATTCACTGACTGAACTAGTGCTGGTGATTGGGATATCAAACATTCGAATCGATAAATAATTTTTATTTTTATTCTAATTTTTAATATGTTCATAGTAAATTAAAACAAATGTTTCCATTAGAAAATTTGTATACTAAACTAGTAAAATCTTTTGATACACAATTCACTCACTGATCTAGAGCTAGTGATTGGGATATCAAACATTCGAATCGATCAATAACTTTTATTTTTATTATAATTTTAATATTTTCATAGTAGTTTAAAATAAATGTATCTACTAATTTTTAATATTTTCATAGTAGTTATAAATAAACGTCAATTAGAAAAAAACAAATTTGTAAACTGAAATATTAAAATATTTTGATACACAATTCACTCACTGATCTAGAGCTGGTAATTGGGATGACAAACATTCGAATCAATCAATAATTTTTATTTTTATTATAATTTTTAATATTTTCATAGTTGTTTAAAATAAATGTATCCATTAGAAAAAAAAACAAATTTGTAAACTAAACTATTAAAATCTTTTGATACACAATTCATTCACTGTTTAAGAGCTGGTGATTGGGATGTTAATCATTCGATACGATCAATAATTTTTATTTTTATTCTAATTTTAATTAAATTTTCATAGTTGTTTAAAATAAATGTATCGATTAGAAAAAAACAAATTTGTAAACTAAACTTTTAAAATCTTTTGATACACGATTCACTCACTGATTTAGAGCTGGTGATTAGGATATCAAACATTCGCATTGATCATTAATATTTATTTTTATTCTAATTTTTAATATTTTCATAATAGTTTAAAATAAATGTATCGATTAGGAAAAAACCAATTTGTAAACTAAACTATTAAAATCTTTTGTTACACATTTCACTCACTGATCTAGAGGTGGTGATTGGGATATCAAACATTTGAATCGATAAATAATTTTTAATTTTTTTCTAATTATTAATATTTTCATAGTATTTTTAAATAAATGTTTCGATTAGGAAAAAACAAATTTGTAGAATAAAATATTAAAATCTTTTGATACACAATTCACTTACTGATCTAGAGCTGGTGATTGGGATATCAAACATTCGAATCGATCATTAATTTTTATATTTATTCTATTTTTTAATATTTTTAAAACAGTTTAAAATAAATGTTTCGATTAGGAAAAAACAAATTTGTAAACCAATTTATTTAAATCTTTTGATACACAATTCACTCACAAACATATATATCAAACATTCGAATCGATCATTAATTTTTATATTTATTCTATTTTTTAATATATTCAAAACTGTTTAAAATAAATGTTTCGATTAAGAAAAATTAAATTTGTAAACCAAATTATTAAAATCTTTTGATACACAATTCACTCACTGATCTAAAGCTGGTGACTGCGATATCAGACATTTGAATCGATCAATAATTTTGATTTTTATTCTAATTTTTAATATTTTCATAGTAGTTTAAAATTAATGTATCGATTAGGAAACAACCAATATGCAAACTAAAATATTAAAATCTTTTGATACACAATTCACTCACTAATCTAGAGCTGGTGATTGGGATATCAAACATTCGCATTGACCAATAATTTTTATTTTTGTTCTAATTTTTAATATTTTCATAGTAGTTTAAAATAAATGTATCCATTAAAAAAAAACAAATTTGTAAACTATACTATTAAAATCTTTTGATACACAATTCACTCACTGATCTAAAGCTGGTGACTGCGATATCAAACATTCGCATTGATCAATATTATTTATTTTTATTCTAATTTTTAATATTTTCATAATAGTTTAAAATAAATGTGTCGATTAGGAAAAAACCAATTTGTAAACTAAACTATTAAAATCTTTTGTTACACATTTCACTCACTGATCTAGAGGTGGTGATTGGGATATCAAACATTTGAATCGATAAATAATTTTTAATTTTTTTCTAATTATTAATATTTTCATAGTATTTTTAAATAAATGTTTCGATTAGGAAAAAACAAATTTGTAGAATAAAATATTAAAATCTTTTGATACACAATTCACTCACTGATCTAGAGCTGGTGATTGGGATATCAAACATTCGAATCGATCATTAATTTTTATATTTATTCTATTTTTTAATATTTTTAAAACAGTTTAAAATAAATGTATCCATTAGGAAAAAACAAGTTTGTAAACTAAAATATTAAAATCTTTTGATACACAATTGACTGACTGGCCTAGAACTGGTGATTGGGATATCAAACATTTGATTCGATCAATAATTCTTTTTTTTATTCTAATTTTTAATATTTTCATAGTAGTTTAAAATAAATGTAAATTAGAAAAAAACAAATTTGTAAACTAAAGTATTTAAAAAATTTTATACGAAAATTACACACAGCTTTAGAGCTGGCGATTGAGATATTAAATATTTGAATCGATCAAAAATTTTGATTTTTATTCAACTTTTTAATATTTTCATAGTAGTTTAAAATAAATGTATCTATTAGAAAAAAACAAATTTGTAAACTAAACTATTAAAATCTTTTGATACACGATTCACTCACTGATCTAGAGCTGGTGATTGTAATATCAAACATTCGAATCGATAATTAATTTTTATATTTATTCTAATTTTTAATATTTTCATAGCAGTTTTAAATAAATGTATCATTAGGAAAAATAAATTTGTAAACTAAAATATTAAAAACTTTTGATACACAATTCACTCACTGATCTAGAGCTGATGATTGGGATATAAAACATTCAAATCGATCAATAAATTTTATTTTTATTCTAATTTTTAATATTTCATAGAAGTTTAAAATAAATTTATCCATTAGAGAAAACAAATTTGTAAACTAAGCTATTAAAATCGTTTGATACACAATTCACTAACTGATCTAGAGCTGGTGATTGAGGTGTCAAACATTTGAATCGTTCGATAATTTTTATTATTATTCTAATTTTTAATATTTTTGTAGTAGTTTAAAATAAATGTATCGATTAGAAAAAAACAAATTTGTAATCTAAACTATTTAAATCTTTTGATACACAATTCACTCACTGATCTGGAGATGGTGATTGGGATATCAAACATTCGCATTGATCAATAATTTTTATTTTTATTCTAATTTTTAATATTTTTATAGTAGTTTAAAATAAATGTATCCATTAGAAAAAAAAACAAATTTTTAAACTAAACTATTAAAATCTTTTGATACACAATTCACTCACTAATCTAGAGCTGGTTATTGGGATGTCCAAAATTCGAAACGATCAATAATTTTTAAATATTTCGATTAGGAAACAACAAATTTGTAAATTAAAATATTAAAATCTTTTGATACACAATTCATTCACTGATCTACAGCAGGTGATCGAAATATCAAACATTTGAATCGATAAATAATTTTGATTTTTATTCAACTTTTTATAATGTTCATAGTAGTTTAAAATAAATGTATCCATTAAGAAAAAACAAGTTTTTAAACTAAAATATTAAAATCTTTTGAAACACAATTCACTGACTGATCTATTGCTGGTGATTGGGATATCAAACATTCGAATCGATAAATAATTTTGATTTTTATTCTAATTTTTAATATTTTCATAGTAGTTTAAAATAAATGTTTCCATTAGAAAAAACAAATTTGTATACTAAACTAGTAAAATCTTTTGATACACAATTCACTCACTGATCTAGAGCTAGTGATTGGGATATCAAACATTCGAATCGATCAATAATTTTTATTTTTATTCTAATTTTTAATATTTTCATAGGAGTTATAAATAAACGTCAATTAGAAAAATAAATTTGTAAACTAAAATATTAAAATATTTTGATACACAATTCACTCACTGATCTAGAGCTGGTAATTGGGATGACAAACATTCGAATCAATCAATAATTTTTATTTTTATTATAATTTTTAATATTTTCATAGTAGTTTAAAATAAATGTATCCATTAGAAAAAAAAAACAAATTTGTAATCTAAAGTATTAAAATCTTTTGATACACAATTCATTCACTGTTTTAGAGCTGGTGATTGGGATGTCAAACATTCGAAACGATCAATAATTTTATTTTTATTCTAATTTTAATTATATTTTCATAGTTGTTTAAAATAAATGTATCGATTAGAAAAAAACAAATTTGTAAACTAAACTTTTTAAATATTTTGATACACAATCCACTCACTGATTTAGAGCTGGTGATTGGGATATCAAACATTCGCATTGATCAATAATATTTATTTTTATTCTAATTTTTCATATTTTCATAGTAGTTTAAAATAAATGTATCGGTTAGGAAAAAACCAATTCAAACATTCGAATCGATCAATTATTTTTATTTTTATTCAAATTTTAATTATTTTCATAGTAGTTTAAAATAAATGTATCAATTACACAAAAACAAATTTGTAAACTAAACTATTAAATTCTTTTAATACACAATTCACTCACTGATCTAGATCTGGTGATTGGGATATCAAACTTTCGAATCGATCAATAATTTTTATATTTATTCTAGTTTTTAACATTTTCATAGTAGTTAAAAATAAATGTATCGATTAGGAAACAACAAATTTGTAAACTAAAATATTAAAATCTTTTGATACACAATTCATTCACTGATCTACAGCTGTTGATCGAAATATCAAACATTTGAATCGATGACTAATTTTGATTTTTATTCAACTTTTTATAATGTTCATAGTAGTTTAAAATAAATGTATCGATTAGAAAAAAACAAATTTGTAAACTAAACTAGTAAAATCTTTTGATACACAATTCACTCACTGATCTAGAGCTAGTGATTGGGATATCAAACATTCGAATCGATCAATAACTTTTATTTTTATTATAATTTTAATATTTTCATAGTAGTTTAAAATAAATGTATCTACTAATTTTTAATATTTTCATAGTAGTTATAAATAAACGTCAATTAGAAAAAAACAAATTTGTAAACTGAAATATTAAAATATTTTGATACACAATTCACTCACTGATCTAGAGCTGGTAATTGGGATGACAAACATTCGAATCAATCAATAATTTTTATTTTTATTATAATTTTTAATATTTTCATAGTAGTTTAAAATAAAGGTATCCATTAGAAAAAAAAACAAATTTGTAAACTAAACTATTAAAATCTTTTGATACACAATTCATTCACTGTTTAAGAGCTGGTGATTGGGATGTTAATCATTTGATACGATCAATAATTTTTATTTTTATTCTAATTTTAATTAAATTTTCATAGTTGTTTAAAATAAATGTATCGATTAGAAAAAAACAAATTTGTAAACTAAACTTTTAAAATCTTTTGATACACGATTCACTCACTGATTTAGAGCTGGTGATTAGGATATCAAACATTCGCATTGATCAATAATATTTATTTTTATTCTAATTTTTAATATTTTCATAGTAGTTTAAAATAAATGTATCGATTAGGAAAAAACCAATTTGTAAACTAAACTATTAAAATCTTTTGTTACACATTTCACTCACTGATCTAGAGGTGGTGATTGGGATATCAAACATTTGAATCGATAAATAATTTTTAATTTTTTTCAAATTATTAATATTTTCATAGTATTTTTAAATAAATGTTTCGATTAGGAAAAAACAAATTTGTAGAATAAAATATTAAAATCTTTTGATACACAATTCACTCACTGATCTAGAGCTGGTGATTGGGATATCAAACATTCGAATCGATCATTAATTTTTATATTTATTCTATTTTTTAATATTTTTAAAACAGTTTAAAATAAATGTATCCATTAGGAAAAAACAAGTTTGTAAACTAAAATATTAAAATCTTTTGATACACAATTGACTGACTGGCCTAGAACTGGTGATTGGGATTTCAAACATTTGATTCGATCAATAATTCTTTTTTTTATTCTAATTTTTAATATTTTCATAGTAGTTTAAAATAAATGTAAATTAGAAAAAAACAAATTTGTAAACTAAAGTATTTAAAAAATTTTATACGAAAATTACACACAGCTTTAGAGCTTGCGATTGAGATATTAAATATTTGAATCGATCAAAAATTTTGATTTTTATTCAACTTTTTAATATTTTCATAGTAGTTTAAAATAAATGTATCTATTAGAAAAAAACAAATTTGTAAACTAAACTATTAAAATCTTTTGATACACGATTCACTCACTGATCTAGAGCTGGTGATTGTAATATCAAACATTCGAATCGATCATTAATTTTTATATTTATTCTAATTTTTAATATTTTCATAGCAGTTTTAAATAAATGTATCATTAGGAAAAAAAAATTTGTAAACTAAAATATTAAAAACTTTTGATACACAATTCACTCACTGATCTAGAGCTGATGATTGGGATATAAAACATTCAAATCGATCAATAACTTTTATTTTTATTCTAATTTTTAATATTTCATAGAAGTTTAAAATAAATTTATCCATTAGAGAAAACAAATTTGTAAACTAAGCTATTAAAATCGTTTGATACACAATTCACTCACTGATCTAGAGCTGGTGATTGAGGTGTCAAACATTTGAATCGTTCGATAATTTTTATTATTATTCTAATTTTTAATATTTTCGTAGTAGTTTAAAATAAATGTATCGATTAGAAAAAAACAAATTTGTAAACTAAACTATTTAAATCTTTTGATACACAATTCACTCACTGATCTGGAGCTGGTGATTGGGATATCAAACATTCGCATTGATCAATCATTTTTATTTTTATTCTAATTTTTAATATTTTTATAGTAGTTTAAAATAAATGTATCCATTAGAAAAAAAAACAAATTTTTAAACTAAACTATTAAAATCTTTTGACACACAATTCACTCACTAATCTAGAGCTGGTTATTGGGATGTCCAAAATTCGAAACGATCATTAATTTTTATTTTTATTCTAATTTTAGATATTTTCATATTTGTTTAAAATAAATGTATCCATTTGGAAAAAACAAGTTTGTAAACTATAATATTAAAATCTTTTGATACAAAATTTACTCACTGATCTAGAGCTGGTGATTGGGATATCAAACATTCAAATCGATCTATAATTTTTATATTTATTCTAATTATTAATATTTTCATAGTTGTTTATAATAAATGTTTCGATTAGGAAAAAACCAATTTGTAGACTAAAATATTAAAATCTTTTGATACACAATTCACTCACTGATCTAGAGCTGGTGATTGGTATTTCAAACATTCGAATCGATCATTAATTTTTATATTTATTCTATTTTTTAATATTTTGAAAACTGTTTAAAATAAATGTTTCGATTAGGAAAAATTAAATATGTAAACCAAACTATTAAAATCTTTTGATACACAATTCACTCACTGATCTAAAGCTGGTGACTGGGATATCAGACATTTGAATCGATCAATAATTTTGATTTTTATTCTAATTTTTAATATTTTCATAGTAGTTTAAAATATATGTATCGATTAGGAAACAACCAGTTTGCAAACTAAAATGTTAAAATCTTTTGATACACAATTCACTCACTGATCTAGGGCTGTTGATTGTGATATCAAACATTCGAATCGATCAATAATTTTTATTTTTATTTTAATTTTTAACATTTTCATAGTAGTTTGAAATAAATGTTCTGATTAGGAAAAAACAAATCTGTAAAATAAAATATTCAAATCATTTGATACACAATTCATTCACTGATCTACAGCTGGTGATTGAAATATCAAACATTTGAATCGATAAATAATTTTGATTTGTATTCAACTTTTTAATATGTTCATAGTAGTTTAAAATAAATGTATCCATTAGGAAAAAACAAGTTTGTAAACTAAAATATTAAAATCTTTTGATACACAATTGACTGACTGGCCTAGACCTGGTGATTGGGATATCAAACATTTGAATCGATCAATAATTCTTTTTTTTATTCTAATTTTTAATATTTTCATAGTAGTTTAAAATAAATGTAAATTAGAAAAAAACAAATTTGTAATCTAAAATATTTAAAAAATTTTATACGAAAATTACACACAGCTTTAGAGCTGGCGATTGAGATATTAAATATTCGAATCGATCAAAAATTTTGATTTTTATCCAACTTTTTAATATTTTCATAGTAGTTTAAAATAAATGTATCTATTAGAAAAAAACAAATTTGTAAACTAAACTATTAAAATCTTTTGATACACGATTCACTCACAGATCTAGAGCTGGTAATTGTAATATCAAACATTCGAATCGATCATTAATTTTTATATTTATTCTAATTTTTAATATTTTCATAGCAGTTTAAAATAAATGTTTCGATTAGGAAAAATTAAATTTGTAAACCAATTTATTTAAATCTTTTGATACACAATTCACTCACTGATCTAAAACTGGTGATCGGGATGTCAAACATTCGAAACGATCAATAATTTTTATTTTTATTCTAATTTTTAATATTTTCATAGTAGTTTAAAATAAATGTATCATTAGGAAAAAAAAATTTGTAAACTAAACTATTAAAATCTTTTGATACACGATTCACTCACAGATCTAGAGCTGGTAATTGTAATATCAAACATTCGAATCGATCATTAATTTTTATATTTATTCTAATTTTTAATATTTTCATAGCAGTTTAAAATAAATGTTTCGATTAGGAAAAATTAAATTTGTAAACCAATTTATTTAAATCTTTTGATACACAATTCACTCACTGATCTAAAACTGGTGATCGGGATGTCAAACATTCGAATCGATAAATAATTTTTTTTTAATTCTAATTTTTAATACTTTCATAGTAGTTTAAAATAAATGTATCGATTAGAAAAAAACAAATTTGTGAACCAATCTATTCAAATCTTTTGATAAACAATTCACTCACTGATCTAGAGCTGGTGATTGGGATATCAAATATTCGCATTGATCAATAATATTCATTTTTTTTCTAATTTTTAATATTTTCATAGTAGTTTAAAATAAATGTATCCATAAGAAAAAAACAAATTTGTAAACTAAACTATTAAAATCTTTTTATACATAATTCACTCACTGATCTAGAGGTGGTAATTGGGATATCAAACATTTATATCGATAAATAATTTTTATTTTTATTCTAATTTTTAATATTTCATAGAAGTTTAAAATAAATTTATCCATTAGAGAAAACAAATTTGTAAACTAAGCTATTAAAATCGTTTGATACACAATTCACTCACTGATCTAGAGCTGGTGATTGAGGTGTCAAACATTTGAATCGTTCGATAATTTTTATTATTATTCTAATTTTTAATATTTTCATAGTAGTTTAAAATAAATGTATCGATTAGAAAAAAACAAATTTTTAAACTAAACTATTTAAATCTTTTGATACACAATTCACTCACTTATCTAGAGCTGGTGATTGGGATATCAAACATTCGCATTGATCAATAATTTTTATTTTTATTCTAATTTTTAATATTTTCATAGTAGTTTAAAATAAATGTATCCATTAGAAAAAAAACAAATTTGTAAACTAAACTATTTAAATCTTTTGATACACAATTCACTCACTGATCTAGAGCTGGTTATTGGGATGTCCAAAATTCGAAACGATCAATAATTTTTATTTTAATTCTAATTTTTAATATTTTCATAGAAGTTTAAAATAAATTTATCATTAGGAAAAAAAAAATTTGTAAACTAAACTATTAAAAACTTTTGATACACAATTCACTCACTGATATAGAGCTGGTTTTTGGGATATCAAACATTCCAATCGAACAGTAATTTTTATTTTTATTCTAATTTTAGATATTTTCATATTTGTTTAAAATAAATGTATCCATTAGAAAAAAAAAAATTTGTAAACTAACCTATTAAAATATTTTGATACACAATTCACTCACTGATCAAGAGCTGGTGATTGGGATATAAAACATTCAAATCAATCAATAATTTTTATTTTTATTTTGATTTTAAATATTTTCATACTTGTTTAAAATAAATGTATCGATTAGAAAAAAACAAATTTGTAAACTAAACTTTTAAAATCTTTTGATACACAATTCACTCACTGATCTAGAGCTGGTGATTGGGATATCAAACATTCGCATTGATCAATAATATTTATTTTTATTCTAATTTTTAATATTTTCATAGTAGTTTAAAATAAATATATCCATTGGAAAAAAACAAATTTGTAAACTAAACTATTAAAATCTTTTGATACACAATTCACTCACTGATCTAGTGGTGGTGATTGGGATATCAAACATTTGAATCGATAAATAATTTTTATTTTTATTCTAATTATTAATATTTTCATAGTAGTTTTAAATAAATGTTTCGATTAGGAAAAAACCAGTTTGTAGACAAAAATATTAAAATCTTTTGATACACAATTCACGCAGTGATCTAGAGCTGGAGAATGGGATATCAAACATTCGAATCGATCATTAATTTTTATATTTATTCTAATTTTTAATATATTTATAGCAGTTTAAAATAAATGTTTCGATTAGGAAAAATAAAATTTGTAAACTAAAATTTTAAAAAATTTTGATACACAATTCACTCACTGATCTAGAGCTGGTGATTGGGATATCAAACATTCGCATTGATCAATAATTTTAGTTTTTATTCAACTATATATTATGTTCATAGTATTTTAAATAAATGTATCCATTAGGAAAAAACAAGTTTGTAAACTATAATATTAAAATCTTTTGATACAAAATTTACTCACTGATCTAGAGCTGGTGATTGGGATATCAAACATTCAAATCGATCTATAATTTTTATATTTATTCTAATTTTTAATATTTTCATAGTTGTTTTAAATAAATGTTTCGATTAGGAAAAAACCAATTTGTAGACTAAAATATTAAAATCTTTTGATACACAATTTACGCAGTGATCTAGGGCTGGAGAATGGGATATCAAACATTCGAATCGATCATTAATTTTTATTTTTATTCTAATTTTTAATATTTTCATAGTAGTTTAAAATAAATGTAAATTAGAAAAAAACAAATTTGAAAATTAAAATATTAAAAAATTTTTATAAGAAATGTACACACATTTTTAAAGCTAGCGATTTAGATATTAAATATTCGAATCGATCAAAAATTTTGATTTTTATTCAACTTTTTATTATTTTCATAGTAGTTTAAAATAAATGTATCCATTAGAAAAAAACAAATTTGTAAACTAAACTATTAAAATCTTTTTATACACAATTCACTCACTGATCTAGAGCTGGTCATTGGGATATTAAACATTTATATCGATAAATAATTTTTATTTTTATTCTAATTATTAATATTTTCATAGTAGTTTTAAATAAATGTTTCGATTAGAAAAAACCAATTTGTAAACTAAACTATTAAAATCTTTTGATACACAATTCACTCGCTGATCTAGATGTGGTGATTGGGATATCAAACATTCGAATCGATCATTAGTTTTTATATTTATTCTAATTTTTAATATATTCATAGCAGTTTAAAATAAATGTTTCGATTAGGAAAAAACAAATTTGTAAACCAAACTATTAAAATCTTTTGATACACGATTCACTCACTGATCTAGAGCTGGTGATTGGGATATAAAACATTCAAATCGATCAATAATTTTTATTTTTATTCTAATTTTTAATATTTCATAGAAGTTTAAAATAAATTTATCCATTAGAGAAAACAAATTTGTAAACTAAGCTATTAAAATCGTTTGATAAACAATTCACTCACTGATCTAGAGCTAGTGATTGAGGTATCAAACATTTGAATCGTTCGATAATTTTTATTATTATTCTAATTTTTAATGTTTTCATAGTAGTTTAAAATAAATGTATCGATTAAAAAAAACAAATTTGTAAACTAAACTATTTAAATCTTTTGATACACAATTCACTCACTGATCTAGAGCTGGTGATTGGGATATCAAACATTCGAATTGATCAATAACTTTTATTTTTATTCTAATTTTTAATATTTTCATAGTAGTTTAAAATAAATGTATCCATTAGAAAAAAACAAATTTGCAAACTTAACTATTAAAATCTTTTGATACACAATTCACTCACTGATCTAGAGCTGGTTATTGGGATGTCAAAAATTCAAAACGATCAATAATTTTTATTTTTATTCTAATTTTTAATATTTTCATAGAAGTTTAAAATAAATATATCATTAGGAAAAAAAAATTTGTAAACTATAATATTAAAATCTTTTGATACACAATTCACTCACTGATCTAGAGCTGGTGATTGGGATATAAAACATTCAAATCGATTTATAATTTTTATATTTATTCTAATTATTAATATTTTCATAGTTGTTTTAAATAAATGTTTCGATTAGGAAAAAAACAATTTGTAGACTAAAATATTAAAATCTTTTGATACACAATTCACGCAGTGATCTAGAGCTGGTGATTGGGATATCAAACATTCGCATTGATCAATAATATTTATTTATATTCTAATTTTTAATATTTTCATAGTAGTTTAAAAATAATGTATCGATTAGAAAAAAAACAAATTTGTAAACTAAATTATTCAAATCTTTTGATACACAATTCACTCACTGATCTAGAGCTGGTGATTGGGATATCAAACATTCGCATTGATCAATAATTTTAATTTTTATTCAACTTTATAATATGTTCATAGTATTTTAAATAAATGTATCCATTAGGAAAAAACAAGTTTGTAAACTATAATATTAAAATCTTTTGATACAAAATTTATTCGCTGATCTAGAGCTGGTGATTGGGATATCAAACATCTAAATCGATCTATAATTTTTATATTTATTCTAATTATTAATATTTTAATATATACTATTTCATCGATCTAGAGCTGGTAATTGGGATGTCAAACATTCGAAACGATCAATAATTTTTATTTTTATTCCAATTATTAATATTGTCATAGTAGTTTTAAATAAATGTTTCTATTATGAAAAAACAAGTTTGTAAACTAAAATGCTAAAATCTTTTGATACACAATTCACTCTGTGATTTAAAGCTAATGAATTGGTTATCAAACATTCGAATTGATCATTAACATTTATTTAAATTCTAATTTTTAATATTTTCATAGTAGTTTTAAATAAATGTATCGATTAGAAAAAAACAAATTTTTAAACTAAAATACTAAAATCTTTTAATACACGATTCACTCACTGATCTAGAGCTGGTGATTGGAATATCAAACATTCAAATCGATCAATAATTTTTATTTTTATTCTAATTTTTAATATTTTCATAGTAGTTTAAAATAAATTTTTCCATTAGAAAAAAACAAATTTGTAAACTAAAATATTAAAATCTTTTGATAAGCAATTCACTCACTGATCAAGAGCTGGTGATTGGGATATCAAACATTTTAATCGATAAATAATTTTTATTTTTATTCTAATTTTTAAAATTATCATAGTAGTTTAAAATAAATGTATCGATTAGGAAAAAAAAATTTGTAAACTAAAATATTAAAATCTTTTGATACACAATTCACTCACTGATCTAGAGCAGGTGATTGGGATATCAAACATTCGAATCGATAATCAATTTTTATTTTTATTCTAATTTTTAATATGTTCATAGTAGTTTAAAATAAATGTATCGATTAGAAAAAAACAAATTTGTAAACTAAAATATTAAAATCTTTTGATACACAATTCACTTACTGATCTAGAGCTGGTGATTGGGGTATCAAACATTCGAATCGATCATTAATTTTTATATTTATTCTAATTTTTAATATTTTCATAGTAGTTTAAAATAAATGTTTCCATTAGAAAAAAACAAATTTGTAAACTAAAATATTAAAATCTTTTGATAAGCAATTCACTCACTGATCAAGAGCTGGTGATTGAGTTACCAAACATTTAAATAGATCAATAATTTTTATTTTTATTCCAATTTTCAATATTTTCATAGTAGTTTAAAATAAATGTTTCCATTAGAAAAAAACAAATTTCTAAACTAAACTATTCAAATCTTTTGATAAACAATTCACTCAATGATCAAGAGCTGGTGATTGAATTACCAAACATTTGAATCGATCAATAATTTTTATTTTTATTCTAATTTTCAATATATTCATAGTAGTTTAAAATAAATGTTTCCATTAGAAAAAAACAAATTTTTAAACTAAACTATTAAAATGTTTTATTACGAAATTCACTCACAGATCAAGAGCTGGTGTTTGAGTTACCAAACATTTGAATCGACCAATAATTTTTATTTATATTCTAATTATCATTATTTTCATAGTAGTTTAAAATAAATGTATCGATTGGAAAAAACAAGTTTGTAAACTAAACTATTCAAATCTTTTGATACAAATTTCACTCATTGATCTAGAGCTGGTAATTGGGATGTCAAACATTCGAAACGATCAATAATTTTTATTTTTATTCCAATTATTAATATTTTCATAGTAGTTTTAAATAAATGTTTCGATTAGGAAAAAACAAGTTTGTAAACTAAAATGTTAAAATCTTTTGATACACAATTCACTCTGTGATGTAAAGCTGGTGAATGGGTTATCAAACGTTCGAATTGATCATCAACATTTATATAAATTCTAATTTTTAATATTTTCATAGTAGTTTAAAATAAATGTATCGATTAGAAAAAAACAAATTTGTAAACTAAAATACTAAAATCTTTTGATACACGATTCACTCACTGATCTAGAGCTGGTGATTGGGGTATCAAACATTCGAATCGATCATTAATTTTTATATTTATTCTAATTTTTAATATTTTCATAGTAGTTTAAAATAAATGTTTCCATTAGAAAAAAACAAATTTGTAAACTAATATATTAAAATCTTTTGATAAGCAATTCACTCACTGATAAAGAGCTGGTGATTGAGTTACCAAACATTTGAATAGATCAATAATTTTTATTTTTATTCTTATTTTCAATATTTTCATAGTAGTTTAAAATAAATGTTTCCATTAGAAAAAAACAAATTTGTAAACTATACTATTAAAATGTTTTGATACGAAATTCACTCACAGATCAAGAGCTGGTGTTTAGTTACCAAACATTTGAATCGATCAATAATTTTTATTTTTATTCTAATTTTCAATATTTTCATAGTAGTTTAAAATAAATGTATCCATTGGAAAAAACCAGTTTGTAAACTAAACTATTCAAATCTTTTGATACAAATTTCACTCGTTGATCTAGAGCTGGTGATTGGGATATCAAACATTCGGATAGATCAATAATTTTTATTTTTATTCCAATTATTAATATTTTCATAGTAGTTTTAAATAAATGTTTCGATTAGGAAAAAACAAGTTTGTAAACTAAAATATTAAAATCTTTTGATATACAATTCACTCTGTGATCTAGAGCTGGTGAATGGGTTATCAAACATTCGAATTGATCAATAAAATTTATTTAAATTCTAATTTTTAATATTTTCATAGTAGTTTAAAATAAATGTATCGATTAGAAAAAAACAAATTTGTAAACTAAAATATTAAAATCTTTTGATACACGATTTACTCACTGATCTAGAGCTGGTGATTAGGATATCAAACATTCGAATCGATCATTAATTTTTATATTTATTTTAATTTTAATATTTTCATAGCAGTTTACAATAAATGAATCGATTAGGAAAAATTAAATTTGTAAACTAAAATATTAAAATCTTTTAATACACAATTCCCTCACTGATCTAGAGCTGGTGATTGGGGTATTAAACATTCGAATCGGTTATTAATTTTTATATTTATTCTAAATTTTAATATTTTCATAGTAGTGGTTTAAAATAAATGTTTCAATTAGAAAAAAACAAATTTGTAAACTAAAATATTAAAATCTTTTGATAAACAATTCACTCACTGATCAAGAGCTGGTGATTGAGTTACCAAACATTTGAATCGATCAATAATTATCTTTTCTAATGGATACATTTATTTTAAAGTACCATGCAAATATTGGAAATTTGAATAAAAATAAAAATTATTGATCGATTCGAATGTTTGAAATCACAATCACCAGCTCTAGAGCAGTGAGTGAATTGCTTATCAAAAGATTTTAATGGTTTAGTTTACAAATTTTTTTTTTCTAATGAAAACATTTATTTTAAACTACTATGAAAATATTAAAATTAGGATAGAAATAAAAATTATTGATCGTTTCGAATGTTTGACATCCCAATTACCAGCTTTATATCAGTGAGTGAATTGTGTATCAAAAGATTTGAATAGTTTGGTTTACAAATTTGTTTTTTCCTAATCGATACATATATTTTAAACTACTATGAAAATATTAAAAATTAAAATAAAAATATAAAATATTTATCGATTCGAATGTTTGATATCCCAATCACCAGCTCTAGATCACTGAGTGAATTGTGTATCAAAAGGTTTTTAATATTTTAGTTTACAAATTTTTTTTTTCTAATCGATACATTTATTTTAAACTACTATGAAAATATTAAAAATTAGAATTAAAATCAAAACTAATGATCGTTTCGATTGTTTAATATCCCAATCACCAGCTCTAGATCAGTGAGTGAATTGTGTATCAAAAGATTTTAATATTTTAGTTTACAAATTTTTTTTTCCTAATCGATACATTTATTTTAAACAACTATGAAAATATTAAAAATTAGAATAAAAATAAAAATTATTTATCTATTCGAATGTTTGATATCCCAATCACCAGCTCTAGATCAGTGAGTGAATTGTGTATAAAAAGATTTTAATATTTTAGTTTACAAATTTTGTCTAATTGATACATTTATTTTAAACTACTATGAAAATATTTAAAATTAGAATTAAAATAAAAAATATTGATCGATTCGAATGTTTGATATCCCAATCACCAGCTCTAGATCAGTGAAAAAATTGCGTATCAAAAGATTTGAATAGTTTAGTTTACAAATTTGTTTTTTTCCAATGGATACATTTATTTTAAAGTACTATGAAAATATTAAAAAGTTGAATAAAAATAGAAATTATTGATCGATTCGAATGTTTGATATCCCAAATATCAGCTCTAAATCATTGAGTGAATTGAGTATCAAAAGATTTTAATAGTTTAGTTTACAAATTTGTTTTTTTTTCTAATGGTAACATTTATTTTATACTACTATGAAATATTAAAAATTACAATAAAAATAAAAATTATAGATTGATTCGAATGTCTGATATCCTAAACACTAAGTCTAGATCAGTCAGTGAATTGTGGATCAAAAGATTTTAATGGTTTGGTTTACAAATTTGTTTTTTTTCTAATGGATACATTTATTTAAAACTACTATGAAAATATTAAAAATTAGGATAAAAATAAAAATTATTTATCGATTCGAATGTTTGATATCCCAATCACCAGCTGTAAATCAGCGAGTGAATAGCGTATCAAAACATTATAAAAGTTTAGTTTACAAACTTGTTTTTTTCTAATGGAAAGATTTATTTTAAACTACCATGAAAATATTGAAAATTAGAATTTATATAAAAATTATTGATCGATTTGAATGTTTGATATCCCACTCACCAGCTCTAGATTAGTGAGTGAATTGTGTATCAAAAGATTATAATAGTTTAGTTTACAAATTTGTTTTTTTCTAATGTATACATTTACTTTAAACTACTATGAAAATATTATAGTTGAATAAAATTAAATTTATTGATCGATTAGAATGTTTAATATCTCAATCGCAAGCTCAAAAGCTGTGAGTGAATTTCGTCTAAAAAAATTTAATTATTTAGATTACAAATTTGTTTTTTTCTAATCGATACATTTATTTTAAACTATTATGAAAATATTAAAAATTATAATAAAATTAAAAATTTCTGATTGATTCGAAAGTTTTATATCTCAATCACCAGCTCTAGATCACCGAGTGAATTGTGTATCAAAATATTTTAATAGTTTAGTTTACAAATTTGTTTTTTTCCAATGGATTCAATTAATTTAAACTGCTATGAAAATATTAAAAATTAGAATAAAAATAAAAATTATTGATCTATTCGAATGTTTGATATTCCAATCACCAGCTCAGTGAGTGAATTGTGTATCAAAAGATTTTAATGTTTTAGTTTACAAATTTGTTTTTTTCTAATGGAAACATTTATTTTAAACAACTATGAAAATATTAAAAATTAGAATAAAAATAAAATTTATTGATCGATTTAATTGTTTGATACCTCAATCACCAGCTCTAGATCAGTGAGTGAATTGTGTATCAAAAGATTTTAATAATTTAGTTTACAAATTTGTTTTTTTCTAATGGATACATTTATTTTAAACTACTATGACAATATTAAAAATTTGAATAAAAATAGAAATTATTGATCGTTTTGAATGTTTGACATTCCAATTACCAGCCCTAGATCAGTGAGTGAATTGTGTATCAAAAGATTTTAACAATTGAGTTTAAAAGTTTGTTTTTTTCTAATGGATACATTTATTTTAAACTAATATGAAAATATTAAAAATTAGAATAAAAATAAAAATTAATGATCAATGCGAATGTTTGATATCCAAATCACTAGCTCTAGATCAGTGGGAAAATTGTGTGTCAAAAGATTTGAATAGTTCAGTTTACAAATTTGTTTTTTTCTAATGGAAACATTAATTTTAAACTACTATGAAAATATTAAAAATTAGAATAAAAATAAAAATTATTTATCGATTCGAATGTTTGATATCCCAATCACCAGCTCTAGATCAGTGAGTGAATTGTGTATCAATAATTTTAATATTTTAGTTTACAAATTTGTTTTTTTCTAATCGATACATTTATTTTAAACTACTATGAAAATGTTAAAAAGTAGAATAAATATAAAAATTAATGATCCATTCGAACGTTTGATATCCCAATCACCAGCTCTAGATCACTGAGTGAATTGTGTATCAAAAGATTTTAATATTTTATTTTACAAATTTGTTTTTTCCTAATCAAAACATTTATTTTAAACTACTATGAAAATATTAAAAATTAAAATAAAAATAAAAATTATTGATCTATTCGAATGTTTGATATCCCAGTCATTAGCTCTAGATCAATGAGTGAATTGCGTTTCAAAACAATTTAATAGGTTAGTTTACAAATTTGTTTTTTTCTAATCGAAACTTTATTTTAAACTACAATGAAAATATTGAAAATAAGAATAAAAATAAAAATTATTGATCGATTCAAATGTTTGGTAACTCAATCACCAGCTCTTTATCATTGAATGAATTGTGTATCAAAAGATTTTAATATTTTAGTTTACAAAATAATTTAGTTTACAAACTTGTTTTTTCCTAATGGATACATTTATTTTAAAATACTTTGAACAAATTAAAAAATTGAATAAAAATCAAAATTATTGATCTATTCAAATGTTTGATATTTCATTCACCAGCTAAAGATAAGTAAGTGAATTGTGTACCAAAAGATTTTAATAGTTTAGTTTACAAATTTGTTTTTTTCTAATGGATACATTTATTTTAAACTACTATGAAAATATTAAAAAGTTGAATAAAAACCAAAATTTTTGATCGATTCGAATATTTAATACCTCAATTAAAAGCCGTAAAGCTGTGTGATAGTTTCATCTAAACATTTTTTAATATTTTAGTTTACAAATTTGTTTTGTTCTACTCAACACATTTATTTTTAACTACTATGAAAATATTAAAAATTAGAATAAAAATAAAAAATTTTGATCGATTCGAGTATTTGGTTTCCCAATCACCAGCTATAGATCAGTGAGTGAATTGTGTATTAAAAGATTTTAATAGTTCAATTTACAAATTTGTTTTTTTCTAGTGGATACATTTATTTTAAACTACTATGAAAATATTAAAAATAAGAATAAAAATAAAACTTTTTGATCGATTCGAATGTTTGATATCCCAATCACCAGGTCTGGAGTAGTCAGTAAATTGTGTATCAAAAGATTTTAATAGTTTAGTTTACAAATTGGTTTTTTTCTATTGGAAACATTTATTTTAAACAACCATGAAAAGATTAAAAATTAGAATAAAAATAAAAATTATTGATCGATTCGAATGTTTGATATCACAATCACCAGCTCTAGATCAGTGAGTGAATTGTGTATCAAAAGATTTTAATATTTTAGTTTACAAATCTGTTTTTTTCTAATGGAAACATTTATTTTAAACTACTATGAAAATATTAAAAATTAGAATAAAAATAAAATTTATTGATCGATTCAATTGTTTGATACCTCAACCACCAGCTCTAGATCAGTGAGTGAATTGTGTATCAACAGATTTTAACAATTTAGTTCACAAATTTGTTTTTACTAATGGATACATTTATTTTAAACTACTATGAAAATTTTATAAATTAGAATAAAAATAAAAATTATTGATCAATGCGAATGTTTGATATCCCAATCACCAGCTCTAGATCAGTGGGTGAATTGTGTATCAAAAGATTTGAATAGTTTAGTTTACAAATTTGTTTTTTTCTGATCGATACATTTATTTTAAACTACTATGAAAATAATAAAAATTAGAATAAAAATAAAAATTATTTATCGATTCGAATGTTTAATATTCCAATCACCAGCTCTAGATCACTGAGTGAATTGTGTTTCAAAAGATTTTAATATTTTAGTTTACAAATTTGTTTTTTCCTAATCAATGCATTTATTTTAAACTACTGTGAAAATATTAAAAATTAGAATAAAAATAAAAATTATTGATCTATTCGAATGTTTGATATCCCAGTCATTAGCTCTAGAGCAGTGAGTGAATTGTGTATCAAAAAATTTCAATAGTTTAGTTTACAAATTTGTTTGTGTCTAATTGATACATTTATTTTAAACTACTATGAAAATATTGACAATAAGAATAAAAATAAAAATTATTGATCGATTCAAATGTTTGGTAACTCAATCACCAGCTCTTGATCATTGAGTGAATTGTGTATCAAAAGATTTTAATATTTTTGTTTACAAAATAATTTAGTTTACAAACTTGTTTTTTCCTAATGGATACATATATTTTAAAATACTATGAACATATTAAAATTTGAATAAAAATCAAAATTATTGATCGATTCAAATGTTTGATATTTCATTCACCAGCTAAAGATAAGAAAGTGAATTGTGTACCAAAAGATTTTAATATTTTTGTTTACAAATTTGTTTTTTTCTAATGGATACATTAATTTTAAACTACTATGAAAATATTTAAAATTTGAATAAAAAATCAAAATTATTGATCGATTCAAATGTTTGATATTTCATTCACCAGCTAAAGATAAGTTAGTGAATTGTGTATCAAAAGATTTTAATAGTTTAGTTTACAAATTGGTTTTTTTCTAATGGATACATTTATTTTAAACTACTATGAAAATTTTAAAAAGTGGAATAAAAATCAAAATTTTTGATCGATTCGAATATTTAATATCTCAATCGAAAGCTCTAAAGTTGTGTGATAATTTCGTCTAAAAAATTTTTAATATTTTAGTTTATAAATTTGTTTTTTTTTAATCGATACATTTATTTTTAACTACTATGAAAATATTAAAAATTAGAATAAAAAAAAAAAAATTTTTGATCGATTCGAATATTTGATATCACAATCACCAGCTCTAAAACAGTGAGTGAATTGTGTATCAAAAGATTTTAATAGTTTAATTTTCAAATTTGTTTTTTTCTAATGGATACATTTATTTTAAACTACTATGAAAATATTAAAAAATAGAATAAAAATAAAAATTATTAATTGATTCGAATGTTTGATATCCCATTCACCAGGTCTGGATTAGTCAGTGAATTATGTATCAAAAGATTTTAATAGTTTAGTTTACAAATTTGTTTTTTTCTAATGGAAACATTTATTTTAAACTCCCATGAAAATATTAAAAATTAGAATAAAAATAAAAATATTTGATCGATTCGAATATTTAATACCTCAATCACCAGCACTAGATCAGCGAGTGAATTGTGTATCAAAAGATTTTAATGTTTTAGTTTACAAATTTGTTTTTTTCTAATGAAAACATTTATTTTAAACTACCATGAAAATATTGAAAATTAGAATAAAAATAAAAATTATTAATCGATTCGAATATTTAATACCTCAATCACCAGCTCTAAACCAGTGAGTGAATTGTGTATCAAAACATTTTAATAGTTTAGTTTACAAATTTGTTTTTTTCTAATGGATACATTTATTTTAAACTAAAAGGAAAATATTAAAAATTAGAATAAAAATAGAAATTATTGATCGTTTCGAATGTTTGACATTCCAATTACCAGCCCTAGATCAGTGAGTGAATTGTGTATCAAAAAATTTTAACAATTTAGTTTACAAGTTTGTTTTTTTCTAATGGATACATTTATTTTAAACTACTATGAAAATATTAAAAATTAGAATAAAAATAAAAATTATTGATCAATGCGACTGTTTGATATCCAAATCACAAGCTCTAGATCAGTGGGTGAATTGTTTATCAAAAGATTTGAATAGGTCAGATTACAAATTTGTTTTTTTCTAATCGATACATTTATTTTAAACTACTATGAAAATATTAAAAATTAGAATAAAAATAAAAATTATTTATCGATTCGAATGTTTGATATCCCAATCACCAGCTCTAGATCACTGAGTGAATTGTGTATCAAAAGATTTTAATATTTTAGTTTACAAATTTGTTTTTACCTAATCAATACATTTATTTTAAACTACTATGAAAATATTAAAAATTAAAATAAAAATAAAAATTATTGATCTATTCGAATGTTTGATATCCCAGTAATTAGCTCTGGATCAGTGAGTGAATTGCGTATCAAAACAATTTAATAGTTTAGTTTACAAATTTGTTTTTTTTTCTAATTGAAACATTTATTTTAAACTACAATGAAAATATTGAAAATTAGAATAAAAATAAAAATTATTGATCGATTCAAATGTTTGGTAACTCAATCACCAGCTCTTGATCATTGAGTGAATTGTGTATCAAAAGATTTTAATATTTTAGTTTACAAAATAATTTACTTGTTTTTTCCTAATGGATACATTTATTTTAAAATACTTTGAACATATTAAAAAATTGAATAAAAATCAAAATTATTGATCGATTCAAATGTTTGATATTTCATTCACCAGCTAAAGATAAGTAAGTGAATTGTGTACCAAAAAATTTTAGTAGTTTAGTTTACAAATTTGTGTTTTTCTAATGGATACATTTATTTTAAACTACTATGAAAATATTAAAAAGTTGAATAAAAATAAAAAATTTTTATCGATTCGAATATTGAATACCTCAATCGAAAGCTCTAAAGCTGTGTGATAATTTCGTCTAAATAATTTTTAATATTTTAGTTTACAAATTTAATTTTTCCTAATCGATACGTTTATTTTAAACTACTAGTAAAATAATAAAAATTAGAATAAAAATAAAAATTATTGATCGATTTGAATGTTTGATATCCCAATCACCAGGTCTGGATTAGTCAGTGAATTGTGTATCAAAAGATTTTAATAGTTTAGTTTACAAATTTGTTTTTTTCTAATGGAAACCTTTATTTTAAACTTACATGAAAATATTGAAAATTAGAATAAAAATAAAAATTATTGATCGATTCGAATGTTTGATATCAAAATCACCAGCACTAAATCAGTGAGTGAATTATGTATCAAAAGATTTTAATGTTTTAGTTTACAAATTTGTTTTTTTCTAATGGAAGTATTTATTTTAAACTACTATGAAAATATTAAAAATTAGAATAAAAATAAAATTTATTGATCGATTCAAATGTTTGATACCTCAATCACCAGCTCTAGATCAGTGAGTGAATTGTGTATCAAAAGATTTTAACAATTTAGTTTACAAATTTGTTTTTACTAATGGATACATGTTTTTTAATGTACTATGAAAATATTATAAATTAGAATAAAAATAAAAATTATTGATCGATTTGAATGTTTGATATCCCAATCACCAGCTCTAAAACAGTGAGTGAATTGTGTATCAAAAGATTTTAATAGTTTAGTTTAAAAAATATATTCATAGTAGTTTTAAATAAATGTATCCATTAAGAAAAACCCAATTTGTAAACTAAACTATTAAAATCTTTTGATACACAATTCACTCACTGATCTAGAGCTGGTGATTGAGGTATCAAACATTTGAATCGATCAATAATTTTTATTTTTAGTCTAATTTTTAATATTTTCATAGCAGTTTAAAATAAATTTTTTCATTGGAAAAAATAATACAATTTATAAAGAGTTTGAGCCAAGCACCCCTCTAAACGTGGTCTATGCCATTAAGCACGTAAATTATCAAAAAGTTGAGTGGCAAACACTCAATCGTACCAACGACATTTTACAGTGCAAAAACTGCCAACGATACGGACATACTGCGACAAACTGCAACTTGGAGTTCCGCTGTGTTAAATGCGCACAAACACACGAACCCGGCGACTGTACGGTTACGGACGAAATCACTAAAGATAATATTTTTTGTATCAATTGCAAAAAATCAGGACATCCAGCATCGTATAAAGGGTGCCCTATTTATCAAACGATGATCTCAAATATTCGTAAACGAATTGCTGAGAAGCGAGCAAAACAGGAGACTACAAAAACAACTCCAAAAATGTTCGACTCCATCAAGGTGTCAAAAGCAAACGGCACATTTGCCGAGATGATGAGAGGTGGTCCTCAAGCGACAACTAACATGACAACATCAAAGACAACAACAGCACCTTCTGTACAACAACAATCAAATATCGACCGCGAAATAAAAACCTTAAACGAACGAGTAGACAAACTGACGAACGTAATTGAAAAACAAGCAGAACAAATGGCGCAAATTTTACAATTTTTGGCCCAAATCTAAATTCGATCATTCAACCCAAAATTTACGACTAGACCAAGGACTACAACAACAACATCATAGACAAACACATCACCAACGACGACAACGACGACTAACATCAAAATTCAAAATTATTGCGATTAATGTCAACTCAATAGTAAGTGTACAACGACGACTTAACTTGTTAAATTTTCTAAATTTACATAAATCCGACTGTTTACTGATCAACGAGACGAAACTAAACCCAAAACATTATTTAGAATTTAAAAACTATAACATAATACGACATGACCGAATAAATTCTACTCAAGGGGGAGGGACGGCCATTTTGATAAAAGACCTATAAATTAAAAGACTTATAAATTAAAAAAAAATAATTTAATTGATAAATAAATTATTTTTTGATGGACGATAGTCCATAAAAGTCAAAGTTATTGACCGATTCAAAAGTTTGATATCTTAATCAAAAGCCATGCTACTACGCATAAATATTGATTATGAAAATTATAACATTTGGTTTAAAAAAATAGTTTTTCGGTATGGATACATTTATTATAAACTACTTTGAAGCTCATATAAAGTTGAATAAACGGCAAAGATTATCAACCGATTTTTAAGTTTGATATCTTAATCGACAGCTCTTTTGTTGTCTATAAATTGTATTAAAAAAGATTTTAAACTTTTTGCTTATAAATTAAAAAAAAATAATTTAATTGATAAATAAATTATTTTTTGATGGACGATAGTCCATAAAAGTAAAAGTTACTGACCGATTCAAAAGTTTGATATCTCAATCAAAAGCCATGCTACTACGCATGAATATTAATTATGAAAATTATAACATTTGGTTAAAAAAAATAGTTTTTCGGTATGGATACAATTATTATAAACTACTTTGAAGCTCATATAAAGTTGAATAAACGGCAAAGATTATCAACCGATATTTAAGTTTGATATCTTAATCGACAGCTCTTTTGTTGTCTATAAATTGTATTAAAAAAGATTTTAATTTTTTTGCTTATAAATTTAAAAAAAATAATTTAATTGATAAATAAATTATTTTTTGATGGACGATAGTCCATAAAAGTAAAAGTTACTGACCGATTCAAAAGTTTGATATCTCAATCAAAAGCCATGCTACTACGCATGAATATTAATTATGAAAATTATAACATTTGGTTAAAAAAAATAGTTTTTCGGTATGGATACATTTATTATAAACTACTTTGAAGCTCATATAAAGTTGAATAAACGGCAAAGATTATCAACCGATTTTTAAGTTTGATATCTTAATCGACAGCTCTTTTGTTGTCTATAAATTGTATTAAAAAAGATTTTAAGATTTTTGCTTATAAATTAAAAAAAAATAATTTAATTGATAAATAAATTATTTTTTGATGGACGATAGTCCATAAAAGTCAAAGTTACTGACTGATTCAAAAGTTTGATATCTCAATCAAAAGCCATGCTACTACGCATAAATATTGATTATGAAAATTATAACATTTGGGTTTAAAAAATAATTTTTCGGTAAGGATACATTTATTATAAACTACTTTGAAGCTCATATAAAGTTGAATAAACGGCAAAGATTATCAACCGATTTTTAAGTTTGATATCTTAATCGACAGCTCTTTTGTTGTCAATAAATTGTATTAAAAAAGATTTTAAATTTTTTGCTTATAAATTAAAAAAAAATAATTTAATTGATAAATAAATTATTTTTTGATGGACGATAGTCCATAAAAGTCAAAGTTACTGACCGATTCAAAAGTTTGATATCTTAATCGACAGCTCTTTTGTTGTCTATAAATTTTTTTTAAAAAAGATTTTAAACTTTTTGCTTACAAATTAAAAAAAAAATAGTTTAATTGATAAATAAATAATTTTTGATGGACGATAGTCCAATTTTCAACATCTTAATATTTTCAAAATTAAATAAATAAATAAATTAATTATTTAATAAATAATTTTTGATGGACGATAGTCCATCAAAAAACAAAAAACCGCTTAAAGTAATAAACGAGTTGTTGCTTAAGCTTTCTTAACCAGTCTTCATAGTCTTAATATTTTCAAAATTAAATAAATAAATAAATTAATTATTTAATAAATAATTTTTGATGGACGATAGTCCATCAAAAAACAAAAAACCGCTTAAAGTAATAAACGAGTTGTTGTTTAAGCTTTCATAACCAATCTTCATCGCCTTAATATTCCGATTTAATAGCGAACGACCATACCATGTTGAGCATACCGGTTCTCGTTCGATCACCGAAGTCAAGCAGCATTGGGCATAGTTAGTACTTAGATGGGTGACCGCTTGGGAACACTCTGTTGCGTTGGCAATCGATATATTTTAAACTTTTTTTGTTAATAAGCAAAATCGACAAAAAAAAATTTGGAGAACACTTCTCACCATATAATTTAATTTCATATTGAATTTTAGTTTCAATATATAATTCGGTAAGATAAGTGATTTTATTTCGGTATGATAGTCAGTAAAATGTGGTGACTAAATTTTAAATTGTAAAAATATAGAAAATGTACTTTATTATTAAAATCTTAAAAAACTTTAGTGACATATTTTATAGTTAACTACAAGCTATAATGATTTAACCGTATGTTAAAAAACTTTTCGTTAATAATTAAACTTTATAACTGGATACATTATTTTATTTTAATAACTTCATAACGAATTGTTAATAGAATGATGATTCTAATGGAATCTTAGTTTGACCAAACATATTTGACTTTAACTTTTCAATTTTAATTTATATATAACCAATTTTCAATTTCAGGAAAGTCAAATACAAAGGCAGTATGATGGCTGCTTTAAAACTTAAAAACTTCCGTCACTTAAAATGTTTTTAATTGATAATTTAAAATGTTTATAAGTTTAAATGTTCTTAGATATTAAAATCTTAAATCATTTATAGATCAACATTTTAGTTTAAACATCAATGATAATTTTGTTAACATTATAACAATAATGATTTGTTCGTATAACAACCACCATTCCTTAATAATTAACTTTAAAAACTTTCTTATAAGTTTAAATGTTCTTAGATATTAAAATCTTAAATGTTCTTAGATATTAAAATCTTAAATCATTTTTAGATAAACATTTTAGTTTAAACATCAATGATAATTTTTTTAACATTATAACAATAATGATTTGTTCGTATAACAACCACCATTCTTTAATAATTAACTTTAAAAACTTTCTTTACATTAATTTATTTTAATAACTTTAAAACGAATCTTCGATAGGAGGAATAGTCTAAAGGGATCGCAGTATGACGGCTGCTCTACCCTTTACAGCGCCTCCACCGATAACAATGTCGTTTGCAATTGATTCTGGGCTCAAAAATTGTTAATACCAATAATTTAATTGAATAAAACCGATGACTTCTATAAGCATGATAATAGCTAATAGATATCTTTGATTAAACAATTGCAGTGGCATCAATTGAACCATAAAGTATCGAACTGTAGGTAAACCTACAATTCTAGTTAATAGTTTAAGCCTAACAATGTAATTAATGCCCCATTTCTATTGTTGCAGACTAGCTTGGATACGACCTTAGAGGCGTTCAGGCATAATCCAACGGACGTTGCATCATACCACTGTTCTCTCGAACAAGTATTGAACCATGGGTCCGTACCTGCGGTTCCTCTCGTACTACGCAGGAATGCTATCGCAACAACGACTCATCAGTAGGGTAAAACTAACCTGTCTCACGACGGTCTAAACCCAGCTCACGTTCCCTTTTGATGGACGATAGTCCATAAAAGTAAAAGTTACTGACCGATTCAAAAGTTTGATATCTTAATCAAAAGCCATGCTACTACGCATAAATATTGATTATGAAAATTATAACATTTGGTTAAAAAAAATAGTTTTTCGGTATGGATACATTTATTATAAACTACTTTGAAGCTCATATAAAGTTGAATAAACGGCAAAGATTATCAACCGATTTTTAAGTTTGATATCTTAATCGACAGCTCTTTTGTTGTCTATAAATTGTATTAAAAAAGATTTTAAACTTTGTGCTTATAAATTAAAAAAAATAATTTAATTGATAAATAAATTATTTTTTGATGGACGATAGTCCATAAAAGTCAAAGTTACTGACCGATTCAAAAGTTTGATATCTCAATCAAAAGCCATGCTACTACGCATAAATATTGATTATAAAAATTATAACATTTGGTTTTAAAAAATAATTTTTCGGTATGGATACATTTATTATAAACTACTTTGAAGCTCATATAAAGTTGAATAAACGGCAAAGATTATCAACCGATATTTAAGTTTGATATCTTAATCGACAGCTCTTTTGTTGTCTATAAATTGTATTAAAAAAGATTTTAATTTTTTTGCTTATAAATTAAAAAAAAATAATTTAATTGATAAATAAATTATTTTTTGATGGACGATAGTCCATAAAAGTAAAAGTTACTGACCGATTCAAAAGTTTGATATCTCAATCAAAAGCCATGCTACTACGCATAAATATTAATTATGAAAATTATAACATTTTGTTTAAAAAAATAGTTTTTCGGTATGGATACATTTATTATAAACTACTTTGAAGCTCATATAAAGTTGAATAAACGGCAAAGATTATCAACCGATTTTTAAGTTTGATATCTTAATCGACAGCTCTTTTGTTGTCTATAAATTGTATTAAAAAAGATTTTAATTTTTTTGCTTATAAATTAAAAAAAAATAATTTAATTGATAAATAAATTATTTTTTGATGGACGATAGTCCATAAAAGTCAAAGTTATTGACCGATTCAAAAGTTTGATATCTTAATCAAAAGCCATGCTACTACGCATAAATATTGATTATGAAAATTATAACATTTGGTTTAAAAAAATAGTTTTTCGGTATGGATACATTTATTATAAACTACTTTGAAGCTCATATAAAGTTGAATAAACGGCAAAGATTATCAACCGATTTTTAAGTTTGATATCTTAATCGACAGCTCTTTTGTTGTATATAAATTGTATTAAAAAAGATTTTAATTTTTTTGCTTATAAATTAAAAAAAAATAATTTAATTGATAAATAAATTATTTTTTGATGGACGATAGTCCATAAAAGTCAAAGTTATTGACCGATTCAAAAGTTTGATATCTTAATCAAAAGCCATGCTACTACGCATAAATATTGATTATGAAAATTATAACATTTGGTTTAAAAAAATAGTTTTTCGGTATGGATACATTTATTATAAACTACTTCGAAGCTCATATAAAGTTGAATAAACGGCAAAGATTATCAACCGATTTTTAAGATTGATATCTTTCTACAGCTCTTTTGTTGTCTATAAATTGTATTAAAAAAGATTTTAATTTTTTTGCTTATAAATTAAAAAAAAATAATTTAATTGATAAATAAATTATTTTTTGATGGACGATAGTCCATAAAAGTCAAAGTTATTGACCGATTCAAAAGTTTGATATCTTAATCAAAAGCCATGCTACTACGCATAAATATTGATTATGAAAATTATAACATTTGGTTTAAAAAAATAGTTTTTCGGTATGGATACATTTATTATAAACTACTTTGAAGCTCATATAAAGTTGAATAAACGGCAAAGATTATCAACCGATTTTTAAGTTTGATATCTTAATCGACAGCTCTTTTGTTGTCTATAAATTGTATTAAAAAAGATTTTAATTTTTTTGCTTACAAATTAAAAAAAAATAATTTAATTGATAAATAAATTATTTTTTGATGGACGATAGTCCATAAAAGTAAAAGTTACTGACCGATTCAAAAGTTTGATATCTCAATCAAAAGCCATGCTACTACGCATAAATATTAATTATGAAAATTATAACATTTTGTTTAAAAAAATAGTTTTTCGGTATGGATACATTTATTATAAACTACTTTGAAGCTCATATAAAGTTGAATAAACGGCAAAGATTATCAACCGATTTTTAAGTTTGATATCTTAATCGACAGCTCTTTTGTTGTCTATAAATTGTATTAAAAAAGATTTTAAGATTTTTGCTTATAAATTAAAAAAAAATAATTTAATTGATAAATAAATTATTTTTTGATCGACGATAGTCCATAAAAGTAAAAGTTATTGACCGATTCAAAAGTTTGATATCTTAATCAAAAGCCATGCTACTACGCATAAATATTGATTATGAAAATTATAACATTTGGTTTAAAAAAATAGTTTTTCGGTATGGGTACATTTATTATAAACTACTTTGAAGCTCATATAAAGTTGAATAAACGGCAAAGATTATCAACCGATTTTTAAGTTTGATATCTTAATCGACAGCTCTTTTGTTGTCTATAAATTGTATTAAAAAAGATTTTAATTTTTTTGCTTATAAATTAAAAAAAAATAATTTAATTGATAAATAAATTATTTTTTGATGGACGATAGTCCATAAAAGTCAAAGTTATTGACCGATTCAAAAGTTTGATATCTTAATCAAAAGCCATGCTACTACGCATAAATATTGATTATGAAAATTATAACATTTGGTTTAAAAAAATAGTTTTTCGGTATGGATACATTTATTATAAACTACTTTGAAGCTCATATAAAGTTGAATAAACGGCAAAGATTATCAACCGATTTTTAAGTTTGATATCTTAATCGACAGCCCTTTTGTTGTCTATAAATTGTATTAAAAAAATTTTAAACTTTTTGCTTATAAATTAAAAAAAAATAATTTAATTGATAAATAAATTATTTTTTGATGGACGATAGTCCATAAAAGTAAAAGTTACTGACCGATTCAAAAGTTTGATATCTTAATCAAAAGCCATGCTACTACGCATAAATATTGATTATGAAAATTATAACATTTGGTTTAAAAAAATAGTTTTTCGGTATGGATACATTTATTATAAACTACTTTGAAGCTCATATAAAGTTGAATAAACGGCAAAGATTATCAACCGATTTTTAAGTTTGATATCTTAATCGACAGCTCTTTTGTTGTCTATAAATTGTATTAAAAAAGATTTTAAACTTTTTGCTTATAAATTAAAAAAAAATAATTTAATTGATAAATAAATTATTTTTTGATGGACGATAGTCCATAAAAGTAAAAGTTACTGACCGATTCAAAAGTTTGATATCTCAATCAAAAGCCATGCTACTACGCATGAATATTAATTATGAAAATTATAACATTTGGTTAAAAAAAATAGTTTTTCGGTATGGATACCTTTATTATAAACTACTTTGAAGCTCATATAAAGTTGAATAAACGGCAAAGATTATCAACCGATTTTTAAGTTTGATATCTTAATCGACAGCTCTTTTGTTGTCTATAAATTGTATTAAAAAAGATTTTAAGATTTTTGCTTATAAATTAAAAAAAAATAATTTAATTGATAAATAAATTATTTTTTGATGGACGATAGTCCATAAAAGTCAAAGTTACTGACCGATTTAAAAGTTTGATATCTTAATCAAAAGCCATGCTACTACGCATAAATATTGATTATGAAAATTATAACATTTGGTTAAAAAAAATAGTTTTTCGGTATGGATACATTTATTATAAACTACTTTGAAGCTCATATAAAGTTGAATAAACGGCAAAGATTATCAACCGATTTTTAAGTTTGATATCTTAATCGACAGCTCTTTTGTTGTCTATAAATTGTATTAAAAAAGATTTTAAACTTTTTGCTTATAAATTAAAAAAAAATAATTTAATTGATAAATAAATTATTTTTTGATGGACGATAGTCCATAAAAGTAAAAGTTATTGACCGATTCAAAAGTTTGATATCTTAATCAAAAGCCATGCTACTACGCATAAATATTGATTATGAAAATTATAACATTTGGTTTAAAAAAATAGTTTTTCGGTATGGATACATTTATTATAAACTACTTTGAAGCTCATATAAAGTTGAATAAACGGCAAAGATTATCAACCGATTTTTAAGTTTGATATCTTAATCGACAGCTCTTTTGTGGTCTATAAATTGTATTAAAAAAGATTTTAATTTTTTTGCTTATAAATTAAAAAAAAATAATTTAATTGATAAATAAATTATTTTTTGATGGACGATAGTCCATAAAAGTCAAAGTTATTGACCGATTCAAAAGTTTGATATCTTAATCAAAAGCCATGCTACTACGCATAAATATTGATTATGAAAATTATAACATTTGGTTTAAAAAAATAGTTTTTCGGTATGGATACATTTATTATAAACTACTTTGAAGCTCATATAAAGTTGAATAAACGGCAAAGATTATCAACCGATTTTTAAGTTTGATATCTTAATCGACAGCTCTTTTGTTGTCTATAAATTGTATTAAAAAAGATTTTAAACTTTTTGCTTATAAATTAAAAAAAAATAATTTAATTGATAAATAAATTATTTTTTGATGGACGATAGTCCATAAAAGTAAAAGTTACTGACCGATTCAAAAGTTTGATATCTCAATCAAAAGCCATGCTACTACGCATAAATATTAATTATGAAAATTATAACATTTTGTTTAAAAAAATAGTTTTTCGGTATGGATACATTTATTATAAACTACTTTGAAGCTCATATAAAGTTGAATAAACGGCAAAGATTATCAACCGATTTTTAAGTTTGATATCTTAATCGACAGCTCTTTTGTTGTATATAAATTGTATTAAAAAAGATTTTAATTTTTTTGCTTATAAATTAAAAAAAAATAATTTAATTGATAAATAAATTATTTTTTGATGGACGATAGTCCATAAAAGTCAAAGTTATTGACCGATTCAAAAGTTTGATATCTTAATCAAAAGCCATGCTACTACGCATAAATATTGATTATGAAAATTATAACATTTGGTTTAAAAAAATAGTTTTTCGGTATGGATACATTTATTATAAACTACTTCGAAGCTCATATAAAGTTGAATAAACGGCAAAGATTATCAACCGATTTTTAAGATTGATATCTTTCTACAGCTCTTTTGTTGTCTATAAATTGTATTAAAAAAGATTTTAATTTTTTTGCTTATAAATTAAAAAAAAATAATTTAATTGATAAATAAATTATTTTTTGATGGACGATAGTCAATAAAAGTCAAAGTTATTGACCGATTCAAAAGTTTGATATCTTAATCAAAAGCCATGCTACTACGCATAAATATTAATTATGAAAATTGTAACATTTGGTTTAAAAAAATAGTTTTTCGGTATGGATACATTTATTATAAACTACTTTGAAGCTCATATAAAGTTGAATAAACGGCAAAGATTATCAACCGATTTTTAAGTTTGATATCTTAATCGACAGCTCTTTTGTTGTCTATAAATTGTATTAAAAAAGATTTTAATTTTTTTGCTTACAAATTAAAAAAAAATAATTTAATTGATAAATAAATTATTTTTTGATGGACGATAGTCCATAAAAGTAAAAGTTACTGACCGATTCAAAAGTTTGATATCTCAATCAAAAGCCATGCTACTACGCATAAATATTAATTATGAAAATTATAACATTTTGTTTAAAAAAATAGTTTTTCGGTATGGATACATTTATTATAAACTACTTTGAAGCTCATATAAAGTTGAATAAATGGCAAAGATTATCAACCGATTTTTAAGTTTGATATCTTAATCGACAGCTCTTTTGTTGTCTATAAATTGTATTAAAAAAGATTTTAAGATTTTTGATTATAAATTAAAAAAAAATAATTTAATTGATAAATATATTATTTTTTGATGGACGATAGTCCATAAAAGTCAAAGTTATTGACCGATTCAAAAGTTTGATATCTTAATCAAAAGCCATGCTACTACGCATAAATATTGGTTATGAAAATTATAACATTTGGTTTAAAAAAATAGTTTTTCGGTATGGATACATTTATTATAAACTACTTTGAAGCTCATATAAAGTTGAATAAACGGCAAAGATTATCAACCGATTTTTAAGTTTGATATCTTAATCGACAGCTCTTTTGTTGTCTATAAATTGTATTAAAAAAGATTTTAAACTTTTTGCTTATAAATTAAAAAAAAATAATTTAATTGATAAATAAATTATTTTTTGATGGACGATAGTCCATAAAAGTAAAAGTTACTGACCGATTCAAAAGTTTGATATCTCAATCAAAAGCCATGCTACTACGCATGAATATTAATTATGAAAATTATAACATTTGGTTAAAAAAAATAGTTTTTCGGTATGGATACATTTATTATAAACTACTTTGAAGCTCATATAAAGTTGAATAAACGGCAAAGATTATCAACCGATTTTTAAGTTTGATATCTTAATCGACAGCTCTTTTGTTGTCTATAAATTGTATTAAAAAAGATTTTAAGATTTTTGCTTATAAATTAAAAAAAAATAATTTAATTGATAAATAAATTATTTTTTGATGGACGATAGTCCATAAAAGTAAAAGTTATTGACCGATTCAAAAGTTTGATATCTTAATCAAAAGCCATGCTACTACGCATAAATATTGATTATGAAAATTATAACATTTGGTTTAAAAAAATAGTTTTTCGGTATGGATACATTTATTATAAACTACTTTGAAGCTCATATAAAGTTGAATAAACGGCAAAGATTATCAACCGATTTTTAAGTTTGATATCTTAATCGACAGCTCTTTTGTTGTCTATAAATTGTATTAAAAAAGATTTTAAACTTTTTGCTTATAAATTAAAAAAAAAAAATTTAATTGATAAATAAATTATTTTTTGATGGACGATAGTCCATAAAAGTAAAAGTTACTGACCGATTCAAAAGTTTGATATCTCAATCAAAAGCCATGCTACTACGCATGAATATCAATTATGAAAATTATAACATTTGGTTAAAAAAAATAGTTTTTCGGTAAGGATACATTTATTATAAACTACTTTGAAGCTCATATAAAGTTGAATAAACGGCAAAGATTATCAACCGATTTTTAAGTTTGATATCTTAATCGACAGCTCTTTTCTTGTCTATAAATTGTATTAAAAAAGATTTTAAACTTTTTGCTTATAAATTAAAAAAAAATAATTTAATTGATAAATAAATTATTTTTTGATGGACGATAGTCCATAAAAGTCAAAGTTACTGACCGATTCAAAAGTTTGATATCTCAATCAAAAGCCATGCTACTACGCATGAATATTAATTATGAAAATTATAACATTTGGTTAAAAAAAATAGTTTTTCGGTATGGATACATTTATTATAAACTACTTTGAAGCTCATATAAAGTTGAATAAACGGCAAAGATTATCGACCGATTTTTAAGTTTGATATCTTAATCGACAGCTCTTTTGTTGTCTATAAATTGTATTAAAAAAGATTTTAAGTTTTTTGCTTATAAGTTAAAAAAAAATAATTTAATTGATAAATAAATTATTTTTTGATGGACGATAGTCCATAAAAGTCAAAGTTATTGACCGATTCAAAAGTTTGATATCTTAATCAAAAGCCATGCTACTACGCATAAATATTGATTATGAAAATTATATTATTTGGTTTAAAAAAATAGTTTTTCGGTATGGATACATTTATTATAAACTACTTTGAAGCTCATATAAAGTTGAATAAACGGCAAAGATTATCAACCGATTTTTAAGTTTGATATCTTAATCGACAGCTCTTTTGTTGTCTATAAATTGTATTAAAAAAGATTTTAAACTTTTTGCTTATAAATTAAAAAAAAATAATTTAATTGATAAATAAATTATTTTTTGATGGACGATAGTCCATAAAAGTAAAAGTTACTGACCGATTCAAAAGTTTGATATCTCAATCAAAAGCCATGCTACTACGCATGAATATTGATTATGAAAATTATAACATTTGGTTAAAAAAAA